>VZSC01000557.1:278735-393868 GCA_013398225.1 Steatornis caripensis
ACAAAGCAGAGTAAGTGCTCAGAGGTGCTTTGGTGTAGGTAAATGGCAAGGAGTACTGCACCTAGAGGAAATCCTCATCTACACCATTTCTGCCTGATGCTGAACTTGAAACTGCAGTTGCAGCCCTGGAAAGAGCCCTCAGAGTCACCCTGGCAGTTCTCTGAAACCATTGCCACAGGGTGCAGTGGCGGTCAAAAAACCCCAGTAAAATACTGAGCATATCAGGGCAGGCATGAAAACAATGCGGAAGATGTCTTCTTGCCTCCACATAAAGCTCTGGTGCAGCCACAGCTGGAGGGCTGAGACAGTTCAGGCCTCCCTGTCTCCCGAAGGACACAAAGGAGTTTGTGAAGGAGCTGAGAGAGAAGGGCAATGAAAAGGTACTGGGATGAAAGATCTACCTTCACAGGAGAGAGCAAAATGGTGGGACTGGTCAACTTGCAGAGGAGACACCTGAGGTAGGGTATGGTCAAGGTTTAGAAAATCATGAAGATGGTAGGTAAGGTGAAGGCAGAACCGTTGTTCACCAAAGCCTGCAATACTAAAGCCAAGGGGTACTCACTAAAACAAGTAGAAAGGTAGTTTAAGACAGATACATGGAAGTACACACTGGATAGTGCACTTTGAGAACTTGCTGCCACAGGAGGCTATGGACACCAATAGTATCAGCAGGTTCAAAAAGGAATTAGACCATTTTAGGGATGACACATCATTACAAACAAATACTGGAAGGAATAAGCAGGGGCATGCCAGGGAGCATCCTTAGTACAATAAACATAGATGCTGGAGAAGTGGAAGGGCAACTGACTCCGGATAGTGGCTAGGCTTACATGCACTTTCTAAGCTATCTCCTACTGCCCCTGCTCCGTTTTCTTTTTTAAAGGTGTAAATACAGCCTTTCACTGCAACTTACGCAGTCAGCTTCACCACATTGGAGGAAATTACAAGAGTCAGCATACCTTGAATGCAAAGAGTGTCCTTAAGGTGGCAGGCCATGTTATTGATCTCAGTCTGTCCCCTGTTGGGTGACTACGGCTAAGGTGGACCCATTAGGGCATTTCCTATATTCTCAGGCTTTTAGTTTTATGCAATGTTTCTTGTTTCATTCCCAACTTTGTCCTTTATTTTGTCCTCATTCTGCCATCAATTTATTTTCCAAACACTGTTTATGAGGTTTGAGATAACTATTTTTTCTTACTGCATTTCCCAGACCACTATTTCTATTAATGTGCAGTAATACAATCCAATAACTGACAAGGCTTACAGTTGAAGACTTCTAAGACATAGCTATGGCTTTACCACTTACCCTATAGCCTCAGGGTAAGCCAAGCTTACCACATTTTATAACTTTAGAAGACAATACTTATCCTGTAAATAATTCTTTGTCAAGTGTTCCATCTTCCTCATTATCCAGCTTTTTTCCCTTTCCTCCCAGTTTTCTCAGCCTACTTTTTTTTCAGATGGTGTATAGCTTCGCAGAAGAGAGCAAACACTGCTCTGACTGGCCACGTAGTTACTTCCTGCTTCCTTCCCCCTCTTTCTTACCCATTCCCTTTCTGAAGTGTTATGCTGACACTGGATGATTATTCACATCCAAACTTCGAGGATTTTTTTATCCGTCAAGAACAAAACCACCTGCAGTGGAAGGAGTTAATATCAACTTCCTGATTTGGACTGACCGAGTTACCACTGAGAAAGCTCCTTGTAAATCTTTTGTCTGTAGAAATCCAATTCATAGATTATTTGCAACAGATCTTTGAAATTTATCAGGGAAAAAGTCCTGGAGAGCAAAGGTGTATGCTTTCTGTGTCCCATGAAATTCTGTTCAGGTCTGACAGAGGGAGAAACTGGGAGAGAAATATCCTTTTTTCCTATGGCTTATGTTGGCAGCAACACGCTGGCGGCTGCCCAAGGGGACCGACTGTGGGTATTCTCGTCCCAGGCAGGGTCCACTGCACGCAGTACTGTGCTGTGAGCCTGACACTCTGGCTGTAGCTAAAAAGCTGTCGTGAAAGTGAAGCTTGGAGATAGCAGATAGAGAAAACCAAACCGCACTCTGCAATAGCTGTCTCTAAACTCAGCGTGTTGCATCTTTTGAAGTCTTCCTTCATGGGCTCAAGAACACTCTTATTTAAGAGAAATTTGAGCCATACTCCCCTGATGATCACCTGTGTGCTGCACATGATTTGAATCTCAGCAGAGATTTTTATGAGTAGCTTGGGGCCTTTTCATTTGGGAGAAAAAAATACTTCCACAAATGCAAAATCTTTTTTCTTTGGGAAAAGGCATTTGTGTGCTATGTGTGAGACTAATGTTCGGGACTACTGCCCTATTTGCTCCAACTATTGGAATGTCAGTAGAGAATGTAATAGAAGGTGGGAAGAAGTAGGAGGGAGATCTTGATGTTAGGACAGGAGATTGACACACAGGTGAACAAATTGTTATTTACCTTATAGTAATGTGTGATCCCTGGTGATGCTTTGCTCACTGTTTATACTTGAGGCCAGTATACTCAGCTTCAGGTTTTTTTGACCATCGGTGTTCATCTGGAAGCAAGAGTTTGCCTTGACTTTACTCACAGCTCCAAGTGTACAGCAACATTAAACACATCTCTTTGCTCCTTCAGTAGTGTAAGATCCATATGTTATCATATGAGTAGAGGAAAACCAAGGATCATCGAAATTTAAAGAACTGCAGTTACAATGAATACCTATTCTTAGTATATGTGTTACAGATAGTAACTCCTAGCCAGAAGCTCTGTCTGATGGTGATGGTGGTGGTGATGTCCTTAGCAAAAGTTAGATATTTTTACTGTAAGTTAAGGAGGACAAAGCTTTAGAAGTAATTATGCTTTCTGTGGGGAGAAGAGCCACAAGTAATACTTTTTGATGAATTCTAAATAATTTCTGCTTCAGTCACTGTAGAGCTGGGCTCTGGATGGATATATTGGCTTCTTTAGAAGGAACTTAAGAAAATTAGGGGTCTGATGAAGAAAGCAGGATATAATTTAACACCTTGCCGTCTGCAACCTATGAAACAGATAGCTGTGTTGCCTGTCACTCAGACTCTGAAATACCCAGCTACAGTGCGGTGGTTTTAGGCTGAGTAAAGCCATCCCTGTTGCTGACAGTCCACCCAAATCTCTGGGCTGTAACAGGCACAGGAACAGAGAAGCATCTCTGAGGCCAGCCCAGAGCAGTAATACACACTGGTGTCCTCGCCATGCTGCCACTACGTGTCATTCAAATCCCTCAGACTCCCTTGCTGTTTTCAGTTCTCTTTGAGAAAGACTGACACATACCATGGTGTCCATTATGTGCTCCATACCCACAGCCTTTGGGTGTGCCTGAGCTCAGTCAGTACAGTTTTGGATAAAGGACAGTTCTTAGGCGGCTGGAGTTCAGTCATAATAAGTGATTCTTTCAAATAAGAACAAAAAAGGATCAAGTGTGTTTTCTTGTTTCAGAAGAAAGGAAAAAAAAATCTAAAAAACTTCTAACTTAGCATTGGTATCTAATAATTAAGTGCTAACTACTTGTTTACAGTAACTGTCAGAGCAATGGGTAAATCATACCATGAGTGGAAAAGTTCTGACTCATTCCTAGGCCTGATGGTGGTTGTGTTGTCCCTCCTTTGGTGCCTTTGGTTGGAAGTATGAAGATAATCACAGAGCAGACGTGGCACACAGTAGTTACACCTGTCCAGAAGCTTGTCAGCTCAAGAATATGAAGGGCATGCTCCCCAGGAATGGAATATATATAGGGAAACACATTATTATTGCCACTGCTGTGTAGCTGCAGCCAGTGCCCAGCTGGTCAAGTAAACCAAGATTTGGCAAGTGATGGTTAATTCTGTTTTCTTGTCTTGTGCGCTTCTAATATGAATCATCTCATGTAACTTTAGAGACCAGTGGTATAGAGATCTACATATGAGCTAGTTAGCCTGGGCTTCCTTTACTGACAGTCAACAGAAAAAGGAATGTCTGGGGCATGATTTTTCTCATTCCCACATGAACATGTAGAACAGGGCAAGAGAAATTGTACTCTTTCAGTTTGCCTCCATTGACTGAGAAAAGGAGCTTAGGATTACTAAGTAGACGTCTATATTGTCTGTGTTTGAAGTTCAGTGGCACGAATCCTGTCCCAGGTGTTTGGTTGACCCAGGCTGGGTACGGGTGTTTGGCATGCCTGGTGCCAAAGCTGGATGTTCAGCTGGGCCAGAACAGGAGCTTCATGTGCTCACTCTGGCTATGCTGGGGAGGCTGCGAGTAGCTCCAGCAAAGTTCCTTAGTTTCCCGTATTAAAAATAAGGATATTTTGCCTTTGATCTTTCAGAGGGGATACTTAAAACTATTCAATTAACATACTAATGGGTGCCCTAAAAGAAAAGGAGAAAATTGCTAGCTTTTTAAAAAGTAATGATAAATGTATTGTTTTTTCCTGGTCTGGCTTTCACCTTACACAGAAGTGAAAAATTTGTCTCCTCCGTATGTCTAGGTTGCCCTGCGACCAGCAGGCACCATGGAGTTTGATAGAGATCTGCCTTACTCGGAGTGTGAAGTCTTAACATTTTGTAGCTTGTATTTAACAACTGGTTCAAGCTAGAACCTCTTAAAGACATGGTTCTCAGCAACTTCCCTCTGCATTCTGAAATTAAACATTAACAGAATAAGGAAGATCAGATACTAATTTAATCTAACTTAATGAACAAGCACATGTTCAATTAGTCTCTGAGGTATTCTGCGCCGATTCATGGAATTGGAAATCTCTCCCAGAGTATCAATACTCTTGCTGTCAGATGGCAGTAAGTCTGTTAGTTCCAGTTGTGCCGTGTCCTGAAACGAATTCATCTCAAACTGCTGCGGCTGTTGGCTGTCCGATTTTCTCAGGTAAAATGCCTGTGTCGGTACTCCTGATTTGTGCCACTTATTCGTCTGCATGTGTCCACCTGGTGTGTCAAGTTTGTCTCTGCCCACAGGATATTTCTTGTGACATTATTGCTGTTTGCAGTCATTGCTTTTCATTATATGTATTTTCACAGTTGTTTTTTTACAAAATGGTGACAGCCCCCAGCACCCCAGATTATGTTTCCCTTTTACCTTGCCCCCACCCCATCTGTTGCCATGACTTTGACATGAGCTCCTCCTAATAGGCGCTCAAGAGCAGACACTCTGGTTTTCAGTTTTCTGTTGAGAAAATTGTCAGCAAGTAACAAGTCACGTTACGTTGGTACCACTCCGTTATTTAACAGTGCCAAGTACAGATCAGGGTTGGCATCCTTTCCTGTATATTCTTTAACATATTTTCTGCTAGCCTTCAGAGGCTGGAGATAATGGAGGTTATAGTTACAGGACTAAACTTTTATTTCAGAGCAACAGTTTAACACAAATCTGATAAATGTCACACATTACTCTATCAGGTATACCAGGCCTAACATATTGAATCAAATTTGGGATGTCATCTTTCTAAGCTGGTATGTTTTCTGGCAACAGTATCTCGGGAAAATGAGAATACATCTCTAGGAATAAGGGACTGCTGGCTGTTTATTTTCCTTTTCCAGCGAGGGCATGCATGTTTGTTTCTCCTTTGCATTGGGAACGAGTACTTGCTGTGCCATGTGACAAGTCTTACCGCTTGCTTGATGGCATTGTTCGTTTAGGGTCAGAACAAATCTCTAGGCCTTCTCTTTGATTTTTCAGTGCCTAAATGAGTTTCCTCTGTCCATTTGACCATTTTCCAATAGCATCTTAAAAATGACTGCTCCAGTGTCTTTAAGCATCCATCTGTCACTGAGAGCTTCCCCCAACTCTAGCATAACAAAGACAATCAGTAAAGATGGTTCAATGTGCTGGGCACGGTATGTAAATAATTTTAATTACATTTTGTAAGAAATGTGTTTGTGAGAGCAGTTTTGACGATCAAAGTCCATGTTCTATTTTTGCTGTTGCTTTTTATCTACCTGATTCGTGGGAAATCTGACTCTGGACCTTGAACCTCGGCCCTATTGTTGAATAGGAGAGCGTGCCTCCAACAACCAAAACTTTTCGAGGTTTACATTTAACTTGCAAATCCCTTATCTGTAGCTGAATATCCCTCTTTAAAGTACTATTTCCCAGGTCCCTGTGGCTGGCAGTCACTTTCGGCTAAAACTGAACTCTTGGGAATCAGAGCGTGAGCCTTTCCCGCTGTGGGGCTGTCCACCATTGTCTCCCTCTTCTTTTGAGGGCACTGGCATTTTGTTGTCAGTTGCAACACGCACGCTACTGCCGTGCGGCTCATAGAGGACTCATGCCGCTTCCCTTCTCAGAGCAGGCGCAGAAAACTTTGTTTTGTGATTACTTTCACAGGCTGCTCCAACTCCTTCAGTTTCTCCAAAGCTTTGTCACTAGCAGTGGCGCTCGTTCTCAAGCACTTCGCCACGTCCTCTGTTTTGTAGAGCAGCAGGCTTAGAAAGCTGGTTAAGGCAGCTCCATCATGCACAAATTTGCCTACAACATTCATCTCTCCAAGGAATCTTTAAACCCTTTCTTGTCTGTCAGGCTAGGTAAACTAATGATAACACCAACCTCCCTCGTGTGATCATTTCCTAACCATTCCAGAAAATGAGCTGGATTAATGAAGACATTATTTAAATTGCTGAAGCTACCCAGCCCATTTTGACTGAACACATGAGCTTCTGCCACGACTGCTACAACCGGAATGGATGTCCATTGGTCCCTAAGCATCCGGCACATCCCAGTTGCAAGATGATATGCCTTAGTTTAAACCTCATAAACTAAAGCAGCTATGACTAAATTTCTAAGAGTATGCTCATATGCTAAGCTAGTTGTGTATGACAACATGAAGCTCTGCACAGGTTAATTTGCTCGACTGAAAGTTCACTGATTTAAGTTTGGCTGAGATATCTGTGCAGTTCCTTGCAGTCTTCAGTGAAGTTATATCCTTAGCTGTTTTTATTTTTGGTCCCAGGCTTTGTTCTGTAAGCATACAGAGTCAAGACATTTGAGTGAAATCTGATTCATTCCCTGCCTGATATCTTACTGACCGCCATGGCTTAACCTGGCTCTCTGCACCAGCTCCTGTCTTTTTCCACAGCTCCGGAAAACTCTGGTTGCCTGCACTGGCCAGCCTTGCGACCGATACCGTCAGCTCAGAGCAGCTGTGCCGCAGAAAATGTTCTCAGGTCTTGTACTTTGAAGTCTATGGATTGCAGTCGTAACTATCACTCACCTCTGAAACATGTTTCCCAATGCTGAAAAATGTTTACAGAAGGAATTTGTGGCAGATAGGCAAAAAATGCTGGCAATTTAATTGTAATTAGAACACTTTCATTTCAACTCTCAAGGGATGCCATGTTCAATGGGAAAATGTCACAAGTCTCATCAGTCCTGTTACCTTCAGCAGGCCTGCATGCTGTTACTCTGCATACCCTTGTTCTACTAGAATTACATTTGCATTCAGAAGATTTTCAAAAATACTTCTGCTTTTTGTTTTCTGTTAGGTTTAACCTCTCACTTCAAATAAGAGGAGGCTAGTAACATCATTTGCTTCGTTTCTTAGATGCTACATTATGCTTTTGCCTCATTTTTCATTTTACCTTTTCCTCTTTATGCTTTGATTTTTCATGTCACACAAATGACACAGTAGCCCTAAATATAGCAGAAGATTGCTCATGAGACTCTTTTAAATTAATCTCATGAAAAGAATTGATTAAACTTAGTTCTCAACTAAAAATTAAATCTTTTTTTGTCTTTGCTTGACTCAAGGTCAATTTTAAGCACATTTATCATTCTTTGATGGATAGGAAAGATCTTTTGGTAAACATTTTGGGAAGAAGAAATAGCATAGAAAAAGCCTTGTTCCCACACAGTCTTAAACCCCTGGAGTTCAGTCCTGCAACACACTGAAAGATCACGTCTATAATCTATTCCTTAAACTTGGGATCTCTCGTATGTAACATTAAGTGCGTGTTTAAGTATCTGAAAACTTTGTTTTCTCTGTTTAACTGAATCAGCCTTCTTCACGGTGATATCAAACTCAGGCACACTCTGAAACCATGCCTGGCTCATTTTCAGCCACAGCAGTAAAAAGACCTCCCTCCAAGGGGGAGATAATGCAGGAGAGATACTGACCGAGAAATCCTTCACCGAGTTCAGCGCATAGCCTGCCCTGGACTGTTGTTTCTTTGCTGCTTCTTCTTGCTGCAGAACACCAAGCCTTTAGACTAGATCTTCAGGTCGTGTAGACTGGACATACGACACGAAGGAAACATTACTCCCTAACACAAATCTGTGTGTTTTTACCCATCTTCTTAGTACGCTTATAGGAGGGATGCTAAGGGGAAAGTGACACAAAGTCATCATCTTTACAGTATGACAAGTTGTTGCCAGGAATCCACATGAATGGTTAAACAGTTTTACTCTTCTAACACAGCATACTGAGATAAGGAAAATAGTGCCCTATGCAAATACAGTACAAAATCAGAATAACAGTTTCTGATTCAAGTACCAGCATGTGGAAAAGAAGAGAAAAACTTTGCTCTGCAGTCAGCCATTTAGATGGTGCTTTGGCAGAGAGAAAGTCAAGAGTTCTGCTGAAATAAGGAAAGAAATACATAGAGCATGAAGATCAAAGCCAGCCTACACTGTAGGAGGACGAACTGGCATTGGCTGGTGTCTCTGTGATGTACTTATTTAAATACAAATTTAAATATATGTGTATTCAAATAGTAGTAGTTCTACATTTCTAAAGCTCTCTCCCAAGCATATCGATCTTGCATCAATTTGAGTGGGACTAAATTGCTTCACTAATTTTGATGTCAGCTACTAATACTTTCAATGAAGCTGCCAAAATGTTACAACCATAATTTACCCAAAAGAGTTACTACTATGAGCTTTGCTACAAGCTACTGACTGAGTAAGTAAGTTCAAAATTCAAATGGTGTAATTTATCTCAGGCTTTCTGCAGTTCCGGTCCTATGCAATACTTCATGAATTTGAAAACCAATACTATGTGAGAAGGACAATACTGGAACAAATTATTTAGATTCTCTAGTTATGTTACGTATGTTAAGTCCTTGAAACTAATATCTGCAGCATACCAGTGTATTAATACTAAGACTGTATAGTTCTGGCTTTGAGAAAGAAGGTACACATTTCACAAAAAATGTTTTTGTCCATGATTACAATGGCCATTTAAAGGACGACAGGTTAGGGCAGGAAACAATGGGGGCTATTGAGCCAGAAACTAGAAAATTAGGCAGTGTAAAATGTTTGTTCAGCAAGAAGGTTTGGATAGTCATAGAAATTCCCCCTGGCCCAGTGCTAGAATGGTTAAAGTCAAACTGAAATGTTTGGCAACTGTGCCCTGCTCAGAAATATTTATAGAAGGTTAATACTTAGCAGGTGGTAAAATTTTCCTTCCAAGGATCTCCAAGCATTTTACAAAATGTTAATAATCAAGCTTCATAAAAAATTCATGTGTTGCTTTTCCAGATGTGCCTCCTCCTGCAGGCGGGCAGTTCGAAGCCCTGCAGAGCCAACCTCTGCTTGGTGCCCACAAAGTGCTCTCTGTCCCATCCAGAAAGGAAATCCTCAGAAAGCTTGCAGGGTATGCAGCAACGTACGGAGGAGCAGTGCGCCCTGCTTGCTCTGCGCTCATATACCCCAACTTCTCATGGAGATGGAGAGATCTAGCAAACCCCCAGAGATCTGCACTAAGACAAACACAGAGACCTGTCCAATCTGTTCCTGTCATGTTGTTAAGCACCATCTGCTCTGGAGAAAGGAGAGAGACGTGGAAAGGTTAGGAAACTTACTTAAGGTTGCACTGCCAGGAGCTGGCAGAGCTGGAACGTTCACTCCAAGCCTTCTGCCTGCATCACTGGGGTGGCTTTTATTCCAGGGAAGTACAGTGCAAATGTGAAGTGAGATGCTGCAAAGGTATTAGACAGCTGAACAGATTTGTAAGTGCTCTGGACAATCTTGTGATTACAGCCCTTGTGAGCTTTGCTTCACTATTGGGTAAGTAAATTGGATTAAACAATTATGGACAGATACAAGACACCTAAGTGGATGTAATGTGGTAAGAAGAAACATTTTTCCATCAAAGAAAAAGCAAGATTTTCCACAAAAATGAATAAAAATTATTTTCATTCCGAAAAAGTTCTTTGTGGGAACCTGTGAAAAAAGTTAATTGTTGTGGAGGAAGAGCAAGTTGTTACAGAAACATGGTGAGACAGATAAATGTCAAAAGTAGTGGTGGGATGGCCCCTGAGGCTGAGTACCAGTAGTCAGTGATTAATATAATTCACAGTCTGTAAAAGAATGATCAGTGAGATGGCAATGTTTGCGATATGACAAAATTGTTTGGGATAATTAAAACAAGAGAAGACCGAAGAGCAATACTGAGATAGCTAAGCTAGGTCACCAAGCATCAGATGAAAATTAATGTGAATATTGCATTTTGGAAGAATTGCTTGAACTGCTTGTAGAAATGTCAGAGCTCAAATTTCATGGCAACCAGTAAAAAAGAAAGTTTTGAGTGAAAACTTCGGTGCAAATCTTGGAGTGGCATGGAAGAAGGTATGGATTTAAATGCTAAATAAATCTGTGGTATGTTTATTTGGAACATTTCAGTTCTGGTTATTATATAAAAAGAGTGAGCAGCAGAAAAGAAGAGTTTGGAAGCAACTGGGAAGATTTACAGGGAAAAATTTCCACCTCGACTTGAAATTAGGATTATCTAGATAGGAAGTGAATGGGTAGAACTGTAGACGTGCACATTAAAAATAGTAAAGGGAAGATGTTTCATATTCTTGTATTTTTAATTATAATACAAGAGTAAGGAGAAGTTCAATCCAAACATCAAACAAAAAAGATAAAAATGATCATATTTAAATAAAGACAGAATGGATAGTGGATAGCAATGGATGCAATACTAGACTGTAATCCTGAGAACAGGAGCAGAACCAGATGGAGGAAGTTATAAGATATTTATGTCCTCTACTAGAACATACTGCAGTATGTATACGACTGAAGAGGAAGGAGAGTAGATATGATCGTAATTCAGGGACTTACTTAAACATTAAAATAAGGAAATGGACTGGCTATTTCGTCTTTGCGCAAAGAAGAAGATGTTGTCTTCCTCATCTGAAGCATCTGGGGCTGTCAACAGCTGCTGACATAATCCTAGATTAGATGGTGTCATCTGGTCTACCCATGTGAAAGTCAAAGGTGCTAATTAGAGGAATCGAGATCACGGGCACGTGAACAATAGAAAAAAACAACAGACTGTGTCACTTCCATGTTTTGGACGATCAGATGCTTCATTTTGTTTAATTGGAAAATTTGTTTTTCGCAGTAGATATATAAAATTGAGCATAATATTTAGTTTAGGCAGTATGTTCATCCTTAGATTCAGATATTTCAGTTTATAATGAGCGCTTTCATAGTTATTCTCAGTCTTAATCAGTGGGAGACATGCAATGTATAGGCATGGAGGGGTTCCTTTATCAGCGTTGAAGAGCAGATGACCTATATATCCCTGCCATCTGCCCTTCTTTTAAGCCAAGGTAAATCTGCCTCAGTAAATTACTTCATAAAAGAAAGGAACTACAGCTATAGCCAATTTGATAATAACCAGAGATCCTCAGTTGTCATACAAATGTCAGAACAAGGATCAGAACAAACTGATTCTGCTGTTGCACCAGAACCATGGCTGTATCTATCCGAACAAGCCAGAGGTCAGAAATATTTCCATTTAAAATAAACAATAATTTGCAAAATGACAGGTTTTCCCACAGAACCACAGAGACTCCTGTTTCCATCTTTAATTATTTTGTTCACATCTGCTTTAATGACTGGGATTTTAATCCTGGAGAAGAAAAAAGGAAGTGCCTAAGGTGTGTCCAAGCTCATAGTCTCGTCCTTTTGTACTGCCGAGTTTATGTTTTTTCCATTTCCCTAATACTGTGGGTGTCCAAAAACTAAGAAGCATCAGGCGCTGTGTCTTGTCGATTGATCTTGTATTTTGGTGGCCTCAGTGCCATGTGATATAAAGGACATAAATCGCCTGGAAGACAGCTTTCACTTTTTGATGTAATTAGACTGGAGGCTAAAGTTAAGCCGTACAGACTTTTTTAGCATACGCTCGCTTCAGAAAGAGATTCACATGTCCTGGGTGCTAGGCAGGCAGAAGACATAACTATGGGGACCTGTATGGTGACCTGAGTCCTCTTGGTCACATATGACGCAGCAGTACCTCAGGTTACACCATCACACAGAAGTGGCTTCCCTGGCTGCAGATGCAAACCCCCATTCGCCTGGGGCTGTGTCTAGCGCAGTGTAACTGGATGTGAATAACCACAAGTTTCCTAATCTGGATGTTATAGGAACCTTCCCCCCACCCCACCCCATATTGTTTCAACACCTAATTAAAAGTAGTCACGTTGCCCCTGTGAAAGGGTTAGGTTTTGGCAGAACAGGGTCGCACATGGGCCCATGGAGAGCAGAGATCGTAGAGACCTTGCTGAGTGCTGAAGAGTTTGCTTTTTTCTCATAACGAATAATAGTATTGAGTTTTGTGTTTGAACTCGCATTTAAAGAGTTGCATTTAAGTAGCTTACTGCCAGTCCTCAGTCTACACTTATATTCAGGATTTTCTTTTCCCCTGAAAACCATTACTGGTTCGTATCTTCCACTGTATTATCTAGCAGGTAGTGAAAGGAAGCTGGGTCCCTACTTTGCCAAGGATGTACCAGTGGCACAGCTTGCCAGATAGGAGCGCTCAGCACCACGGCAGCTGAACTGGGACACCTTTGCTCTCATGCCAGAGCTGATCATGCTCCACATCTGCGCTCCAAAGACAGTGGAGTTTGCTCACGGTCCGCCAGGGTGAAGAAAGTAAGAGATGTTTGGCGGAAGACATGGGCGTGTTTCTGCTCAGCCATTTGCTGCTCTGTAGTATGGAGCTGCACTGGATAAGTGCACTCTACCTCTGCCAAAAGCCCAGTTAGCTATTTCCACAGCATCTCTGGAGGAACAGAAGTGTCATTCCAGACTTCCTCAGGCATTAAAGCTTATTTAGAAAGATCTTCATTCTCTATTGCTTGTTATAGCCTATACTTTAGAGACCTGAAGTCGATTGGAAGCTAGTTAGTGAGAGTCCTTATTATAGGATGTTCACAGCCTCACTCCTTAAATACGAAGGGATTCTAATCTGAGAGCTTCGTCCTCCGTTATGGAAACAAGTCTTATATTTACACTGAGCCTTTTCTTAGTTCTGTATTTTAAAACCAATACTTACCGCCTTTTAGAGTTTAATTTTAGGTTTTTAGTACTCCTAAGCTTTCTTTGTCCTCTCTTTGGTCCAAAAATGTATAGCTTTATTCTTTACTTGGACCTATAAATAAAAATGCTTTTCTCTTAATCTCAGAGTCTATGGCTCTCTGTCCGTACCAGTCCTGATCAAAGGTACAGATTTGAACTTTAACAGCTTTTCAATAGAATATTCCCATATTATTCTGTGTGCCTCATTCTGATCTTTAACTCATTTCTTATGTTCTCCTCATACCTGTTTCTGATCCCTTCTCTCTCTGTTCAGTTTACCTTGCAGTCTGCATGAACCTCACTCTGCGTCAGTGTCTCTCTTGTTACACTCGACTCCCACTGCTGGGACCTTCTCTTTAATGGAGAGTTCAGGTTTCCAGAGTTTCCTAATTTCCCTTTGAGCGATCCTTTCTGAGAAATATCACCCCTTTTAACTCAGCCATTACCACGTACCAATAGTATGGCTTTGGGGATTCTTTTTTTTTTTAAGCTATACCTTTGTTGCATTTAAAGTCTATAGATTTTAATAGCTGAGTCATTAAAAAGTCACAGAGTGAAAGCTGTAAGAGCAGTATACGGAATCTTAACTTGGCTATTAAAGGAGAGTGGTTTCTAAACATAAGAAGTATAGTCAGTGAGACACTGCCTAGGGCCCTGGAAACGCTCCAGCCTACAGCGTATGAGTTTTTTCAGGGTGGCAGCAGGGCGTGTGCAATTACATCTCTACCTACAGTTCAGCTTGGATGATTGTTGTGGTTCAGTTCAGTTAGCTAACAGTGCCAGAGACAAACGCCACGAGCAAGAGGTCACAGACCAAGATCATTAGACACTTGCCTGCTGTGAGGATATAGTAAGGACCTTCCAGCCTATTTAGAGCTACGGTGCATGTGCTGTTCTGTGCCCCCTTACCTCTCACTTTACCTCTCCTCTCCTCTCACAGGAGAGTTTCTAAGATGATGTCACAAAGTCTTTTTTGTGGAGGAGTGATTAGAAGATCAGGCTCACCTGCTCTGATTAAATCAGGTTCAGCAAGGTTAAAGCAGCCACTTTAACCATCATCTGGCAGACTGGAGAGAGAGTCTCCATTTGTCTGGCTGCACTGACTTCAGATGTTCCCCTCACAGAGATCCATCTGATTTGATAAGGATTTGGGAGATTCAGGTCCCAAGCCCACTGTTGCTACAGGGTTAGTAATCAGTTAGCCTGGCTCTTGTGATCCGAACCGATGGACGCTACCAACTTGCTGCATGTTCAAGAAATCCCCAGCCAAAGGTTCTGTTAGGACACTGCAGCTCTGGACTGAAACCAGACTGTAAAATTGGTGGCCGGAAGGCTCCAGACGGACTACTTCTGTCATTCCTATGTCAGATGCATTGCTTTGCCTGATGCCAGCTTAGCAAACGTGTCCTGCAAATGAAGGTTGTGTTTCTCTATAGCTTGTGAATGACCAGCAGCAGGATTTCTGAATTTGGGATGCAGTTAGTGTGTTTCATTGTGGTTCTTGAAGTCTAATCATTCATAAAGACATCCAAGTTTAGGCTCCCAGAGGTGTACGCAGCAGTACTTGCAAAAGCAAAATTTAGTAAAGACTAACATTTGTCTATAAAGTGGCTCAATCTATAAAGGTGGCTCAATCTATAAAGGGAGCAGATGAATTAGACTGAGAATTGCCATATCTAAAATAATTTTCTTCCATAACCGCATTACAGGTTACTTTTTATTGAGAGATCCTGTTTACACAGAAATAAAAGCATGTAATTTCTAATTTCATGTCAGGCTACTTAATTTCACAATGAGCAAAGATAAGATTTGATATATGCATACAATAGGTTTGTATCGATGTGCAATGGCAAAATTCTGAAACCAATAAATTCCCCTAAATAACCCCCATGGGTGAAACCCTATGCTTAAAAAG
Organism: Steatornis caripensis; assembly: GCA_013398225.1. NCBI lineage: Eukaryota > Metazoa > Chordata > Aves > Caprimulgiformes > Steatornithidae > Steatornis > Steatornis caripensis. Next base: position 293,978 of record VZSC01000557.1, read on the forward strand.
CTAAAAAGCCAGTTGCTTTTTGATGAGCCTGAGAAAAATATTGTCTTTTCCTCCAGTCCAAATACTGTCAAAAAGATATTCATGTATATATGGTCTCTGTCTGTTTGATAGGAAGATTGCTACAAGCCTTGCTCATCCAGATATCTGTGATGTATGCGTTACGACATCATCTCAAAATGTATTGCTGGCAGTAATGGAAGTTTGAAGAAAGTATGGAAGTTTATGTTTATATTGTTTAATTTTTTCTGATTTATCCACTAAACTTGAGGATTCTCTTGTCTAGCTAGCATCCTTGGTGTTGGTTTATGTGTGTGCTATCACTGAAGATATAATCATGAATATCTCTGATGGACAGAGTGAGGGAAGTGCCAGTAATATTTACAATATTACTTGCAGGTTATCTATTCACTATTAACTTACCTCATATCCAATAGTTAAATCAGAAGAGGGCAGTAAAGGAAAATTACACAGGAGATGAAACAATAGGAAAACTATAATTCCCTAAGGAATAATAGCAGGGTAAGGGAAAAAACCCCCAAACCTCTCCACATGCCTGACTTCATCCAATCTAGGAGTGTTTACTCTTCCCAAGGGTTGAAATAAAAGAGAATGTTTAAACCTCATGAGTTCTTATCTCAGTAATAAGAAGTGTGTGGTCAGCAAATGGAAGCTGATAGACACGTAGAGAGAGACATGGGGAGGGATGCAGACGCAGCAAGTACAGCAGCTTGTTAATTCAGAGGTGGGTAGAAGTGAGTCTCCTGGAGCTAAGGGTGGTAGAGATTAAGCCAGGGCAAGGAGATGTACATCCACGGACATGAGTCACTGTGTGAATGCACTTCCCCAAATATCTTGTACATTTCAGGGAAATGAATTAACAGTGCTGTGTTTCACAGCATCATTTTGGGTTGACATTGTTAACTTGGTTGGGTACCTAGACCCCCTTCTGCTACAGTGATTTGATTACCTGGTTTCACCTGGGCGGGAATGCAAGGAGCCATACGTGTCACCTACCAGTGCAGTCCAAAGAGATAAAATAGGCATTGTTTCCCTAGGATACATATGAAATTAAATCCTATGTAAAATGATGTACTTAAAGAACCTTGAATATTTCAATAGCAACTGATCCAAATTCTAAAACTGTTGGTAATTTCTTTTGAAAAATTAAATTGCAATCTAGACAAGAGACTTATTTACTGAGTTACAAGTCATAGTCAGATATATTTCTTTCAAAAGCAAAACAATAATCATGATTATTATTATTAAAATGGCATCACTGCATTATAAGCCCTCATAAATGCAGCACTGTTTGATTTATAAAAACCTGCATGTAGTTCCCTGTATTCCAAATAATAAGCATTTGAAAATGAAAGAGGAAGATTCTAATAAGAGTACTTCTACTGTAGTAGAAATTCCACTCTTTAGCTCTGGAGTGTATAACAAATGCCAGATTTGGGTTTTTTTTGCTTTCACTACCGTACGCCTTTCAGCAACCTAGTGTTGTTCTGACCTTTGTGAACCTGCAGTTGTCCGGATATTGTTCTTGCTGGGACACAGAAGAGGTTCATTGGTCCATCAGAAAGGTCTCTGTAAGGACTTTCATTTAAATAAATGGAGGCTTTGTTCACATCATGACTTCCCTGGCTATATGGCGCCCTACCTTAATTTCTCATCCTTACCACCAGGAGACTGGGTTTACTTGTGTCTATTACTAAGCCATGCTGGCCTGTTTCATGTGTGTCTCCTATCTCTGGGAAGAAACTGAAGGACCAAGCCTTCTTTTCCAGCACTACTTTCCTCCCCTGGGCACAACAATGCCTCTGGAAGGGCAGCAGCTGTTGCAGTGTTGATAGTTACTGCTTGTGTATATTTGCACCTTGCTCTATGAAGATTGCTATTGCCATGCAGGTGTTAGATAGAAAATGGAGCTAAATATTTTAGGCTGATTATGGACCACAGTTAACAAGCATGCAGGGCTGGGGAAACAGCAAGGTTTAGCCTGCCCGCTGCACACTCTCATTGCTGCGTAAAGCGAGGACACCAATACCTCTGGATTTTCCTCTAAACTGGCTAGTATCTTTGGGCCTGGAGCGTACACTGTACCGTTCAAAGGCATGGCGCTTGCTAGCCCTGAATTTACTATCTACTGAGCATTGCTAGAAGCATCCTGGCAGTTAGTACTTTTATGTACTCTAATTGCCTTTGGGAGTTACGGATTAACTTGCCTCCTTAGACTTGTGCCTTGTTATTGGCTCTCTCACTCCAGTGAGAGGCTACACTACATCCCTCTGTGTCGAAAAAAGTAATAGTCCAGTTGAAAGTCTAGGAAACAAACAGTTCACTAGTTTTTTGCTGCCTAAGCAATTATTTATACTGTATAAAGTGGCAATTATATGCTGCTCCTGAGCGTAGTTACCCGGATTCACTCATCAGTGCTGCAAGGGACAGTCGGTGATGAATCTGACTATAAAAGAGCCATCAAAACCACCCTCATTAACACAAGATTACCCCAGACTTCTGACAGAAATGTCACTTTTCTTTTCTGGAAAGAATTTCTTCCATATATCATTAAATTGAATGCCCTTGAGCTTGTATTGTGTGGTACTGAACGTTTAAGTTAAATCTTGAGTGTAATGCAAATTCATTTTCTAAGTTGCAGTTCGCTGTTTGAAGACGAGGTAGTTGTAGATCATCTGAGTAATGGCTTTATTCTTAAGTGATCTAACGGCAGCGCTGTCCCAAAGCACCACATTGTGAAGCAGGAGAGCATGTAGGGGTTTAAATTGTAAGTTTTCGAGGGAGTACAAAACCAGCTCATCTGTAAGGAACACATAGATGAAAGACAAAACTGGTGGATCTAATATTCATGTTCTAGAGTAAAATGTTTGGGGACTGTAACAGTTGTAAAATTACAAGATTTTCTCTAGGTTTCCATGAAACTGAAGCTGCTTTGGAGAAAGAAAGTATTTCCATTTTTACTGTATATTCTGCAAAAAGGAAAAGATATTGCAATTATGATTAACAGTAAACTTTTAGAGGGAGGTTAGTTTTCATTTTTCATATAGTAATGATTATTCCTAGACTTACTAGCTCAGTAGAAACTAGTTGCCAAAAATGTAAAAAAAGCATTCCTATGGCTTATTAAGGCAGATAAAGATAATTTATAAACTAAGATTAATTTCGCAAAAAGTACTAACCATGTTGAATGTACTAATTTTTTATGAGCTTCAATTATCATGTTATAGTTGAAATTCCTCTTTCCCTTCACATCTTCTATCATCTCACATGTAGAAGCACGGCCTCTCATGTATGCCTTCAGCCTTCTGGTCTGTACTCATCTGTTGCTGAAACTGCACATTTGGTTGCAAAGTCTGGTTTAATGGTAGTATGCTTTGGGGTTATCATGGCTTCCAAATGTGTTCTCGTCATCTTTTTGAAAAGTAACTTTGAAATATGATGTGTTTGTTCATTTCTTAAAATGAGGCCGTAGTAATTTTTTTTTCATAATTACAGTATTTGAACCACTCTTTAGGGAGACGTTAGGTGTCCCATGTGTCCCAAGCCTTTCCTCTATCAGTCCAGGTCTGGTGGTCACCACTGGTCACAGACCGTCTCTTCAGCAGAGTGTGCAGGGACACGTGTCCATCCATTGGTAGTGGAGCAGGTGACCTGCATGAGGCCATGCTGCCATCTGTATCCTCTCCTTTTGCTTTCCTTGCTTTCAGACGCAGACCTGTAATGCTAGTAAGCCCTAGTTTCTGTTCCCTGCTCATTTCTTCTCAGGTTAGCTGAGACAAGAGGTGCTCAGCCTATGAGAGAAAAAACGCTCTTTCTGTGAGTTCTGCCCCCTGCCATGAACTTTTTGTTTGCCCTTGTAAAAATGACGTAGAACACTGTTCTTGAACGGTTTGGTACAGTTTATCCCCATGTAAATTTGTGGTTAAGTATCACATGTTTCTGTGTGTTACAAATTTTCTAGATGAGATGAAGAGTTTTTAAATGCAATGAAAGAGCCAAACAACTCTGAAGTTTCAGAAGCGTCGAGGCTCTGTCTGCCCCCAACCTCAGGCTGGCACTGTCTCACTGCAATGCAAGTAGTCTTCAAAATATAGAGATAGCTAATTGCTTCCTGTATTTTCAAAAAAACTTTAACATTGGGGAATTCACTCATGTTGCTTTATAGGTCTGTCCAGCTGGCAGCACCTTCACTTGAACCACAACGACAGCAGGTAATTGTAACAGAGCAGTCTCTGTCGAAACAAGGAAGATTTACTATGCCAGTGGATAATGAAATGGAGCAACTCATGCAAGCGATAAAGAAAAAGTGCTGCCGGAAAGATGGAAAGGCATCTTCAGACCTTTAGAGGCTATAAAAACAATACAGTAAAAGAATCAGCTGTTGAGTGTATCACTGCTCAACATCTCAGGACAAAAGGAGAGCTACGTTCATACGCAGCATCTGTAGGCTCACTTGGTGTCTGTGGAATGCTTGCTGAGCAGCAGTGACGATCTTTCCCTACATGATTAGCACCTTCTGTATCAAATCCCATACCGGGAACTCCTCTATTCTGGTATGCTGGCAGTTTCTGTGACCAGCCGACGCCAAACAATTTAGAAAACGGTGTAAGAAACAGCTATGAAATATGTTGTCTGTAGTCTTCTTAAATCCTAACAGTTCAAAGAGTTTTTGCTGTTGCCTTTAGCATTAGTGTTTTTCAATGTTTACGTGTGATTTGTCTCTTTTACCCTCTTCTCAGAGGTTATACAAATGTCTCCCCTTTATTGGAATTCTTCTGATTTGTTGGGCGTGGTAGCATGTGCTAGAGAGGAACTTCATCAGCTGGTTATGCCTCGCGTGCAAGAGTCTGTCCTGGATGTGTTTGTTTTCTATTTTACTGACACTGTCCTAGTGCTGTTTTATGCAAAAGAGTAAATAAGGAACACCCACCTATCTACTGCACATTAATCATCGTTTTATGTATAATACTTTTATAACACTGCCTAAAAGTACACCGAAGTCAGTGCTATTGCAGCACTATACTGGAAGGATGCTCAAGCCAGTCTTAAATTAACTCTCACAGCTGCTGCCTGCAGCCCGGCGGTAGCAGCTCCAAGTACAGCTCGGGCTGCCAAACCCACTCGAGAAGCAGTTACCACAAAGCCAGATCTGCACTGCTGCACTTACAGTAGCAATTTCAGCGCTATCACAGATGATGGTGTGAGTATACCTTGATCTTTCCAGTCCTTCCACCTACAGCGGTTTTGTCACCTAATTCAGAGTTCATTTGTGAGCAGCTATCTTTCTTTCTGGGAACATGCTTGGCATATGTTTATGTACACTTCTTTTTCCAAGAAACTTGCAAGACAAAGTTCTTGGGTGTTCTAGAAGTACTGCAGATAGAGTATAAGGAGATATATATACATGGGTAGAAAGAACTGTCATTGCTCTCGGTATCTTTTCCCTGTGGTAAACTGCAGTGGTTTTTTCAAACTGAGCTGTGCCAAGGACCTTCCAGTGGCAATAGACACATTCTTAGGATAACAGTAGGAGCAGATTACTGTGACATTGCAAGAGGGAAGAGGTGAAGGCAGCCCAATTCCTTACCCTCTGAGCTTTTCTGTCCCTGCGCTCCTGCTCCCTCTGGAGTTTCTATTTTTATTTCTGCCCCTGGGAATGGGAAGCAAAACGAAGGGTTGTGTCTCTTTTTTTGCAGTTGCACAATAACTTTTCCCATAGGGTCCTCTTGTGGATCCAATTCTTATCTAAGATTTAATGTCAAGCGCATTATGTATTATATTGTTTACTATGTAATGACAGTAATTTTTAATATTACTTGCTTTTTCTTCTTCCTGGAATTCAGGAGTCAGAAAGTACCAGAAGCAGCAAGAAAATAAGAAAAAACTCTCATTTTTCTGTGGGCAGCAAGCTAATTTTTATTTACAAGTTCATGCTATATATATATTTATATATATATTCTCATGTGTTTAGCTCAGGCAGCTTGCATTTGTTACAGAGGCAGTGTCACCACTAAAATCTTTACAGTTTTGCCTTTGAGAAAAGATAAGATTACTGTGCTATTCCTTAGGTTTTCTCTTTCCCTAACCGAGGAAACGCTTTCCGTATATTAATTACCCACAAAAGCATTTATATAGATTTTAAATGTTGACAACTATAATGTTTATAATGTTTGCATATGATCAATTGCCCTTTGGCAGTGTGTATATAGTGGGATATGTGTTATAGTCAATGGTTCAATATTTGAAGCATGTTTCACAAAAATAATTGCTTTGCGTATTTCTGTGTTGGTCTAACCAAGTCAACAATCTCAAAGCATAAGGCAAAGTCAAAGAAAGCACCTTCAGCTGTGTCTGGAAGGCACCATTGGAGAGAATAGTTTGTATTGCTCCATTCTCCTTGCATGAGAGGAGAAATGGAGTCTGTCTGTCCTTTACTCTCTTCATGTCATAGCCCTGCTCCCTTTCTTCACACTGCCTCTTGTTGCTCCTTCTCTCCTGCAGGCATCAGTGTTATGTAGCTCTGTTGGGTACAGTAACATTTATGTAGATATACACAAGCTATAAATTGAAAAAAGGTACTTTTAAATGCCATCGCTTGGGAGTTTTAGTCTGCTCCTGGTAGCTGTTTTCAGTTGAGACAAGAATATGGTTCAAAGGCATCATTTTTCTTCTTTTTTTCTGCAGCATTTCATATAATTCAATAAAGCTAGGAGTTTGTTTTATTTAGTGTCAAAAAGTGCTGTATTTTAAAATGAATCTAACTTAGACTTTGAGAGTGTCCAATGGCAACTCCCTGGAGTGGAAGCACATGACGGAGAATGTTTGCAGAGCGTTCAGCTGGTAGCTGTGTGCCCTCAGCACTCACAGATTAAGTGCCTGCATGGCTGCATTATTGATGTGGATTGTGGTGAAAAAAGCCCAACAGAAACATGCAGAGCAAAAGTTGCTAGAAAAACGTCGCTTTCTTGTCGTGTGACTTGTATATTTGCTTAAAGATGTCTTTGAAAGTATCTTCTAACGAGAAGAAAATGCGGCTATTACATGAACCCGTCATCTGTCAGGCTGGCAGTATGGACAGCCAAAAATTAGTATAATTTAGATACGGGCTATAAATGCCTGGCAACAGTGAGTTTAGATTGACAGTGTGCATTAATTTGCCTGCGGTCTTTTCTGTACGACTTCCTCCTACATTGTATCTGAGATTGACACCATATAACCTTTCTCGTGGTGGCAACAGTCAATATTCTCCTGTTAAAATCAAGAATTCCTAAATAGAGGAGAAAAGGGAGCCTTGGAGTGCACAGGAGATTCTGCCTGTCAAAAAGACTGCATACAAAGCATTTAATACACAGGAAAAGAATTTCACAAATCAATCCCATCTTCCACAATTTTGAAACAGCCAGCTCATCACTGAGTAGGGAGAAGAAAGAGAACAGCCACAGTGAGCAAACACAGCCCCGGGCTGCACAGCACTTCCGTACAGTGCTTCGGTTTGCTTGCCCTCTTCATGCAGTTCAAGTGAAGAAATAAAGTTTAAGCCCTTCCCGGGTCTGCCACCTGGTAATCCTTCTGAGGAGTGCAAAGGAGTGTCAAGCACTGCGGGTTCTCTCTCCTCAAGCTGCAAGTTGCAAACTGTGAAGTCGTCTTCCTGCCTTCCACAAGGCAGCAGGAACTGACTTTCTGGAATGAGTCTATGTTCAAGAATGCACTTTTCCAGCTGAACTGCTAAACGGATATACTCCAGCTGAGGCACTCTCCACGTTCACAAGCAAAACATGACCAATCAGACAGGAAAAAATACAAAAGTAAAAGTGAAAGAATGAAATCTAAATGTTAAGAAGAAAACGAAGAGATATATGGGACAAACCGTTGAGGTCTATTACAGAATCAGTGATCTGGTACAGATCCGTCCCTTTTCTGAAAACAGAATTATGTTTTTCTCTTTAGTTTCACCCATGTGATGTAGGAATAGGAATCTTCTCTTTTCAAATCAGCCACTGAAGATGGAGAAATCTGGCTGTTTATTTAAATAACCAAAACAATATGTGATTAATATGGGATTAATATATTGACAGAGGCGAGTACAAGCCACACTCTTATTCCCCTGTGTGTGCTAATATTTATATTGTCATCCATTTATACTTTATTATTTCTGTTGCTGGAATAGCCGCTTAAGTCCCCTGCCATTTATTTTGTTCTGTAATTAGATGACTATCTTGTTGTTTATAAAAGTGCCAGTGCCTTGTCATAAGCTTGCAAGCATATCGGTTGTCTTTGTAGAGAAAAAAATCTTTATATGAATATTTACAAGGACGAACAGCATTGTGACTATAAAAGCAAATTCCTGGTCTCCAGTTCAGACTTACACACGGAAGTACACTTTGACATTGTTCACCTAAGTCAAGCTAATATTTTTATTAAAATATCTTTGCTAAAGACATGAAAACTATACATTTGTGAATCACTGGATTGCCAGGCAAGATATGAAGGTGAAGGGAGATAAAGTACAATTTGATGGAGGGAAATTAAAAAACAATGAAACTGGCCCCGTTGTAGCCCCTGCTCATGTCACAAGCAAAGCTCGACTGGCATGGTTGGCTGCTATTTCAAAAAAGGCAGAGGTCAAAACTATTTTCAGTTCTACCAACAACCCTGATCAGCCTGGGATTGTCTGGCTCAAGTTGCAAGAGGGAAACACTCTTTTATTTCAAGGATTTCCCAAGCACTGAGCACCTCTGAGCAGTTAACAGAGACTGTATAGGGGAATTACATGGTGGATGCTATATGCTATTCAGTGCTTTCTAAAATAAAATCTGAAACATTTTTTGCTCCATGTTGCACTGATACTTTGGAAATTGTCCCTATTAGTGAGACGACATCAAAAGAAGTCCACTGCTGACAGCTATTGCCAGGAAGCTGATCAGATGGTACGAACAAACATGAAATTTGAACACAAAGAAGGGAGGCCAAGGAGCTGTATATTTGGTGAGATGTAAATACCCAAGTTTTCTGAAGCCAGAAGCTATGCCAGAAATTAATTTATTTAATCTCAAGTATTCTGTGTTCTCCACTTGTGTGTCTGGTGTAACCTATCACTATTCCTGATGAAGATACCTGGTTGGGCTGTCTCCTGCTCCATGGCTGTCCCAGGCCACTTCCAGAGAGGATAGACATAGAGTTTTTCCCCAGGGTAATCTGAGGAGGGTGTTGGGTTGAACCCAGGTTTCACTGGGCACCAAGCAGCTTTTGGGTGCTGAGTGAGACTGCGATGTCCCAGTAGCAGGATCTGGGAATCTCTGCTAATGCCAAAGAAACTGGATGCTGGGCACTCCAGAGCCCAGTGACAGTTTTGTCCTGTCTGTAAGCAGGACATACCTTGAAGACAGGGAAATTGAAGGACTCTGCCCCATGCTTATAAAGCAAAGTCATATCTTGGTTAGTAACATGAGATACAAAGTTTATCAAGCACTTTGAGTATTTACTATATGGTGAAAAGAAGTGGGAATTACAAAGCAAAGACTGAAATGGTCAGGAGTTGTAAACAGATGTAAGAAATGCTCTCCTGAAGAGCACACTCCCACACCCTGTTAAAAATGTGCGTGCATTTTGGAATTGGAAGCAGGGCTCATTACAGCAGAAGATGTTGAGCTCAGAATTGGCAGTACTAACAATTAGCACCTTAAAATGCTGTCAGTTCCTCCTGATGGAAAGCGGACTTTGATCCCCTGCGCTGTGAGTGTAAGGAATTTGTTACCTTGTAACTCCATCACTCTTTCTGTAATCTGGGCCCAGCTCTTGCTCTGGCTCAGATCAGGAAATCAAGGCATACACCTTTCTCGCATTTAAAGTAAATAGTTTAAGTGCTCCGATGCTAGTTTTGACTATATTCCAGAAACAACAGTCATTATTACACACCATTTGTGCTGCAGTAGCCCACAGAGACCTTTGCCCAGACTGGTCACGCGTGGGCTTTGTGCGGTATGAACACACGGAGACCAGCATCTCCTGCTCTGGTGAGGGCGCAGCCCGGGAAGAAAGAAAGGTGGAGGCCTGTGCCTGGAGGTTCACGCTTAATTTTCTGAGGTTCTGGCTTCACAGGGGTTGCTGGTATGTCAGTATCACAATTCTTTGGATTGCTTGGGGAAAAATACCCTCCTTTCCCTTCTCCTTGTGAGGTTCTGTATNCGGGAAGAAAGAAAGGTGGAGGCCTGTGCCACTGTGTCCTGTGTCACTGGACGGTCATCCTGGAGGTTCACACTTAATTTTCTGAGGTTCTGGCTTCACAGGGGTTGCTGGTATGTCAGTATCACAATTCTTTGGATTGCTTGGGGAAAAATACCCTCCTTTCCCTTCTCCTTGTAAGGTTCTGTATCTGACCTTTGTTGGTTTCTTGTGTTTCTTGCTACAGAATGGCCATTTGCCCAGGCAGTGTTGCGAATCCTTTTCATAGCACGTACTCCATGCTGTTTTGTAACCCGTCTGCTAACCTATCTCGTGTTCATTCCTCTAGATCGGAAAGGGAGATCCTGGCTCCCGAAGTGCAAGACTTGCAGGGACCACACCACAAGTGATCTCTGAGGGTCAGTAAACTTCGTTCCAGATTCCTGCCACAGTTTTGATACCTTTCCATCAAGACTTTTTTCAAACGCTACATCGACTTTGAAGATGTTTTAAGAAGCACAAATTATTGAATAATATTTTAAATAAGGAAAACCTGATTATGTTCTATAAATATTAATCTCAGAGTGTAATTGCTCTACTACTCTATTATATTGCAATAAGCCTGCTGGTGTTGCAGCATTTTAAATAAGTGCTAGATGATTTAGTTTGTTCTTATGCTCTTTGTAGCAACAATCTTCAGTCTGAAACAAGATTGCAATTTGCTGATTAAAGAAGTATCACCTAATGAAGTGAGATTGACGGTTCTTTTTTTAAAAAGACTATTTTCTTTTTATTTATTCTTACTAAATACTTCATTTTTTGGAACACCTTACTCCTTTTCTACTCTTGCTGCTTAATTTACTTTAATAAAATGTTCCAAACGCCATTTGCCCAGACGGTATCGTGTATCCAGGGCACAAGATAAAGGTTTGCTTTGGAAGTGCTAGCTTTGGGAAACTACCCAGAATGGCAGCAGTCCCTCCCTCAGGATGTAATCTGTTAGTACGAGTTCTGGTAGAGCAACATTTCATATTTGTTTTACTGGCTGCATATGTGACTAGTTGGGAGACTTTGGGGAAGGGAGCTGAGAGAAGTGGATTATATTTAGAGCTGATTCTGCATCACAATGGTCTGGAACAGCATAATGGAATTTACCTTTGGTAAAAATACCACGGTGTCTTTCGATTGGCAGGGGGCATCTGTGTCTTCTCTCCATTCATGGAGGAGGAGCTATGTGTGGGACATGAAGAGAAGGCAAATTCAATGGGATGAATAAGACCACAGTGGTTTTTGCTGGAGTACAATAATTGAGTCGAAGCTGGTATTTGCTTTCTTTGGTGCAAATGGAGCAGCAGTGGAATCCATGCCAAGGGATATGTTTCTCATCACATCTCATTCAGTTTAGCATCTTATTAGCTGCAGCCAAATATTTTCATAACTCACGTGCTGTACTCTCGATGATCTTTTCTTCACATGCAGCTGAAGTGAGAAATGAACCTACATATACAGTGAACGTGAGTTTTCACTTTTAAGTAGATGCTCTTATGAACATTCATGCACCATTCTTTGCCCTGTGGCCTGTGCTGTTTTCCAATCCCCACAGCTAAGCCCTTCTTGAAAGCTAAAGACATATTATTTGGAAAAGACAAGTGAAACTGGCCCTGTGGAAGTGACTCAGAATGAGTTGGCTTGTTGGCATGGTGGAGTATCTAAGGCTTTTAATCTGTCTTTTTGCTGGGGCTTCTCATTATCTTTCCTTTCCCATTTCTCCCTCTTCATATTCAGCATGCTGTATAAGCCTTCTTTTATCACCAAATTGAAATTGCTCTAATTACTGCAGAGCACTTCTCTCATAAGACACCATGTAGCTTTTACCTATCTTTAACAAGTGATGACTACATGTCCACACACATCTGGACAACCTCTCTGGAGGGCCTTACCTTCAAGGTGGAATTTGACCCAGATGTGAGAGCAAGTGCAATCTAAACGAGTGGCAGGTAAATACCATAAAGCCATGTGCATAAGGCTTAAAGTTGTTACCACTGTAGTCGCTTTTTAAATGTCTTAGTTTCAAATTTCTTGAGATAAAATATCTTTATAAGTCTTTGCAGAACACTCGGCCTGAAGGAGCCTTGTTTATGATAGCAGCTTAGTATGTGACACACACCAATGAAGAGGGATCAGCACAAACATTTGTGCAAACAAAATGAGAGTTGTACAAATACAGGATGTGAAAATTCTGGGGATGGGCTTAGGAATATGTGACAAAGATCATAGTCAGTGTATTTTTTTTCCCTCTTTAAGGGCTTGTTAATATCAGTGTACCAAAACATATTTTTTTTTCTTATGGAATATTTTCAATATCCCTTTATTAATCGTTAAACCCACTAGATTCTTATTTGGGGTATAGTCTGCACTGAAAACATGGGTATGAATGGAGAGCAGAACAGCAATACACAGCCAAACTGTAAATTAACAAGATGTAGTGATCTGGCCGTAGCAGTGCCAAACCCAGCCCAGTGTACCTGTCTCTGTTGATACATGCTTTTTGATTTTAATGGACAAGTTTTAGTCAGGCAAATTATTTTAACTGTGAAAAATTTAAGAGAATTGAAAGTATCCTAACTGTTACTTACCACTGGCTTTGCAGCACATTGCTGTTAAAACTTGGTAATTTTAGCACTACGATGGCAACCTGGTGGTGACATGGGAAGACAGATTGCTTTCTAAGGGTCAGTTATGCTTTAGAAAAATCTTTATAATCAATGTAACAAGTAGGTGCAGCTGCAGTATCACACATATATATTAGAAATGACCTAGTAAATTAATGCATTTGAAAGTAGTTGTTTTCATCTTTTGCTCAGGGAGATCTAAAGTGTCAACTAGTGGATAAATATAAATTTTCTTTTAAGAGCAATTTGTCATATTCTCTTGGAATAAAAGATTTTCCCAAATTCCAGCATATGTCCTCGCTGCAGTTAAAAGCCGAGTGAACAAAACTGTATTTTTCAACTAATAAATCCTCTGAAAAGGAAATCTCATTAGTGTAATGAATACATTGAATGGTTGTTTGTTATACACAATTAACCTCCATTAATTGGAGTGGTGTGCGCACAGAAGAGGGATTGTTTATTTGACAGAATGATTTTTTTGTGGGGAGAAGACGACATTTCAGATAACTTGCCAAAATAACTTCATCTCAGGCTGATGGCACTAAGTTACCGTGGGCAGTGCAAATGAAAGCTGCCTGGAGGACTGCAGAAGGATTTCGTGACACTGAATGACCACATAGTAAAACAGCAGGTGAAATTCAGTGCTGATGGGTAGAAAGTAGCATGAATGGAGACTTTCTCCAAGCTTTACATGTGCAAAACTAGGCTAGGGTCTGACCTACGTGTTACTGCTTGGGAAGGAGCTTGGGCTGTAACAGGCAGCTTTATGAAAAGAGCAGTGTTCAGCAGCAGTAAGAGGTAAAAAGAAAAGAGTCTGCCTGGAATTGCTGGCAGAGGCACAAAGAACAAAATAGAGTTCGCCGTTACGCTACAGTGTAAATCCTCAGCTCGGCTGTCTGTTGAATGCCAGCCAACGCTGTGTTCTCCCCGACTCAGAAAGTGCCTCTGCTCCCCGGCCGCTCGTGGGACCCCGAGACCCCCCACCTCCGGGCTTCTGTGGGGCACGTGCCGGTGACCAGGACAGAAGCTGGCCACGCGTCTCGGCTCTGCTCAGCTAACAGGATTGATTGTGCCATGTTCCAAGTCTAGCTGGACCTGCAGGCTGTGGTTTCACTCACCGTGTGTGTGCTCACAGTCCCAATTACTTGCATTTAAACAGACATGCCTGTGAAATGCAAATCAGACACAAATCAGCATAGATAACCCTACGTGAGCCCAAGGATGAAGCAGTGGGGTAATTCCCAGAGCCGGGTACTGACCGCTGCTCCCTGCAGCAAGAGGCATCGACCTTGCTGGGGCTGAGGGATGCTTGAAGCCCACCTCCTGCCTACCCCAGCCCACTCATGTCAGTGTGCAGGGTAACCGCCAGGTCCTGTTTGCCCACTGAGGAGGTATTTTGCAGAGTTTGGGATGTTAATACGCAGAGATAAGAAGGAAGCAGGGTGTTACAGTTCCATTGAGAGCAATGCAAGGGAGATGTCTAACCTTACAATCCACTTATGTTCTTGAGAAAAGAATGTTACCATCTCTGTCTCCCTCTATTTAATTTATCGACCTTTGGGGACAATTGCTCAGTCATAGAAAGATGAGTTTCAGAGACCGTAGCCCTGATATCACCACAAGACTTCCTGCTTTTGCAAGCATTGGAGTCTGACATATATGCAGTGGAATGGAGAAGGTACTAATGAATGTATTTTTGCTATTTATTTTGCTTTCTCCTCTGCTTCTGGATCATTTAACTCTCAGCTTTATGATTTTATTGGTAGATCTGCATAGTTTCCTTCTCCCATGTTAATTTTTCCTTGTTTGTGAGATGGAATTGATGCTGCTATTAGGGATCTCTGTTGTTTGTTATCATCACAAGCATAAGAAAGGCATTATTATATTATTAAAACTCTCATTAACATTTACTGTTGCAGTTAATTCTTAGGCATTCTCGATCAGTGTTGCTGCCTATTGTGAAGTTGATAAAGTGCTAATGAAAAATGGACCGATTCTAAAGTGCTGCGATCAACATGCAATACTTTTTACATGTTAACATTTACCAAATAGATTTAATATTACACCTGATTTACACCTAATAAAACAAGGATCTGCCTCTAGAGTAATTATCTCTCTTTTTTTTTTTTTAGGATGGAGCATTTTCCACTTCAGCAGTTACTGTACATCACATTTTGCTCAAGGAGCCATCCTATGGCCTCACCCATCTCCCCTTACCCAAATAATCTGACTTCAGCAAAAAACTTCCTGACTTCAGTTATCTGCCAGCTGCAGGCAGAACTGGATCTCATGTTCCAAACCCTGCTTGCAATCCCAATGGTTTAAATCTGGGGAAAAATGATCTACCTGAACAGAAGTGCCCAGAGCTTACTGAAGTAATGGGTGTGAACATTTGCCACACCATCTCGAGAGTTCTCTGCAACATTTTAAGCAAACTCTTACACGTTTCTGGCTCTGATCATCAGATTTAGTTTGCAACTTTGACAGGCAGAAGTGGGCATCCTGTTTTCCTGATTTTTAAGCATATTCAACCCTGCTAATTTCAGTGGGATCACACAAGAGCTGATTCCAGGACAAGTCTGGCCAGGTGGCCTTACTGCGAGCCTGCACATCTTGATGCTGCAGCAATGTTTTCCTGGAGCTTAATACATAAGGAGGGAGCATATCCCATGGCCGCTTCCTTGGAGACAGTGGTGCAGCTAAATGATGGAATATGTTTTCAACCGGTACATCCTATTTCAAACCCTGGGTCTTTTTAAACAGGCATTCTGTGTTTTTATTTGTCTCTTTAGGTTGTAATACTTCAAATGTTGACTGCGTTAAAAAGATACGTAATGATTTTATTTTATTTGATTAATAAACATATAACCCCCAAGTCACCAGAGCTCTGGTAGCAGCGGCAGGGTACTTCAAAATGATGACAACATGTGCCTGATTTGCCAGGACCCTATTGCTCAGCTGGAGGATACTCGTGGGCCCTAGCAAAGGACATACCCCAAGTCCAAATATCTGTCTGTTTTCAGAACAATTTTTCCCACCTACAAATCCCTGTCTATAAATGTACCCACAAAGAACCAGGTCCCTGTCTTCTCCAGACGTTCATCTCAAACACTGCTCATGTGCCATGTGTAGGCAGAAAATACAGAAGCGAATGGGAAGGTTGGCTTGCAGCCTGCTGTTACCGCATTTTTGCATCAAGCCACAGCATTTGGGGGCACAGCGTGTGTGTGTGGGACTGCGGCAAGATGAGGGCCTTGCTGGTGTAACTCCTGCAGAACTGGATCAGGCCAAAGGCATCACGTTTAGCATGCATGTACTCTGAGGGGTCAGTCCTCACCAGCTCCAGCCTCTTACCTGTACCCAAATTTCCTTGTCTAGAGAACTGATTTGCTCCATAGCAAAGACTAAAGGCAAAATATAACACGTACGAGCTGTGGGTAACTGTGATTTCAGGACCATGGTTTCAGACTCATGTCTGGGCACCTTGTGCATCCTTCCAGGATGCTCCTGTCCGAGATCAGAGAGCTCCCAGCGAAGCAGCTGGAACAAGATTTGTCTCATGCTCACTGCAAGTGCAGACTTCTCTGCTGGTCTGCTTGAGATGGGAACATCCAGGGATTTTACCTAGTGTTTTGAGGGGGATTAAATAATGCTTCAGGATCTCCACACTTTTTGTGGGCTTTGACTTACATTTTTTCCATTCTTTCACCTTCTTCACCTGTTTTCAAAATTGTACTGTCTATGATTTTCTCTGCTGTAGACCTCACACCCCTCTACAGAGGCAAACAACAAGAACTAGCTTAATTCCTAGCACACTCACGTATTCTCTTTTTCTCCAGCTTCCTCTGAGATCTGTATCACACCTGACCACTCACCCTGTTAGGAGTCAAAAAAATTGTGAGGACTGAGACAGTACTAAGGCCCAATTATTTTAGTTGTGCTACTGAATAATAGACTGAAAAGCAAGATGCCTGGAGTGCATCAAAGGCCTAGTGAAGGTCTATAGAGACACCCATGTTATTTCAGGAAGAAATATGTGCGGCTCAAGTAATGTATAACTGCTACATTTACAGATCTATGGCATGAAGACAACACAGGCTGCTTCTAGTGACAGGAGCTTGGGAGCATCCTTGGCAGAGGAATAAAGTGACTAAGTACAAAGTGTATGATATTTCCATGATGGAAGATGATAATCAGTTGGAGAAGCACTATAAAACAGATAATGGATAGGATAAATTTAGATGGAGAGGAGCCATAGGATTGAGGTGTTGGACAGCAAGGTACCTCCGCAAGCTGTGCAAGACCCCGTGCTGCGCTTGGGGTCTGCCCTTGGCAGGGAGGCCTGGGGGAAGGTCTTGCATCGAGCTGGGCAGCTGGGCAAGGCAAAGCTTGCCTTGTTCCTGCAACAGAGGGGTTAGAAACAGGCCTGGAGCCACTCACCGCAGTGAGCAGCTGCCACGGGGATGCCAGGGATCTCACCCGTGCCCTTGGTAGTTGGGGGCAGATGGGGGCAGATGGGGCCATGGGGGAGCAGCTTTGTGAATATGGCCGCCACTTCAGACATGGCTCTGCTGGGCGGCCGCAGGTGGGGGCAGCAGCTCTCCAGAAGACACAGTACCAGCACCTGCTGAGCCTGCACAGCTTGCAGCTGGGTGCTGCAGTGTTTAAGGAGTTTAAAATTCCTCCCTGAAAAAGCAGTATTTGGAAGAACGTCTTCAGGTTTGAATCAGTCCTTTCTTGACAGCCCTGAGTGGCTCATGGCATTCTCTGAGACTGATAAATCCTGTCACAGACCGATCTCAAGCACATGGGATATTTCTGTGTCCTCGGGGACTCTAATGTCAAGTGTGAGCTCACAGTGTTAGAGCAGAAATAGGTTTCAGGCAGTGCCTTGTACCTCTTGTTACCCTGAAACTTCTCAGACGGGCAGTGAGGACCAAGCCACACTCTGAAACTGGAGAGGTCGGTGTTAGAGGAGGCAGTTATATTATTTAAGGGGCATTAGCAGGGCCCGATTATACAATCTCAGTGACGAGTTAATTCTTTGTGGCCAGAGGTGAAAATGAGAAAGTCACCCAGGAGGCCAGGCAAGCCCCGCATGGTCTTTGTGGTGAGAGGCAGGAGCCATTTTAAGGTGATGATAAACAGCTGAACACCGTGCTGGCGATAATGCAGCCACTGAGAGAATTTCTCATATGTTAATCTATGAATTTCATAGCCCAACACTCCATTACTTATTTATAGATTTATAGCTCTTTCCCCTCCCTACCCACCTCAAGCATCTGGCCGCTGTGTATGAAACATGCAGTTGCAATTACAAAATGTCCTCTGAAAAACTATCACCACCCGTGTCACCTGCTGCTGCGTGTCGGGGTAGCAGGCAATTACAGACTTTGTGCGGTACTTCTTGGCCTGGCACCTGCAGGCTCAGGAGCACCCACTGAGCACCCAGGGCTGGGCCAGTGCCACCCAGGACCCACCCCATGCTCTGGCTCATCTTGCACCAGAGCTGGGACCAGTTGCTGTGCCAGGGTGTAAGACGGAACCCATGGGCAGGGAATCTTTCCTCTGGCAGCAGTAACAGAGATTTCCGTGGCACCGTAGAGGGGTGTAAGTGGCTGTATTCTTCCCTCCCGTTTATGTCAGAAATAGATCAGTTAATATATTTTGGATATACTGCATCGTTTTTTCCTGTGTGCAGTTTTTTGTTATGCATTGGAGTAATAATCCTACATGCTGCAATTGACTCCTCTCAGAGACTGTGTTTTGAGCTGCCTCTGGGCTGGGGTGCTATTGATGCTTGTGTTGTGTGGAGGTGTCTTTTAAATGCTTTTGTGCATGCATTTTTTTGGTTTTTAATTTTTTCTGTGAGTTATGGTCGAGCCGTAAATTTAATCGGCTTCAGGACCTAGGATCCTTTTTGGAGCCCTGTGAGAGGCCAGGCAGCTCCAGGAGCGTGGCCCATGCAGGGAGGATATCTGACTACTGGCATCTCCAGACGTAGTCCTAGGACTTTACAGAAATGGGGAAGAAAAGCATTGCTACTGCTGTGAGACAGTGAATTAGAGAAGCAATCTTTTAAAGATAAATGTGCTACTTATGCAGTACAAGTTTAGGGGGGTAACTGGTACCTCTAATAACAGCCAGAAGCAAACAGATAGCTGTGGGAGAGTAGAGCACATGCCTATATGTACGATAGTAGGTCATGCACGTTATGTTTTCTGCCAGACAAAATTTCTCTATGTTTCGAAGATAGCCCCAAGAAAAGTGTTTTTCAGCAGTCAAGATGTGAAGCTAAAAATGCAAAGAACAAAAACTGCACAGTCACTGGCAGAAGTAGACATTCGCTACCCGTTACCACATTGCGCTTTCTAATGTGTCTCTGTTATTTCCACATCACGTGCTGTGCTGAAGCACACAGACCTTGGTTACCACAGTTACTTTCATTGCAGTGTTGATGGAGGGTTCAAGGGCCTGACATCCAGATGATACTGGATTCCTCGGTGCGAGTGCAGAGGCCTTAGGAGCAGCTGCCTCATATTATTATATTTTACCTTGCAAGTGCTTCAGTTGGGATGTATTATCCTGCATCGCTCTTTGTCATTTTAGCACTTCTGCCTCATGCGCTTTTGTGTTCTCATTGACTATATTTGTGGTGTCTAGGTGTTACTGCTGTGTATCTTTGTGTTTTTTGGAAGCTGAAGGTCTGTAGATATATGGAGCTTTTCTTTTTCTCCCATATATTTTTAATTACTGGTTTTAAAAGATAGCACACTTGTCTTACTTAAAGATTATTGCAGGACTGTTCTGATGCTGTTGACAAAGTTGCTAAGTAATATTATTCTATGGTTGTGTCAGTACTTCATAACATTTTACAAAGATTCTCTTTTATTTAATTGAATTTGATTTTCTGTTGCCCATTAACTTCCCAAGTATTTTTATATAATTGCTTCACTTACATAATAAATAAAAGATTATTAAAAAACCCCCTCATTTCTAATCCAGGAAGGTTTGTAAGTGTTAGTAGGAAGCTCCACGACAAAAGCTGAGTCAAATCTAAAATCCTTGATTGGGAGCTTTAATCGTACTCCAAAAGGAGCTACACAGATAGGCAGCTCTCTGCACCTTTCAAAACGTCTATTGTAGTCATAATTTTGTTTATTTTACCACATTATTCAAGTCCTTTAAATTCAAGTCTGCACAGGAGGGCTGTGTCTCATCATGCCATGGACTGAGTAGGTGAGATAAGCCCATTTTCCTCTAAGGAGGTGTTTCAGTAGGAGAAATAATAAGTGGAGGAAGAGAATAATTTCCTAAGTTTTGAAGCTTTTGTTGCGTGACTGTCATCTTTCAAATTCAAGAGTTCCATCTAGAGGAATCCTATTTCATGAGCTTGGTTATGCTGGCCTTTTAATGTGTGCCGCATTTGCTGGCTGAAGAGAGATGAATTCATTCTTTTTTCTGAGTTTTCTTTGTTGAATTCCTATGAATTTCATTCTTCTTCCTGGCAGTTTTTGAAACACCACTTTACCATCAGTATTCCCTGCTTATACTTAATATGGCATCTCCACGTTTCTGTTTACCAAGCGTGCTGAAGAGTGAGAGAAATTCTGTTCTTGTCTGACTGTCATTTATGTGTTTGTAGCCCATAAAGTTGCAAAGTTCAAATTTTCCCATCAACAGAAATAAAAGATATACTTAAGCAAAATAATATTTAGAGTAGCAGAACAGACTCTGGCAACAGTGAAACCATCTAATAATATAGAAAATATTCAATGCAGACATACCACTGAGAACTAATGTTTCTGCAAATAGCCATAAATCTTAGTTCAGTTTGTTTTAGGAGTCACTGTTTTCAAGTCTTTTTTTCTTAACCTGTAGAGAAATCTGAAAAAAAAAAAAAATCTGGCTGAAATATAAACACAAGAAATTTGCTATTACCTTTCGGGGTTAGGAGTTAAATTCATGTTGATCTTTTATCTAATGAACCTTTCAGGCCCTTCTGTGGTTCAGATACTCCAGTTTATCTTTTCTAATATTCTTTATGTGTCAGGCAGGGATAACATACCTTTGTAATGTTTAATAATGAAGTCTCATATCTAAAACTATACTAGGGTGATCTTTGTATTCTGTGGAATTTTCCTAAGACACAAGCCAGCTTTCTAGGTGTCAGAGAGAAAAGCTTTAGGTCTCAAAACTGTGTCAGCAAAAGGGCGGCATGGTACAACCGATGTAAATGAGCTGAAGAATTCCCACTGTTTATGCTGCGAAATTTGAATTTTGCTATTGTAGCTTAACTTGATGAAAACAAAGCAAAACAAAATAAACCAAAAACACTTCAAGCTTTCCTGTGCCTCTACTTTTCCAAGGAAAATTAACCATACCTTCAAAATTCATACCCATGCTAAGAGTGTAACAGCATCCCTATGCTGTATGATCTTTACTGGAGTGGCTGTGTTAGCAATGCCTTCACACTTTAGTTCTGATCACTTCTTAAAGAAAACCCTTTGATGTGTCCTTAAATAATAACCGTAGCAGAGGTGTAGTTTATGTGGGTGCTATACTAGAAGACTAAGGGCAGGGCAGCAAGGTTGACATTGTGAAAAATGTTACCCAGGCTATGTCTGTATGGCTCAGTAAAAGAAAACCAAGCGAGCACTGCAGCTGAGTTACGTGGAAT
This sequence comes from Steatornis caripensis, assembly GCA_013398225.1. NCBI lineage: Eukaryota > Metazoa > Chordata > Aves > Caprimulgiformes > Steatornithidae > Steatornis > Steatornis caripensis. Next base: position 315,509 of record VZSC01000557.1, read on the forward strand.
AGCCTGAATTTATAATGCTTAGAGCTAGTCCCTTAGTAGCAGAGCTTGCAAGGCAATGACCTAAGAGTTAAGTAGTATGAATGACCAGAAGGCCAGTGATTGCACTGGATCCTTGGTTAGCTTTTACTTAGAAGTAAAGATTTCCCTTTAGTGACATGGTTCATATGAAAAACGTAAGTACCTTTGAACCTATGGCAACGTGAATTCAGCTGAGCACAACAGATAAAATGCATTTCTCCACTTAGTTATATATTTTTTTTCTTTCAAGCTCAAGGTAACATGAATTAATTTTTACCTAATTACCTAATTTTAGCCAATTAATTAGAAGCCAGATCATATTTCTGATTTTCAACCTAAGGCTTATCTCGATTTTGATTGTGTTGTACAAAAAATAGAACTTACTAATGGTGTTGTCTTTAGTTTATTTTTCCGCCAACATTTTCTGAATTTTTTAGAAGTCATTATGATGGCAAATTAAGGTCAATTTCATAACCTCAGGCTTAAATTTGTTTGTGTTTTTAATGAAGCCACATTGTGGTACGCAATCACAAGTAAATTTATCTAATCTGACACCTGCCACCTTGTTTCTGTCAATGTTGGCTTTAGAGTTTATTGTAGTCCTCAGCTTTCTCCCTCTTCATTTTGCAACTAGGTTTGCAATTAGGTAATTCTAGGAATTCGGCAGAGGCAAAATGTAAGTTTTCATTATTTTTTACTACCTGTTATACTGTGCTNCACCTTGTTGCTGTCAATGTTGGCTTTAGAGTTTATTGTAGTCCTCAGCTTTCTCCCTCTTCATTTTGCAACTAGGTTTGCAATTAGGTAATTCTAGGAATTCGGCAGAGGCAAAATGTAAGTTTTCATTATTTTTTACTACCTGTTATACTGTGCTTATGAGATTATAACAACATAGATGTTTCTGAATAGTTGGATGCAATTAACTATAGTGAGAATTTTGCTTAGAAGATATTTCATGTTCTGCTTAAAAATGTGGACAGTTTTACAAAGATGCATAAGGACTGCTGAAGTCTTTTACTGCTCAGAGTGTCCAGAACTGGCTAATTACACAGCAGCACCAGGACCAAGTGTTTAGGTTTAGCCACTGAAGTGGCTAAGAGCGGACAAAGTCTTCCTCGCCCTTTTTCAATTTACAGTTCCTTTCAACTTGTCAGTGTAAGGTGGAGCCCTTCTACAGTGAATTTCATCCTGCAGACTACAGGGTTGTTTTTCTTGATTACCTTTCAAAACCCCATCAAGAAGTATTTCATAGCTGCTGCTAGGTCTGCAGGTCATAGGCTGAAAAACACATCTCTGGGACCAGTGAGGAAAGCTGGTGACTACAATGAGTTTTGAATGGCAGATGATACATCTTGGGTGGTGAGGTTTCTGAAGTAGACATCTCAGTCAGGTATCTCAAACTAGGTGGAATGGGTGTGGGATAAAATACAGAGGTAGAAAGTTCATAGTTTTTTGAGCCAATACTGGTGGAAATAGTATCTCCTTAATATTCCAATTGAAACAGGAGAAAAAAACTCTGAAAAAAGTCATCATAAAGAAAATTTCAGCGTTGGCAATCATTAATTTCAAAGAATAAAAAAAAACCTTCCAGTTTTTGCCAGCGTCATGATCTGATGCAGTGGCCTTGTAGTTAAATGCTACTCTGCACAATCTGCACTAAAACTGTTCTTGTTTGCTCTTCACTGTGTTATTGAGGTGGTGAAAATTATGGTTCGGCACCAGCAGAAGGCCAAATTCATGGATATGTCCAAATGTATTCAGAAATAAGTTGCTCGGTGAAGGTCACCTATTTATTTGCACATATATTTCATTTACTCACTAAGCATAATTTCACCTCACAAGTAACAATATTTGCACAGTGTAGTTTCAGAAAAGACTGATCCATAAAGAACGTCCCAAACAACTGTAAAGCAGATTTACTTGCAAGAATTCATCCTTCTCAAAACAATGAGGCTGTTTAAAAAAGGTGAAACAAGTGTTAAAAATCCAGGAAGCAGGCAGTGCAAAGTCTACAACATCCTTGGTTTTGCCCCAGTGTCCATACGTGCTCACTATCCATCAGCTAAATTTCCTAACTAGCTGTCATATGAAACGTCACTCCAGAGTATGTGCATTTGCTTTCTGCATGATGGTGTTTGCATTGAAACTTGCTGTCCATTGAATGTTAAGTTGTGGTCTAAGCTGATAACTCCAACCCAGAAAAGCATTTAAATATACTTTAGCAATTAGGTTAAGCATAATACAAGGGCTCCCTTTGTTGGGACCCAGAAACTGATCTTTTAATCTCCCATGCCTCTGGCTCATTATACAGAAGCCCAATTTTTTTTAAGGCACTGAACAGCTGATTGGTGCTAAGCGCAAACTGCCCTCATCTGGACTGCGAAGAAACCTCAGGAAGATGGACTGATGCTTCCATAAATAGAGAGTAGAAAATGTCTAATATCCTAATGGATTTTTTCCTGGTGGAGAGTGTATAATTTAATCAAGGTGGAAACATTGCCTGGGAATGTGCTGTTTTCAACATACTTTTTTTTAGAAAATAAAATCAACAGTTCAAGTATTTTCTCTGCTGAGTCTTGGAGTCTCAATGCTTAAAGGGAAAGTTTTTCACATGAACACACATACAGAATCAGGCTATAACTGGCATTTGAAGGAGAATGAATGAATTAGTAGAGGCTACCAAATATAATTTATAACAAATTCGCTTCCTGAGAAAGCAGCAGAATTTAAATGACTGCTTGAGTGTATACATCACCAACATCTGCCAAGAATATTCATAAAAGGAGACAGGCTAGAGGTGGATTTCAGGATGAGCTTTGGAGGCTGAGGACTTCACTTTCCGTTAGAGGGATACAAGGGCAGAGATAGGGGACTTTTATGTAAATTTGATTAATGTAAGTCCCCAGACATCCGTAATGTATCTCTAGCCATTCAAGTATGATAGAACTAGTAATTGGAGAGGTGATGTATTTGTACCCTTTCCCTAAACTTCTCATGGGGTTATACTGAGTGCGGAGATCACTTTAGTAACAAATCCTCCTCAGGGCTCTTGGCAAAAAATATTGCATGTCTTCATTGCCAGCATGGCCAGTGAGAATACTTCTGTTCAATTTTGTCTATTTTGGACTATGAATGGGCAAACCCCTTGGTATGAAACGTTACAAATTGCTAATTCTGTGTTCTGAAAAAGCAGCTTCTCCTAAAACCTACAACTTCCAAATATTGTCCTCTGATTGGGAACTCATCATGGAGCAGTGCAGAAAAAAAGTGCTGAAGCATTGTAATGTAATAAAGTTTAAAGCAAAGGCTGTTTTGGAACCTTAAATAATGGGTCACTACCATTACTGTATTATTATTTACTTACAGATCAGATGACTGTTTATTTTTGTCTTAGTCTAGTGTGGCTGTCCTAGCTATAAAAGCAAAATATTGATGAGTCAGGTAGCTAAAACAAGATGTAGAATGCAGGATGCTTCAAGTAATGCCAAACATTTTACATAAGATTGATCTAATTAGAAATTAGTTCCTTACTTAGTTGCAGACAACAGATGTCTCCAGAAGTAAAGTACATTTTCTTTCATCATTTTTATCTACATAGGTTGGATCTGGATCCTGACCACGAAAATTTATTTTCCATAGTAGTAGGTATAGATATACATGTTGTATAATTATGTATCTTATATACTTGGGTGAATTTCCCATCTTTTAACTGAACTAATTTTGAACTCCTAGTTCTTTTCTTATCTTTTCGTGCTTCAAAATGAAAAATACAATAACAATAGTAATAGCAATAGATCTTCGTCTTAGAGGTCCATACAGACTTTGAAACATGGATAGAAGACAACCATTTTCACTTTTTCTGCATTTGCCTTCTTTGTTTCAACTTCAGAAATTAGCTGATAAGACTACAGATGAACATATGCTAGCCAGAAAGTTGCATACCACCAACTAAAACTCACCTGAGGTAACCCTGATTCTGTACAGCAGTGCCTTTCAGATAGAAAGACTGCCAGAGCAGAGTGACAACGTAGACTAGCTGGGAACTCTCTGAAACTACCAAGTGAAGATCTTCGCCTCCAGATTTGAAACCAGTAACTAATGCCTGTGCTTGCCTGACCTCTGCTAGTGGGTGGAGTCCGGATCCTGCGTTTACTCTGACGTGTTTGGTAGTGTAGCCAGCCACAGTGGTCTTTTTTTCCTTTCCCCTGACACACTGCTGATCCTTTAGTGCTATGGGAAGAGGTTTTGTGCTCAAAGGCAGATGTAGATATATTCATTTGAAGTGCCTTCACAGGCCTGAGAAGCAATTCAGTGTTTATTCTCTCTGTTTTGACACCAGGTACTTTACCTCATCTGTTTTGCCAGCTGCCTCCAAGAGATACATTTCTACAATGGCTTATCCTGTAAGTTAAATGGCAACAGTTAAAGATGATGGTTTGTGGTATGAGTTGCTTTGCATTGATACGCATCAGAAAGTCATTAATATCCAAACAGCAGTAGGTGAAAAGCTCACTGGCACAACAGGTCCTGTGTTTTCACATCATTGATTACTCACTGGCAGTTTTCAAAGATGGGCTTTTGAAAGTAGAGCTGTTGTTTGAAAAATCAGCCGGGCCAGAGGATCTCAGAACATGTTAGAGGTTTTAAGCTTCCTGCCATTGTGTTTGGACAATCTTCTCCTAGCACCATGCAGGTCACTTGCTGCAGCTGAAATAGCAGAAACAGATCCCTCTCCTGCTCTTGAAAATTTGCATGCTCAATAGAAATATTTAAATGGTAACATGCAGCTTTACTTCCTCCCATGTGCAAAAATAATTTTCTTTCTGGTAGTTTTTTCTACTGTTCTGTCATCTTCCCTACAGTATTTGAAAAAGTAATCCCAATGATATCCAAAGACAGCAACAGTGAGAAGGAGCAGAATGTTGCTAGGGTTTTAGGTGTTCCACGCCAGGTCCTTGTAGCATTGACTAACGAACCCCCACAACGCTTCCAGAACTGCAGCTTGTGCATTTTGTTATCTGGACACCATCATATATCATAAAAAGAAACACGTAGATATTCAAAGTGACTGAAGAGTTTATGTCATGTATGGGGCTAACTAGGTGGTGACTGGGCACCAGGATGAAAGCGTAGGAACCAGGGATCTGACTTCAGGTCTGTGTGAGAGTTGTTATGGCTTTTCTATGTTTCCTATCACCTGAAATGCTTCTGAGTCTGGGTATGTGTGTGAGGACAAAACATGGACACGCACAAACCTGTTGTCTACTACTGGCATTTGTGAAAAAGCCCTGGCCTGGCAGGATGAGCAGAGTCATGGTGTGCTGTGGACAAGCAAAGAATGGGGCTCATATCCTGGGCTATGTCAGTAGCATCCAGCTAGTAAGTTTAGACACAGCTAATTACCGTACGGCAAGTAGTTTTTTGCCTGATTTTCTTCCCCTTTTTAATCACCTTGTATTTTTTTATTGTAATCTCTGCAGGACAGGGAGAATGAATGTTGCTTAACAGTGCGGACAAAAGTTTGTCATGACTTGAGCTGTTGCAAAGCCAGGAGTGACTTGGTAGAACTTCCCAAGAAACAATTGCTATGACCTTAAGAAAAGGCAGCACTATTCTGTGTCCTCTATAAATCCTACTCTTCCACAAGTCTTAGATATTTCAGATATACCTTAGAGATGCTTAAACAGTGTATTAGCACTGTGCATCCCTTGTATACATCAATATGTAAGGCAACTAAGCAAGTCCCCAAGTTACCATGGAGCTGAACTGCACAAATCTTGGGAGACAGTGAAAACTAATAAAACAGAATGAGAGAATAACTCCCTGGGAGCTGGATTTCCAAAGTGCAAATAACTGAACGCTGCATCAAATATACTTTTGCCCCTTTCTTAAAAGATAGCAGATGTGGATGAACTTTGCTGGTCAGATTCCATTGTTGGGCTCGTCCGTGATGTACAGCTGGGGTATTTTTTGCAGACAAAATTCCCCTGAGGTGAGTTTCTTAAGTCTCCATGTCTAATTTGGACTCTACTAGAACCTCTCAACTTGAACACCTGCAGCTTCTTCCTCCTTTCATCCTGGCAAGCTCTGCCCCCATCGCTCATCATCGGGGTACTACTGCTCTTGCAAAACAAAGTTTGAGTACCCACCCTCCTCTTGGGCAGCTGCGATGCAAGAGAAAGGAAAGAGTGTTCCCTCCTGAGCAACTCGGGAAATGCAGGCAGCCTTAAGAAAGGGTGCGATTCCTTTTGCTGAATGCAGATACTTTCATGTGAGCAAGAGGACCAAGTCACTAGAGAGAAATGTCTGCTTTTAAGCTCCTATTTTTGACTGAGATGAACAACAGCTGTTGTATTGATTAGATTGCCATCGATTGTCAGACCTTCAGATGCCTGCTCTGCTGGAAACATCAACGCTGTGGGGGAACCTCATGCAGGGAACTCTTCCCCAGCAGCCTCTGGAAAGCCTGTGTGGTTGCACTGAGCATTTTGTTCTGGATGCTCATGTGGCCAGGGACTTGGTCCTTGATTGACAGTATCCCCTCTTGCCATTGTCACATCTTCTCATAAAACCAGTTAATTTTGCTCCTCAAAATCCGAATCTGGGGAGAGAAGATAAAACTCAAAGAATGGGAATGGAGTCTGGAAGATCTCTGGAGTCAATAATGTTTCATTCTCTCTTCACAGAAGTAAAATGCAGAAAAGCTTTTATTTTTCTGTTTCTTGTGGGTATTTTATAAATGACTGGGTGAATTAATTTGTTTTTCAATCCAAACAGCTTTGTTAGCCAATTTAACAGAGATTCCTGTGTGTATTGGGAGAAATCAGCTATACTCCCATGGATTTTCTCAAAAAACATACAAGTAAATTCCACAGAAATGTGCCGAATTTTTAGTGAGGACAGAAATTACTTAACAATCTCAAGTAGATATTACGAATGCTTGTCCCTGTGGATCAGGTTTTGCAGGAGAACTAAGTAGCTGTTCAGCTTTTAACCACTTTTTTCCTATGGACAATAGAAAAATCTGAAATATTCAGATCTTCCTGCCCCAGAATAGCACATTAAGTTTCTGGTTAAAATATTTTCTGTGTTGGACTCTTTGGTCATATGCAAGACAAACACCAGAAACAGCCAAAATGCTACAACAGAAGTGTTATTTTATTGAACAAATGCCTGTTTTCTTTGGGCAAAGGGATTGACGCCTGAAGAGGGGAATGGGATGCTGCTGCTGTTCAGCTGTGACCTTCTGCCTTTCAGGATCTTTTCTGCTGGAGAAGTGTGGGTGGGGATGGGGGAGCTGCTTTTTGTGGCTCCTTGTCCTCAACTTCTTCAGGAGCAGTAACTGCTACTTGCATTGCAGGGGGAAAGATTGGGATATTCCCGTGTCCGAAAATACAGCTATTGAGCATTTGGGCAGTCACTCTTCCATTTCCATGACTCGTGAGCCACTTCACCAGGACGTGTGCCACAGGAGGCAGTGACTGGCCAAGGAGTCCATGAAAACAAGGATCCATGAAAGCAGGACTTACCTGCATCTGATTTTGGACTCTGGCAAATCTTTGGAAGTCTGTTAGGGACTGAGTCCTCTTACTGCTCAAACAACAAGGAATGACAACAATGTGCCAGGCCACAACGATGCATAGTTATGCCATGCATGTGAGCTTGTGGGCTATCACTTCTCCACTGTAAGAAAACCCTGCAAATAAAGTGATCTCACCTCGGTATGTTTTGTTGCCCTGGCAATCACTGGGAACATTTGAAACTGGAACAGAAAATAACTATTTTTTTTTTTGCAATAAAGAGACAAAACAAAGCTATTTGGAAAAAAAAAAAAAGAGAGAGAAAAATCTACACCTCAAGAACTTTTTTCTCTGGGATCTGCACAACAAACTCGCTCCCAGGAAGGTGGATGTCTCAGGGCGCCTGGCCTTTTTGCAAGAAAAGGGGAAAATACCTGGGTAAAGGCTACAGTACTTTGTAACTTTTCATGTACTGGCTCATCTTAAAATCCTGTGAAGGCTGTCTAGCTATCTTGGGAAGCATCTAACCCCTCATTAGTCTGAAGAGTAATCCTTCAAGACTCACTTAAACCAGTGAACTGGAGGATTATGTTCATTGTAGTGGGGAAGTTCTGCTTGCAATAGATCCATCTTCTGATAGCTGTCAGGATCCTGTGACGAGGAGGAGGAGGGAGGAACGTGATGCTATTTTTGAACTTCATAAAGCTTCCCCGTAATCCATCATGAAAATTGGTGGATCATGAGGGATATCTGTTAATTTAGCTAGAGTTCAGCTGAGGTTTTTCTTTTCTAGAGAAGAATTTTTACTGCATCCATTAGGAATTTCAAAATTATTTTCAGCGGAGATCACGGAAGTTCCCATCCCCTTCTTAAAAGCTGGTACTGTGCAAACAAACAGCAAAATGCACTTTGCCTCAAACAATTTGCAAACTATAAAACAAGTACAAAAACTAGTAAACAGATTCAGCAAACAGACTGGGGAAGCATAAAATAACAGCCTGACTCTTATGACCAGCATGAGATTATGATGATCAACAATCTAAATTATTATTGTACATCCCTAAGTAGCCTACTCTGGCAGCCCCATAATGTATGTAACACATTGTACCTTCTGCTGCTCCATATCTTTATAATTGGTTGCTGATAATTTCTGTCTTCATCACAGTATTTGATGTTTGGTGCATTCTTGATTGTTTCTTCCACTGAATGTAGTCAACAGATAAAATTTACATTCCCAACGCTTGCAGTTGTCTGGGTTCTGCAGAATTTTTAAGTTCCGGTAGCTAGAAAACAGCCTTGATTTAAGTTTACAATAAGTAAGATACAATTAAAATAATTTAATTGACCATCAAAAAGCTTAACTTCAAAGGAATTAAACCCCTCTCTAAGGTATATTGTCACCTCATAGTCTATTTGCTATAATTTGAGCATTTTTATCAGTGGAGAATCTTACCAAAGGCTTCATGAACATGAGAGATAATTAAAAATAAAAGATCAAAGCATGCAAACAAATCCTGTTAACAAACTCTAGCAAAAGGAGATTGTTTTATAATTAAATATGAAGCCAACTCAGACAAATATTTGGAAACACTGAAGTGGGATCCCACTGTTGCTTTTCGTAGGGTGCGCTGCACGTATCGTGAAGATGTCTTTGTCCTGTTGCCACGGGTCTGACCAGAAGCCATGTGTGCAGACCCTCATTGCATGTCTCCCGTTCCACCAGCATTTTCCTTTTTTAGTGCTGTGCTTCCAGATACCCTCACATATCAGCAACTTATTCAATAGATTAAAGAAGCAATGAGCTTGAAAATATTGCATTAAACCCCTCAGCTCAGCGTCAATACATGGAGGTGCCTGCTGGGAAGAGGGAGAACTTGATCAACTCTGTCTCCCACGCTGGACTACCAGTCATCGAGGGGGTTTAACAAAGTTTCTTGTGCCTTCTGAAAAAAATTCAAGAAGCAGAATTCGCACTATAGGTATTTGTAAATCCTTTTGCCTCTAATGGTACTACTATTAAACAAGTCTTTTGAGGCAGCATGTGAAGGCTGTGACTAATTTGCATTTGCCCATGGTTATGCAATACAAGCTACTTCCCTGGACTCAGAGTAATAGACTTAAATATTCCCATTTCCTGCAGATGAGTGAAAATAAACAGATCCGATCTCAGCTGAAAGAATGTAAGTAGAAAAGGCCTTCATTTGTAGGGGAAAATAAACTCTGCTGATCCCTGAGGTCTGGGAGTATAAACAACATCCTTTTTCTCCCAGGGCAGTGTATAATGTGAGTGCATGGTTTGAACATCTTCAGAATAAACAGCTAATCACCCCTTCTGGCCTAATTAGGTTATGTTCTGGCCCCTGGCTCTAGACCTCATGCAAACTCTTTTCTCCAAAAACGTATTGAGGGAAACCCTGCTCCTCTCCCAAAAAAGAGAGCCCATCCAGCTGTCTGTTTATTACTTAACATTTGCTCCCCAAAGAAATCCATCTTGGGGATCTTCCTTGTGAGCTTGATAGATCCAAGCCGAGAATATTCTCATTGCTTCCCACTGGGAACAAATGTAACCCTTTCCTCCTCTCTCTGTTCATTGCGACAGATGCAACGGGAGGATAAGCAAACCCAGGGGTTTTTATTCTCTTTTTTTTTTTTTTTTTGGATTTGGGCTGTCTGCCTATTCGTCATGCATCAGCAAATTGTAACTTGCTAGGTTTTTTGTACGTGAGTTTATTCACTCTTTCCAAAGAGGTGATTTATCAGCAGTACAACAGTCAGTGTCCACTGCAAATGGTAATTAATTAATCCATAAGGGTTGTATAGGGCCACTGTTATTACAGTGGTATTGCATACAGGGGACTGAAGCACAGATGTGTTGTATGACTTGCCCAAGCCGACACATTGCAAGGAAAGACCTGGGACTGCAGAAGTTGCTGACTGAAGCTCATGGGCTGGACCCTGCACTGCTGGGTCCTTAATGGGTCTGATTCGAGTGCTGGTGCACTTCAGCTGTTGCACTGTGATTATAAACAAACAGAATTAAGACAGAGAGAAATTAGTTGCAAAGGCCAAGTGGACTTTAAACTCTGGCTTATCAAGGCTTTCTGGGCTGCAGCACAGGGTCTGTAAGAGGAGAAATAGCTGACCAGATTCAGACGATGTCCATATTTGCACTATTCTAGATCTCTGTTAAATTATCCTTAGATCTTTGAATATCATTCCATTTTTCATCGCTCTTTTTAAATAGCTGTTCTTCCATATCAAAAAAAGGCCATCCTAACTTTAATTTCCCTTTCAAAGTTTCTTTTCTTCTTAAGAACAACTTCAGGCACTCTGAGCACTGCTTAAACTGTAATCCCCAGAGTTGCTAATTTCCTCTCTTCTCCTTTCTCACTGAGGCTTGCAATGGGGCTGGGGCAGAGCTGCTGAGGACCCCAGCGGGAAGTTGTCCATTGGTGGGTACCAGCCTGGTGATGGCCAGTTTGGCTTCTTCTATGCCCTTCTACGACCATTGGCTGCAGAAAGCAGTTACTGCATCCAGCACCGGGTCTAAAGGCACAGACCCCCTTTTTTAGTGCCCTTTCTCCAGATTAAGGAGGCTTGTCTGTCCTGTTGACGTAAACCCTGGAGATGAGCCTCAGCTCTATTGAGCCTCTCAGATGTACATCCCCTCACAGTTTTTCTTGCCTGTGACTGCCATTTAGAAACAACAAACCAAGGAAGATAAGAAAAGCTGAGCAAAGACATTTCTGAGCCGCAGGCATTTAATTCTCTAGGACGTCCTTAGAAGTAAATGTTTATATACGCTGCCTGGTTTGGTCACACTTCTGTGTAAGCATCATATTTGTTAGCCTGGGGGCCAAGATGAGATACTGTGGCTGTCCCAGCTGCTGCCCCCAAGCACCCAAACCACCCCTGGCCCCTCCCAAAATACATCTCCCTGCTCTCGTCGAGGAGTCGTTGCTCCATCCACAGCTGGGGCCTGCTGCAGAAAATTGTACAGATCTGGGGTGACGGTGGAAAGGGAGAAGAAGCTGTGATCACCCCACGGTGAGGGCTCCTTGGGCGAGAGGGCACGTGTGCTCGGTGCAGGATGGGAGGCATAATGAGTCAAGGAGGCAATGGCATGAAGAGTGTTCACAGTTTAATAGATGTATTTCGCACTGTCACGGCGTCTTCACGAGAGCTTGGTTCCCAGTTTAGGTATCTGAACAAGTGCCAGACTGCATGGAAGGGCTGTGACTGGGAGGCGTCTCCCCTCGAGCCACGCTCTCAAAAATCTTGATGATGGATGCAAATCACTTAGAGCCAAATTAAGAAAAGTATATTTAGGCACCTAGAGAAGTAAAGAGGCACTTAATAGGATTTTCAGAAGTGCGTAAGCAGATTAGACATCCAGCTCCTATTGAAATCAGTGCTGACGGAGCATTAAAAAAACCCCAAATCTTGAGGTATCTCAGCGCTGGTACAGCCTACGCGCTTTCGCAGGGAGTGAGTGGGCTTAAAGCCACGTTTTGTTCAAGATAAGCCTTACAAGTAACAGAGCTTCCTGAGTGTACCAAGTCTCCAAAAGCATAGGAGGAAGTCCTTAAGCTCCTGCAAAAGCTGAATTACACTGGCCTGTGAGAATAAAAGAGCAAGCCCTGGAGGGAGAGGTAATGAGCTCTGCGTGCCTGACTGCGTGGGAGAAGGAGCAGGACTTCTGCAGAGACAGAGGCAGAAAGTAACACAAAACCGAAGAGACACAGCATTCCCTGGATCTTCACTCCAGAAAAGGTCTTGCTACAGAGTCTTTTGGGTACAGAACTGGCTGAGTGGGGCTGGGCGAAGAAACTGCTGGTTGTTTGATTTTGACAGAGAAGCAGCACTTTTGCAGTCCTTGTAACTAAGTGGATTTGACCCAAAGAAACATCTTCTGTGGCCAGGTTCTTCCATGGGTAGAAAGCACTTGCCAGGACCTGGATTTTCCCTCACTCTGTGATTTATACGTGGAGTATAACGCTATAAAGTCAGTTCCTTGCTTTCTCTGAAACACAGCTCATAGTCTGTTGAACTGAAATCAGTCCTTATTTGCTTTACTGAGCAGTAGTCAGGATACATACATTAAGGACTGTGAGGCACTATGGTAACTGGGGCCAATTAGCTGCTACCCGACAGCAGTAGCTCCCAGATGCGGGATATCAGACAACTGTGAGCCTACAGAATTGCTAACAGATCACTCATTACTCTCCTCCTGAGACTTTTAATTGGGGAATTAACACACGGTATTTTTAGTGAGTGTCCTCAGAACATTGATCTTCTTCTATGGCATGTCATTCCCTCAGGGAGCACTATTTGGGAAGCAACCGCTGCTGGAGGTGACAGAGAGGAGTTATCTCCTCTGAAATCCCTGTTGACCTGAGTGGCCGATGCAGACAGTAGGCAAAAGATATATGCATGTCATAACTACACTCCCAAATGTATGAACAATGTTGAATGAATGAAGCAATCTCAGGTACCTTATGTGCTGCTGATTCCAGCTTCTAAAGTGAACTTGCCTACAAACCTCTCCTACGAAGAAGACCAAAGGAAAGGACATGCTGGAGAATTCAGAATGGTTATTAATGTGAAATGTGCTAGAAGAGTCAGGCAAGACAGCGAGCTGATTTATGCTCCAGCAGACAACATTTAGCAACAGAACTCCTAGTTTACCAACTAGACAAGAAACCTGGAGGTAGGGAAGAAGACTTCTTCGTGTTACATCTTACCTCATCACCACCACTAAAAAACGTTAGGGATGAGTTTCTAGATGCTGCTGGGAGAAAGGAATTTCTCAGGGCTTCTGGCCTTCTTGCTTTATAACACCTTTCCTGTAGCAGTTAGACCCTTCTGACCTGACTGTGGTGGTGAGATATATGATGCATTGCAGTTCTTTGCCTACCCAGAAGGAAAGTGAAAAGGAGCCTTGATAGGCAATGCATGCCTATATTCACTTAAAATATTTTCTCCGGCTTGTAAGTGCTGAATTATTAGTGTTATGCTAATAATGTCCATTTGAGCTCATGGAACAGTCTTTTTCTTATTTAAAGAGAAATGAATTTGGCAATTTGCCAGGTGGCTAACAGGATATTAATCAGACAATACCTAGGGACCAACACCACTATATTGCTTTTAATCTTTTGGCCAGTAAGGAAAACAGGAAGAAATCCATTTCCCTGCTTTCTTTGCTCAATGGGATAACCAGCTGGTACAGACTAGCTGCAGCTCAGCTCAAGTTAGGAGTAAATATTTGGGTTTTACCTGGGTACATGAGAGAGCAGCGCTACTCTCTTCCCAGCTGCCATGCAGCCGGCTGCCATTCATGCTCTCAATGGGGCTCCTGCAGTCACGTATTAATAGCAGAATGTGACCTTGCACTGGAAAAATGTATAGCTTTGCTCAGGTGTGCCTAGAAAGGAAAAGTTTGTTTTGCTGTGCCAGACGACAGTCATTTAAGGTGATGACCGCAGTGTTCAGGACCAGATTTGCAGCCTGTACACTGTCTGTGTAAGTCCAGCCCCAGGGAGGAGAGGACGGGACTTCTGAAGCAGTGGGGTGCCTGCTGAGCAGAGACCACCCTGTGACTGGGGGCTTCGTAGTGCAATATGAGGGGTCTTGCTTGTTTGTCCCCAGATACGAACACATGAAGTAGAGCCAGGAGTGTGTTATATTTCTACGATGTCCTTGCAGGACTACCCTTTAAGAATGGTGGAGATGTCCTCCCTGAGCCTGCAGGCAGTCCTGCAGCGGCTGCAAGGGATGGGGAATGTGTTTTCTGACCACAGCTCCGTCACCAGCTAAGGAGTCCAGGTCTACTCAGGGAGGTAGACACATCTAATGTACCTTTTCCCTGATGGCAAAAACATTTAATTTCTCACTANCTGAGCCTGCAGGCAGTCCTGCAGTGGCTGCAAGGGATGGGGAATGTGTTTTCTGACCACAGCTCCGTCACCAGCTAAGGAGTCCAGGTCTACTCAGGGAGGTAGACACATCTAATGTACCTTTTCCCTGATGGCAAAAACATTTAATTTCTCACTATTTTAAATTTTTTTTTCTCAGAATGCAAAAGTAATAAATTAGAGATACAGCTTTTGGTGTGAACCAGCATAATCCTTTTACCACTAAAACATTCTGTTATGTAGCATTTTGACCACTCTGTGTGTGTGTGAAATTGCTGTCTAAAATGTATTGCTTAAAATTGGTATTTGTCCGTTTCAAGACAAGTTTGTTAAAAAATTCTAAAAGGAAATTATGCAAAATTAAACAACTTACTATTTATTGTCCTGTGTGGAAAATTCTTGAGTTCTGTATTGTTTCAAAGCACTTTTGAAGGAACTGAAATGGTTCAGTCTTGTACTACAATGGTGTAATTTTTTATAGGTTGGTTAGATTACTTTCACAACACAAAGAAATGCCTTGTACTGACAGTGCTCTACTTGCAAAGGAACAAGTAGCGTGCTTGCATTGTACTGAGATAGTGGAAGCATGCTGCTCCAAATGAGCTTAGCTTGATCCAGGCAAAAAACCAGTAATGACTGATGTTTTGATAATACTTCAGCAGCATGCAACAAGGGTTGATATCTCTGCCGCAACAATGGGTGGTAGTTGAAGATCTCAGTAGTGAAGCCAAAAAAACCAGCATAATTTTTGGAAGCGTTCTGCTTTTCCCAAACTCTCTCTGAGATTAGGAGAGGGAACTTAAACTAAGGACAAAGATTGGTAACTGTTTATGGAGCTGAAGGTACCTCCTGTCTTCAAAGTCTGCTGAGAAGATTCCCATTGCCTTTCAGTCTTTGAACTAGTACATATACGAAAGAATTACTTTATTCCTACCTCTGGTATGAAGCTCATTGAGAAGTATGCACGAGGGAATTTGCAGTCATTCTGCTGGTGCTTGTGTGTATGCTTTTCTGGAAAGACAAGTTCCTGTTCGATGTTGTCTCCTAAGAACAATAATCCCTAAAAAATCCTGGCCTTCCATGTGACGTAATTTGCTTATACAGTAATTTTCTTCTTCTGAATGAAGCCAGAAAAGAGTTTCCTCTTATATATCAGGGAAGTTAGGCGACGTGCAGAGTGAATATGTCAAATAATGGAGTTCTAGTGTGTAGCAACGAAGTCAACACTAATAAAAGTTTGCTGTCTTTCTAAAACGATCTTGTGCATTAGAGTGTCAAATGCTCTAGGACTTAAAATGCAAGAAGACAGGATGTTTCCAAGGCAATGAGATGAGGCTAATTAAAATGTCAGATAACACAAGTTTAGATTGTTTGAAACAGATCTTTATGTAAGAAAGCAAGACCTTCATTAGAGGGTCACAAACTTAACTTTTTAATAAAAAATCATCTTAGTGATTTTTTACATCAAGTCTGACCTCACCTGCCTACAAATTTGGATTGATACATCAAAACATATCTTGCCTTTAAAGTTCCTGTCAAACCTGAGCTGTGATGCATGGAGTTATTCTCTGCTTGGAAGGATGCTTCTGTGAAACTTAGCTAATAAAAACGTGGCACAGCTGGTGACTGATATCTGTTCTCCCAGGGCATGTTAGCGTGGGACAAACACCGTGTATACATCCTCTTCTTGACACTGAAAGATGAGACGCATCTAGTAAAAACCACAATATATGCTCTAATGGTCTTGCAGTGACCTTCTCATCTTTCTCCCTCCTCACACACCTTTCTCACCTCTTGACTCCTTCCCTTCCTTACCTCGTAGGCTCTGAGCCTACAATTCATTTTGCAACTAGATCCCTGCCACCTCTGAACATATCCTATGCTTGCGCACAGGCCCCTGGCAGGGTCTGGGCTTCCTCTGCAGAAGATCTCAGGCTGCTTTTTTGCCAGCTTGGACCATGAGAGGACAAAGAAAAGAGCTTGTCCCGGTAAAATAAAGATATCCTTAAAAACTTGAAACAAATCTCAGCAAAGAATCCAAATCCCAGTTCCAGCAACCTGGTAATTTGTCAGTGCCAGGCATCAGCCCACTATTAGTCTTTTTCTGGATAGAGATGACAGAGCTCTGTTGACAAGCTGTAGGACTTATTTCAGGAGCTGGCACCTGGCTCCCTGGCACATCCCCCTGATGGCTGTGTCACGATACTTGGAGCTGCTTTTGGCTCTGCAGAGGTTACAGCCGGAGCAGGCTGCCCAGCACTCCGCAGCCTGTCTGCTTGAGAACCTCACCATTTACTTCCATAATTACTTGCCCATGCACTGCTGCCCCCAGGCCTGTCTTGCCCTGAGCAGAGGCTGCTGCGCCGGCAGAATGGGCATCCCAGTGCTCGCAGGTGTGGAGCACGAGGGAGAGAGAGGCTTCTCGCCTGTCCGCACAAGGGCTGGAAGCTGCTTTTGCCACACAGCAACTGTCTCAGCCTCCGTCTCTTCCTGCATCCCTCTACCCTTTTTCTCTGGAGCCGTTCACTCTCATCCTTGCTTGGTGTCATGGTCACTGGCACGGAACCACCAGGTGCCTTCCCAGGGTGTGAGTTTGCTCCATCCCTTCCCATGAAAGGCCACAGCATCTGATCTAGAGCTTTCCTCCTCCTGCTGCAAGAAAATATTTAGCATTTTAATATCTTTTCACATTTTTAGAAATAATTTATGTATGAACATACACAGTGCTTAGTAATCATTTCTCAGATGAATGTGGAATTTTTCTAAAATTAAACTATCATTCTTTTCTCTTCACACTTGGCTGTCATATCTTTCTTAATGCAAATCAGTCATTGACTAGAGACACCTACTGTAAGAAGCTATTTTAGCTGTCTGATCGGTTATAAATTGATTTTAAAAGTGAAGACCATTTTGGGGAGATAAGCTGGGATTGGTAGGGAGAGGAAAAAATAATTCGAAAAGGAAGTTTTGTATTTGAATGTAAGCAGCTATTTACCTCTGTCTCAGAGCGAAGATGTAATCCAGGCATCGTCTCTCGCTTTCCTCCTCCTTTAACAAACACCCTACCTGCCCCAGCCCTATATGACACAGAACCTCTGAGGACCAGAGGCCGTAGAACCCAAGGGAAAAACATTTCCCCTTTCATCCTCCGTTTGATACAGGGTGAAAGGAAAGGGGGAGGTTATCCCTGAAGGAGCCTGGCTACTCTTCTGCTCTGAAGCAAGTCCCTTAATGCAGGAATGAAAAGGAATCCATTATGGTTAGTTCCAGAGAAACCTCTCTCCACCACAGTATTTCCTTTCTGCTATGCTTCAAAGTGCTCTTCAGAGGGAATATTCACATTTTCCAGGCAAAGAAAATGCCTTTGCTAATACAGTGGTGGTCTGCACAAAGCAAGTGTGAAGCAGAGAAGATTCATTGGGTGCAACTTGGGAAGTTGGAAAAAACTTTTCTGCATTTTTTTCCCCTGCTATTTATTTTCAGGGCCAGCTCTGATATTTTCTGTTAGGGCTTGAACAAGGAGCTTAATTTTTAAGGCATGTCTGACCTCTCACTTTTGATTTGGTCTTCTGTTGCTCGCACTGTCAGTTCTTAGTATGTAATTAAAAGTATGCAAACAGCGGCTGGCTTTTAAAATGAATTCAGTTTGAGTGAACATGCTTACAAACTTTAATGTTTATATGATGTCCCTATACAAACAATAGTTATCCTGGCACGAATATTGGGCGAGAGTAAATTTTGAATTATATATATATATATATATATATATATATATATATATATATATAATATAAATAAATACACAAATCAGCTTCTACCTACAAGTACTTCTGTGCTTTGCTGGTTAGTTAAGCCATTTCTTTTTCCCAAATAAATTACAGCTAAGAAACGCTGTTCAGATTTTGATTATTTATGATCACTTTATCAAAAATTCTGAATAGGGCTAATCAAACGTATTTGAATAAACAAATGCGTGTAACTTTTGCAGCATGTTTATAGATATTCAGAGAGCAGAAAAAACACCTAACAATTCAAATCAATTACAAATTGCAAGTTCCTTGCAGAGCTGTATTGTCCCCTGAAAGCTCGTAATTGGGAGTTCAAAGCCAAACATCCTTTGTTACTTTCCTGAAGTTTAAAGAGGCATTTTTTTTTTAATGCCTAGACTTGCAGTTTCTCAGATGTGTGCAGGATTTTCTAATGTGCTCCATTTAATACAAAATTCAGGGCAGTTATAATTCTCCTCGACACTTGAGTTAGAGTCCTGTGATCAGATTGCAGCTTTGGAGTGAGGCCAACTGCTGAAGAAGGTAATTCTTTCCCCCTTTCCTTTCACTTATTAAAAGATACCGCTCACTTGGCTTCTAATGAAGCTCCCTGGGAACACCGCGCTGCAGCCTGCAACAGCGGGAAGGTGTGATGCCTTTGGCAAGACTGCGTGGCATAGCCCGGAGCCGCCCCATCCTACCACACTGTAAAGGGAAAGCACTTCCCGGTTCCTCCTGACAGCTCTTCACATCAGCTGCGCTCAAAGCCTTGCGCCATCTGTTTGCATCTTTGCTGTAACCTACGAAAGTCTGTTTTATTAAGAATTCAGCACCAGTACCTGAGCTACAAATGAATGCAAATTCATGTCTTAAGCATAGTTGCACAGGAACAGTTGCAGTGGGGCAGCCTAAGGGCCTGTCTCCCCACTGTCTAGTTTTGCAGCAACAACCAGTGGGGTGAGGAGGGCTGGGCTTGCTTGTTCCCCCGAATCAGGAGTCAGTTGTGCTTTTCGCAGCTGGAGAGAAGGACGACTCTAGGTCCATAGCTATGCTCCATCCCTTGAGGCAGGAGTCAAACCACCGCTCCAACTTGCACCCTTGGGACACAGCATAGTCCACCTGGTCATGATGCTTCCAGACTTTCCATCACACTGCTTGATGGGGCAGGTTGTGACTGTCTCATGGGTACCCTGTGGGCACAGAGTTCCTCTAGGTGGTATGCACTATTGCTAAACGCTTAGGCACCTACATGTGTCTTCCATGTCAGGGATGCCCTTGTGTGGCCACCTCTGCTTCAGGTTCGGCCTCCTTCTCTTTTCTTGGGAGAACAACACTTGAATGGGCTGAGAATGTGCTCCTTATGACTTGGGACCTCGACAGCCTCGTGCAAGGAGGTCTGTCAAGTCACGTGCCTGCAGCCCCCTCTGCCTCGCTCAGCTGGTGAAGTGCTCCAGCCTGATGGTTGGGAATGAGTGTGTTTACCAGGTCACACATAGCACTGTCCCATGCTCTGCCCAGCCTCTGCCTCTCTGCCATTGATTTATTCTTGGCTGCTAAATTAGAGACCAGGTAGTGCATGTGCTTGCAGTGGTGGGCCTGCAGCTTTAGTCCAGTTGCTGGCAGTCATACCCTCTGCTACATGTGCGCACACACATACATTGGTCTCTCTGGTATCCAGCCCCTGNCGGTCTCTCTGGTGTCCAGCCCCTGACCTATGATCTCCCTGACAACTAGCTGCCAGACCCCTTATCCTACTTATCAGTAGGTCTGGCTTGAAACTTTCTAGTCAATGACACATACCTGCACTCATACAGGACCGATGTTCCCTAACGAAATATGCGTGTGCACGCGCGCACACACACACATAAACGTACACTGGTGTCTCCAGTTGCTGGCATGCCAGACACATGGGCCCTCTGACCCATGGCCTGACTCCAGCTGCTGCACACCCCCCCATAAACACACACACGTGCATATAGAACAGAAAGTAAAGTAGTTAGACCCAGTAAAGTAGTTAGAAATGCAGTTTAACTAGAAGACTGTGGTGATCAGGCATAGGGCATGACCAAACAAGCATACTGCCCAGCAGACTGTTTACGTGCAACTGGATCTTTTTAGTCACTTATCTCTGTATTTATCCACCCTTGTTCCTTTGCAAGCCACCTTCACCCTCCCATTCTTGCCTTTGGTCTTAACCCTTAATATACCATAAGTCTCATATGTCCCCACTAACCCGTTTAAAACATCCAGCAGCAAGTTTTACACCGTTCCCCAAATGCTCATCCCATAACGAGTCCTGTACACCTGCAGGCAGTAACCCTGCTCAGTCTGCAAGCCTGTCTGGTCAGAGCAGCTCCCACAGACTCTTCCAACACCCAGACTGTGGCCAGGCTGTCCTCTGCTGAGATCCCTGGGAGTAGCCAGCTCCGGGTGCCATTGGGCTTCCCCTGCCTGGTACTGTCCTCTGCGCATCTCCAGGTCTTTGTGTTTATGGTGATTAGCCCTTCATCATATAAGCTAGCAGATCCCACCACTACAAATCTGGGTGGTTCTCAGAACAATAATACCTGTGTTTATACCCTTAAATGTCAGCAGATCCACAGTTTGATCTTCAGAAGTTGCGTGACCTTTGATAGACTTCTTCAGTCAATACAGTTTATACAGTCATGTGTGGAAAAAGATCTCCTAAAATGCATTTAACTGCTATTTTTTTTTTTTTAGGAAGTCACGTTATAAGGCTAACAAGGAATGTGAACGGCATCTAAACGCTAAGCAAGCTGGGACATGATGTGTTTCGTGCAGTAACCTGGGAGAGGAAGACAACCCTTTAGTCTTGGTAGACAACCTACCATCAACTTCTGAGTAAGATGTTGTGTTACTGCTAATTATTCTTCCTTCTGTGTGCAGGACACTGTGTGTGATCAATGCTGATAGCCTTCAGGTGGTGACTGGGAGTTCTTGTTCTGTTGTCATTTGTAAGACTATATCCACAAAACCTGAGACTATACGCGGAAAACCTGTAATTTATTGCTGTGAGATGTAAAAGGTGAACACTCAACACTGGAGACAGCCTGAAGCACTAGGGATGGGATGCGCCTTCTTGTGTTTCAGACCAGCAGAGCACACGAGGGTTGTAGTGCATGCAGGAGAGTGCCTGGTGAAGACACTTGTTTGTTGTCATATCAAAAGCAATCCAGCAGTAAAAGGTTCAATACTTCAGCCTGCAAAGATGTTTTGGGAAGGCACCGTTGTGCAGACTACCTGCCCTGTGCCACCTCCCTTGCAACAGGCAGGGACACGAGGTACCAACAGCTCTGGAACTATTGGAGCTGCCAATGTAAATGTTTTTTATTATACTCTTTGTGCAAAGGCCATGTGCATTAACGCACAGGCTACATGGAAACATTCCTAGGATGGTTACTTCAAAACTCTTTGCAATCTTCTGTTTACTATTGGCAAACACTTCCAAGAGACGTGTTTGTGAGGAATATGTGTAGAATTTGGCACCATAGCTTGAGGGTCTATCCACTGGCTGCTGAAGGGATGGCATAATACCTGTGTTGTCAGGCTTGACACAGTTAGAGATGAAGCACTTCTTTCTATTAGTATGGAATTAATTACTTTCTTGGCTACAGAATAGTCATATTTGACATCGCCCGCTTAGAAGAGGTGCTTAAAGGGATCAATAATGTTTTTGATAATATCTGCCAAGAGCATTTTGACTCAGTCCTTTGCAATTACTGATTTTTATAAATGCATCAGTTTAAAGTATAATGAAGATATCAAAAAGGTGTTGAAAATTAAAACCTAATAGCGTTTTGTGTTTATTACATTCATGTCATAGACTTTATGTTGGAATTCATGTAGTTGTCCAGAGAAGCAGACTAGATGTGATATTTAAATTCCTGCAGTATCGTGATGATCTGGACTTTTTTTGTATAATAAACTACTTCGCAAGACAGTTAGCCAACCAGCTGTCAGAGCCATCTTAAAAATGACTAATACTTACCAGAAGCACTGAAGCTGATGACAAATGCCCTGGTGCATCCAGTACATGCACACAATCTGTGGTCATAGGTACAGGTTGCAAGACTCGACAGCAGAGAGAAATGGAATGAATCGCTCCTCCTCCAATTCTTGGTCAAAGACTGGGAAAAATGTGTTATGAAGATAAATGATATGATGTCATTCTCCAGAGCATGGGCACATGTCTCTACTTCAAGTTAACCAGCAACCACTCTGAGGAACACAACTTCTCAAACTTTACAGTGAGAAGGCAGATGCAAAAATTATTTTGCTTGTCCTCCAAGCCTCAAATGATAGATAAAACCAGTCATAATTGCTGCTGAAAATAGTGATCTTTTTTGAGTTCAGCAAATCTATTTCTTGCCAGTGCTCTGGAAAATTGGAACGTACACCTAGGAAAGATTCACTTAGAGTAATGAAGTATATGTTGGCTTGGTATTTGCATATATACAAGGCACCAACTATCTCCGTGCCTTTTAGAGGTGCAATAATGTTGAATTTTTTGAAGATGGGAATTCTGGGAACTTAAAACGTATGCAAAGAGATTGAACTTCATAGAATTTTGCTGAGCTTGGGAAAGCATGGGAGCTTTCATCACAGCTTTCAAAAACTGTAGAAATTATTGAGTCATTTTTGTACCCCTGAAATTGCAACAGCTGATATCAGTGACTGCTGTTAGCAATTCTGCTGTGATAAATGGAGTGAAACAGGTTCTGGTTAACTTCTGCCATATGAAGAATATTTAATCCAGCTTGCACTGAGAATGATCTACCAAGCATGAGCTTGCAACAGGTGTGCTCCTGTCCCCTATCTTAACATTGAATGGCCAGATAACTGATGCCAAACAGAACACAGTTTTGGGGTGCCTGGACTACAGCATCCACAACTACCACAACTCTTAAGATACCAGTAGCACCGTTTGCTGCTAAAGCAGGCACTCTATGTACCTTAATAGTGAACTCCAGTGGAAAAAAACACAGAGGCTGCAAACTCAAGGATGCAATTGAAAGATGAATTATGAAGAGCGAGATGGAGCTCAGAATAATTTCACTGAAGGTGAAGAAGGAAAAATAGGGAGTGGGAATGAAGGGAAATATGTGTGTGTGTGGTTGTATATGTAAGCAATTAATTTTATGTGGTACTTTCTTGTATCTGTTCAGAATTTTTTTTGACCTATACATTTGAAAACTTAAAAAAAATATATTTCCAAATGAAAGGATGCTGCTGTTAGGTATATTATCACTGTTAGTAAGCCATCACTTGGAAAAGGTTGTATCTAGATGAAATCTCTAGAGAAAGCAGCCATCAAAACACATCATTATTATTTGTCATGTCAGACAATGACAACAGCTGAAGTTTCTCACCTCAGTTCATGACTAAATAGTCTGTCCTTTCTGTCACCAAAGCAGCTGAGTTTACTGGCATTTGAGGGAGCCCTGAATACGTGCTCTTTGACCATTACTATTTTGTAGGCAACATGTTTGAAGATTTTAGTGTGTATTTTGGTTGTTGGAGCTGTGTTATTTGCCTTACTTTTACTAGCCTGGTACATGGCATTTTTATTATAATTTGTTGTAAATATGCCCACACTACATATAACTGGCATATGTGAAATAGATGTAGAGTTACTAAGAGTAACATAAATGTAAATAGAGATAGTATGAAAAGCTAGCTGCTACTGTTTTACACTTCCACAGGATAACTCCATTTCCAAAATAATTAGCCAAATAAAATTGTGGTTGTATCTAGAAATATTTTTTAAATGTAAAAGGCCTTCGTCCATGGCTGTTCCCAGCTGAAATTGTGCAGCATAGAAGTTGATTAGAATTCTCTAACAGTGAACTTATTGTTTGAATTCTGTTGTTACATTCTTTTTTATTGAATAGTAAAATGATGAACAGCACATGTAACGTGATAGAGCAATACTCCTTTACTTAATTTTGCAATTTGAAGTTAAGAACATTTTGGTTAATGGAAGGTGAAGATAGTATTAAGTGGGTTATTATTTATTGTTGATGTATACAACAACAGGATTGTATTAAAGCACTGAGTTAGAAAAATTGACATGTTAAGTCCCCTTAACTCTCAGGTATCGGAAAATTGCCCTTGGTTCTTGTAGAATAACGCACATTGGCTGATATATACAATGCACAAACTGTGTATAGATTCATTTAGAACTCCCAGGTGGGAGAATTTGAGTATGTTTTCAATGAAGAGTCTATTATCCCTTGGTAACTCAGAACATCATTACATATGAAAGATATGGCATCTACAATGAGTCATCTTAAATTCAGACAGAGCTGGCTGATCCTGCCAAATTCACCTTTCTCAGCTAATCATGGCCTTTAATTACTAGATTTTTTTTTAATGGTAGCCATTTCTCAGATGGTCTAGTTAGATGCTTGCAGGTAGTGATGGTAATTTAGCAAGTTCCTATTAGAGATGTGGTGATGTTTCATTGCTAAAAAGCAGATTTTTAAAAAAAAAATATTTCTGGTTGCATTATTTCACCATCTGTAAGATAACTCATTTTGTACACTATAAATTCCCCAGGGCAAAGATTTTTATGTTTGTATTGGTAATCTGTCATTCAGACCAACGAGGCAAGGTAGTCTATCATAAACAACGATAACTGAACACCTGATAATTTCAGACTATAGGCTGAATAAGAAATTCAGTCTGAAATTTTTCTTTCTAGGCATGATTATGTAAGACCTGATACGACAATTAACATTGTAGGAGTAAAAATTTTAATGATGTGATCACATGCCAGGAAAATATCCACAATCAGTCTAAACCAAATGCCTCTGAGGACTTTCTAGACCTTTCATTTGTTAATGTAAGTGGTGGTGTTTTATTCTAACAAACCTAGTCAAGTTATTAATCCAATAGCTAAAAAAATATTCTTTTTCCTAAAATCCGATATAAAAGAATGAGTGCCTACTAGGCTGTACCAGCAACACATTATCTAGCATCGAGGCAGTGCTGTTTTATCAGAAAAAGAAGGCATATTTCTGTGATTGATAGTAATTTAATCTGTTTCTGAAACACATAAAGATAAAGGACAGTGAAAGTCTGAGGATGAAGATAAGGAGAATTGTTGAAGCACAGAATGCCAAAACTTCAGCACTGAAAGATAAGCAACAGCCTTTTATTCTTCAGGTGTGTTACATGAGGCTGCCTATTAGAATGAAGACAATTAAAAGTCATATTTTTGGTATTTTATTCTGATTTTTGTTATTACTTAGAATGCTGCTGTCTTTAATTACGGCAACAGATGTTGGCAGTACTGTACAATATGTGGCTGAACAATATGTGTTCTCTCACATTTTGTTCTTGCGGAGAATGAGACTTGAACTTACTTTTATTTAAAATTAAATAAAGAAATTTATAGGATGTTCAATAACTGGAATTCTTAAAAAGTCTCCTTAAAAGGCAGGGGGGAGGTTCACAGTTCAAATGCACCATGTAACGTCAAGGGAAACGTAGATTTTTCCTTCCCCTCTTTCTCTCTTCCTGGTGATGTAGGGAGATTTTTTGAACAAATAATAAGTGACAGACAAACACATGTATTTTTCAGCTTGCTCAAAAAATAATCAAACATCTGCCATACAATAATACCTTGATATGAACTGCAGTAAACTAAGGATTGTCCCTATTGAGAAAATAGAGATATTTATTGAGGAAACCCACAGAAGATGCAAACTTCGGCCTGGCCCAATATTTTTTCTTCCATCATCTCTCATTTTGTACCTGAATATACATATGTATGTACATACCACGTTCCCCCAAGCCAAAAGCTGAAATGAAATTATAATAATGTAGGGATATGGACTCTGGGCAACACTAAAAAAAAATTCTGTGTGCCTGTGAAATCCAGATCCCCTTTTCCAGTAAGATCTGGGGAGTGCCAAGTGACTTAAATATAGGATTTAGGCTTTGCTGGCCTGCATGGCCTCTTCTGAGTGTGATGCCATCTTAAACAGCTTCCACCCCTACCCCTCCCTGCTGACCCTCCTTCACCCCTTCTCTATCCTGTCCCTCTCTGCCTCATTGCCAACAAAAATATCTGATGATCTGAAAGATAACCTGAACTAGTCTTTTTTCCATCTGGATCTGTTGCCTCACGTGTCTCCCAGTGTGACCACACACCGCTGTGCTGCTGTGGGGGTAGGAGTGGGAATGATTTTAGCTGGGTGAAGTAGTGTGAGACCATGGCCTCCGTCATTTCTACGATTTTTCACCTTAATCTCACTCCAACTCCTCAGCTACTGACACCATGTCTCCTGTCGTTCTTGAGCAGCTTTCCACATGCAAAGAGTGAACCTCTACTCGGAGTCGTGAAGGTGCTGCCTGATGAGCTCTCACAGAAGAAGGAAGTCCCTTTGGGCCACAGAAGGGCTGCCGTGTTAAGCAGCACGGAATCTGTCACGGTGTAAGTCTCCAGTACTGTTGTACACTGTGAAGAAGGTTTGCCCAACAGGGCACAAGCAGAGAGGTTTATGCAGGACACTGAATTTCAGTGCTGTGCTCTTCCGCATCATGGGCAGCAACACTTTGCTCCTCACGGTTCCCTGGGCCGCTGGCTGCCTGCCTCTGGCTATGGGCTGGAAAAGCCTGCGCTGCCTCAGCTCTGCCTGTGCATGTTTTGCCCCATATCCAGTTAAAGATTTTATGGTCTCTATGAACACGTCTGTCATCATTTCTTGATCTTATACATTCAGACAGCTCCTTCTTCTCTCTATGCCATGTGACAACATGGAAGAGCCCTGATGTGA
This sequence comes from Steatornis caripensis, assembly GCA_013398225.1. Taxonomy (NCBI): domain Eukaryota; kingdom Metazoa; phylum Chordata; class Aves; order Caprimulgiformes; family Steatornithidae; genus Steatornis; species Steatornis caripensis. The sequence goes on from VZSC01000557.1 coordinate 342,532, forward strand.
AGGAGGAGTGCCACACACTGAGCATAATGACAGACAAGCCAGGTCTCTTCTGGTCAAGATGGATGTACAAAGCAAGCTAGAGCACATCTGTGGGTCACATGATGCGATGATCTCCCAGTTAGCCCTACCCAACCTGGTAAAGAGTGTCATGTCTGTGCTTAACCTTGGGGTCATCAGCCTAGGGCTGGACCTAAGCTATGCATTCCTTCTTCTTCCTGTTCTGCTGTGCAAGACACCCAGTTGTGAAGAATCTCCTGAAGAGAAGTTTCTCATGTGAGACCTCTCCAGCCCTGGCAGATGACCATTGCCCTCACCCTCTCATACCTCTCCTGTTCTCCAATGTCCTGCACACGCCCTGTGCTGGTGGCTGTCGGTCCCCACCACAGGCAGCAGTGGGGCTGTGGCCCTCCTGGAATGGCAGAAATCTGGTGTTAGTCATTCTCCAAGTTTGGTCGCTGCACTGGAGCTGGCCAGTGAAACCAGTCTGCATTTCAGCTTCCAGAAACCCCAACCTCAGCAGGAGCCCTGACTGATTTGTCACTCTTGAGTGACTGCTAAGTGCTGAGGAGACCCAAGAAAACTTGAGTACCCATCTGAGAACTAGGTGGCAGCTCAATGGCAGCCTTGAACATACCGTTAGCATATAAATGATAATCTTGGGTGAGCAAAATGATCAATTGATCTCAAAGCGGCTTTAAGGATAAGTTGTCACTTCTCCCTGGCGAAAGCCAAGACTCAAAGGTGAAAGTTCTGTCATAGAAGAAAAGACAGGGTCAGAGACTGCCCATAGGAGACAGCTATTGGCTCACAGAGGGACGTAAAATGTATTTTTCCCACTGGTTCAGTTTTCTCCAAGTCAATGAAATTAGCATCTGACCCTTATGTTCTGATAACCTTTGAAAAGGAGTCAGGCTTGCCAAAAACCACTGCTGATACACCAAAGGAAAAGGAAGCAAGGCATAAAACATGTTTTGGATCAAACAGTAACATTCTGTTGCATGCATCTAAAACACAGTGGAGGGAACACAGTGCTGCTTTGGAGTATGACTAGGGGCATGAATCATGGTATTAGCTCAATATTTGCCCAAAGAGTATAAACCACCAGGATTCAGGCAGATAGATAAACTTAGTTTATAAGAGCTGTGCAAGTAAATGTGTATACCGCAGCCTTGTTTATCTTAACTATCCAATACCTAGGCTTTCTCTGTACTCCAAGTACTTTTTTTGTGTTCCTTTTCTTCTTTTTGAACGAGAACATTGTATAAATAACACTTATTATAATGAAAGAAATGCTCCACCTCAGAGAGGGCAAAACATTGGCAGCATAACCAAATTTGTCATTGTCATAGATTTGGGTTGGCAACATTAATAATGATAAGGAACACATCTTTTTAACGTAAATTTAGCACTAGACATCAAAAAAGGCACTGCCTGGTAACGACGCCCCAAGAGGAGCTTGGTCAGTTTAGTGAAGATCACGTGGAGTCATGTGAGTCAGTCAACTGACTCTGAAAAGTGGACTGTGGGGTGGGTCAGCAAGTGATTGGCCTTGTTGTGTTGGAACAAGNTCAGGCAGCAGTGGGGCTGTGGCCCTCCTGGGATGGCAGAAATCTGGTGTCAGTCATTCTCCAAGCTTGGTCGCTGCACTGGAGCTGGCCAGTGAAACCAGTCTGCATTTCAGCTTCCAGAAACCCCAACCTCAGCAGGAGCCCTGACTGATTTGTCACTCTTGAGTGACTGCTAAGTGCTGAGGAGACCCAAGAAAACTTGAGTACCCATCTGAGAACTAGGTGGCAGCTCAATGGCAGCCTTGAACATACCGTTAGCATATAAATGATAATCTTGGGTGAGCAAAATGATCAATTGATCTCAAAGCGGCTTTAAGGATATGTTGTCACTTCTCCCTGGCGAAAGCCAAGACTCAAAGGTGAAAGTTCTGTCATAGAAGAAAAGACAGGGTCAGAGACTGCCCATAGGAGACAGCTATTGGCTCACAGAGGGACGTAAAATGTATTTTTCCCACTGGTTCAGTTTTCTCCGAGTCAATGAAATTAGCATCTGACCCTTATGTTCTGATAACCTTTGAAAAGGAGTCAGGCTTGCCAAAAACCACTGCTGATACACCAAAGGAAAAGGAAGCAAGGCATAAAACATGTTTTGGATCAAACAGTAACATTCTGTTGCATGCATCTAAAACACAGTGGAGGGAACACAGTGCTGCTTTGGAGTATGACTAGGGGCATGAATCATGGTATTAGCTCAATATTTGCCCAAAAAGTATAAACCACCAGGATTCAGGCAGATAGATAAACTTAGTTTATAAGAGCTGTGCAAGTAAATGTGTATACCGCAGCCTTGTTTATCTTAACTATCCAATACCTAGGCTTTCTCTGTACTCCAAGTACTTTTTTTGTGTTCCTTTTCTTCTTTTTGAACGAGAACATTGTATAAATAACACTTATTATAATGAAAGAAATGCTCCACCTCAGAGAGGGCAAAACATTGGCAGCATAACCAAATTTGTCATTGTCATAGATTTGGGTTGGCAACATTAATAATGATAAGGAACACATCTTTTTAACGTAAATTTAGCACTAGACATCAAAAAAGGCACTGCCTGGTAACGACGCCCCAAGAGGAGCTTGGTCAGTTTAGTGAAGATCACGTGGAGTCATGTGAGTCAGTCAACTGACTCTGAAAAGTGGACTGTGGGGTGGGTCAGCAAGTGATTGGCCTTGTTGTGTTGGAACAAGAAGGTGAGGGGTTTATGTTGCCTGTCTGATGGCCCTCTGGTAACCTGTGACACTCTTTGATGCTTCAAACCAAGTCTGAGAAAGGGCAGTTTTTCCAGCAATCCTGATTTATCAATCAAGTTTTGAAAAAACCCTGGCAGGTGGGAAAAGAACAGAGGTTTTCTTCATGACTTGTCTGGACAACTCAGTGCTCTGTGCTGTTTTTAGCAGCTGGCCAGGTGGCAGGCACCTTCTGGCAGACCAGCTCTCTAGTGTGTATTTCCAGTCTAGTCCCAGTACCTGTTGTCTCCTGCTCTGGTAGCAAGACAGAAAAGAGGAGCAAGGACACGAAGAAATGAGCAGAGTCACCAGAAAGCATGGGAGATGTGAAAGCAACTGGAGATATTGCAAGGCAAAGTATTACAGGGACGTAGAGGATACTATGAAAGGACTTAGGAGGCAGGTAGTGAACTTATGATACTGGAAGCAGAGAGAGGTTATTTGGGGTGGAAGAGGAAAGCTGTGGGACATTGAACTGCAGGAAATCAATGCTCAGTAGTTCTGCTCCTTGGGGAGCAACTTGTCTTCAGAGCTTGACAATATTCCATTGTGGTTAAATGTCTCTGGAGGGATTGGTTTATTGCTATCATGATATATGGATCTCTTACAGATACTTCTCTCGGAGGTTGTGAAGGGGTTCAGTTAGCAATGGCAGGCTATAAATGGGGAGGAGAAGGATGTCAAGCTTAAAAGTAGGGAGGAAGGAAAACTAAAATAATAAATATTGATTTGGAGTATGTCTTTTATTATCTCTGAGTGAACAGGAAGATGTTATAATAATGTGATCTTTATATGAATCATAAATTATCCACGTGAAGCTTTTCTGCATTGGTGTTGACTAATCAACGAACCATTCTGGGGAGCTGTTGGCTACACTGTTCATTCAACAGCTTGAATTTGTTATCGTATTTCATTGTATTCCTGTAGGCTGTACATTTTTATTAGTTTATAGTGATTTGTGGGATGCATGCCCTGGACGCAGGGAAAACACTTTTACCAGATGATTTGAATCAGTAAGAGTCTTGTCCTGAGTTCAGTGATCCTTCGATCTGTTAGCTATTGCACCATGTTGTATAGCTGAAGAGAGATAAGTAAATCCTGATAATAACAGATGATTTACAAAGTTAAAATCTTTTATGGATCCTGACCATATACTCAAGCATTGGATATGTAAACTGAATGCTGCATTCACCTATCAGTGAGAGGCATTTTAGAATAGCAAATGTAATTTTTTTTGCATCTGAAATTTATTTGGCCTTTGTCTCTCTCTGACATCACTTTTGTGGGTGACCAGGGGATTTGCGTATGGACGAGCCTAGTGAATTTGCTGTTACCATCAGTACACATGAAACACTTCCAAGAGGGAATGTCAGTGGGAAAGCAGGGTGGTGTCCATGACTTTCAGCTTCTTCCCAAGAAACCTGAAAGAGCATTGGAACCAAAATGAAGGTATGGGCTGCACCAGGAACTCTGTAGAGGACACAGGTCCTTGGCCACATGGTGCCACACGGGGTGGGGTGTGTGTGAGGTGCACAAGGCACTTTGCTTTCCTGCAGGTTCTTTCCTGTGGGCTTTGTCGCTCCCCTCATCCCCGTGCAATATGGAACACCCATCCAACACCCTCTCCTTCCTGGACGTGTGGGACCCTTCCTCAGTTGCAATCTTCTCCTCACACCCCTCCATGAGAAGTGGCCAGACAAGGATGGGGAGGAGAGAGGGCCAGGGCTGGTCCAGCACCTCTGCAAGCCTTCCCAAGGAGACTTGGGGCTGTGAGGGACCCCGAAAGATGCCCTGCTGTGCAATGCTTACTCTGTAGTCTGTCCTGAGCCATCTGTGGTCAACATGACCAGCAGTCCTGCTTGAGGGGCCTGCACCCACCTTTTCCGTAGAAAAGCCTTTTCATTTTATTTTAATGCTCCGTTCCTTAAAAACATAAAGAATTAAGTTAACAAACTGACGTCTCCCACTCAAAAACTCCCACAATAAAGATGCAAAATGGGCCCTGACCCAATCTGTCCTTTCCCTCCATTGCAGGCTCAAGCCAGGAGCTTCCCTTTACCAGGGGGTCTCTACTCTCCTGGACATGCAGATAGGGGCTTCATCTCTCCATCTTCATATTGAGGTGCTAATCTTTCAAGATCCAGGGATTACATGCGTGGACACCTTATTGCTTCAAATTCATTAACAAAGCTGCACTATTTTTGTTTAAAAAGTGTTCTTCATATGGAATAACATGAAAAGGAAAGCAGGATTTATTGTCCAAAAACCATTCCCCAAGGGAAAAAAATTAGTAATGTGGCAACTTGAGATTCCTTAATATGTAGATCAGATGGAGGGAAATGTAAGTGATGGGATGAATACCAAGTTCTTCCCATTCCAGAGTCCAGAATGGAAAGTTATCTGAAGAGCCAGTGCAGATGTCCACCATGTGGTCACATGTCTTTTTTTGTGGTCTGGCGAACAGATCATATAGCTAGTATCAATAATTCAAAACTTAATCAGATGTCAATGCCTTAGTGACATATATTGAAGTGGATATATTACAGTTATTTCTGTTTCTTAGAGCCGTTATTTCATGCTGCATGCAGAAAGTCATGGTGGCTTTAGGGTACATCTATGCTGGTAGTTATGTGCAAGCCACTCGGTTGCATTTTTGTCCCTTTTCCATTTTTTTTTCGGAAAAGCTTTGCTCAGATTCAGCAATTATAGTGCTATTCTGAGATGAGCGTAGCCAGATCTGCTCAAGTCTAGGATATTTTCTGATTTGTGTTTTCACCTTTTCTGTCCTACAGGTTTTGGGTGACAGCCTGACTGAAGTGACGCACATTCAGCCTGACTGAAGTGACAAGCATTTGCATGTGACCCAAAGGAGGATTTTCTTTTACATTTTCCACTTCAAAATGCCACTATTTTGCTTATTCAGCACAACTTGTGAGTCTGGTAAAGGAGTCTGGCAACAGATCCATGACCTGGCACAAGCCCAGGCCTGAGAGGTCGTGAATCCCTTCCGCTCGCAGTGGAAAACACTGCTACCACAGCAGAAATCAGCTATTACATTTGTGTGCACAGGAGGGTAACACAGACAAAGATCAAAGACAATTTACTGGTACAAAGTCAGATTGCACCATTAGCAATAAAAAAAAGTGTTTTGTTTTGTTATAAACCATTTTTTTTTTGTATCTATGACTTTGCATTTATATTATTTCTTCTCTCAGCTTCATGAATCCTTGTATTTTTTGTTCTGTTTATTGGTCTGTGAAATCTGTGTGCATGTGTGACTATCTTATGGTGTAGTTTGCATATACTATGTTGCATGTGCCAAGAAACATGCTGGTGGAAGACTTTGAACATGAAACACATTTTAAGGGCCTGAGCTTGCATGATGTGTGGAAATCAGATCCCTGTCAGTTTCAGGTGTTACATGTCTAAAGATCAAGGCATGCAGAATCAGTGACCACTTTAAAAAATGTGTTTCTCCTTACCAGATCTCCTCCATTAAGATGAGACACTGTAAGAGACAAATTATGAGGTTTGTGCAAGTTATTTTTCTTTATTAGAGCATTGCTGCTTCAATAATTCGGGAAGCGTTGTTTCTACTGATGCTCATGACTATTGGCACTCCAATGCAAACAACCAGCGTCTGCCACAGTCAGGATTTTTTCTGAACGTTGTTGTGTCTGACACCACATAGTTTTTCAAAAGGAACTTTTGTAAATTTTTAAAACACCAAAGTCTGATTGCTTTGAAATTTTAACAGTGTCAAATATTTCTTTGCAACTTGGGACAGTAAAATGAAAGCTGAACAGGCACCTCTGCCCACACAAGCAAAATTTTTTTGCATTTTCAAGTGTTTCTGCTGCTGGTTGCTATTGAATCTTTGCAAAACCTTTCTAGTGTTTGAAGTGTAACACAAAGAAGGGGTTGTTTCATTTCTATCTTCCAAAGGTGAGGAAATTGCAAAATTATTGAAGGCAATAAAAAGGAAAATGAAAAGCAAAACCAGAACAATTGTGATATTATCAATGTTACTGTGTCTGTGTGAAAAGGAAAGATGAAAAAAATGAGAAAGTGTCTCTCTGTGTATGTATCTTGATTTGGGCAGGTTTCATATTTGATTTTTTTTTGGTGAAAAATTCTGATTTGCAATAATAGCAATTTTTCTTTGAAATCCAAATCTTAGTTTTCAGATAGTTCTGGGAATAATTCTGGTTTGTTTTTTTTTTCTTTTGAAAAAAAGAATCCCTTCTAGATATGAAGCAAAATGTCTTTTGCTATCTAAAGAATTCTAAATTTGGGCAGTTAAATTAGAAGTAACTAATAACATGATAATTGATTATATGTCTTTGATTCCAACAATCCCCCCTCCCTGAATCATGAGACAAAATCAACTAAACTTCCTTGTTAGTAATAGCTACCTTGTACCTATTCCTGTAAGCCAAGACTGTGATCTGCCGACGTGAATAAAGACTAGTAACGTTGTACTCACTAAATTTCAAGGAAATTTCTTGCCATATGTAAAAGTAATCATGTGCAAATGTGTTTGCATATTGGGACTGTATTCTCACCCAAAGATACAATGCAGTTTCCAGGTGGTAGCTATTTGATATTATGTCTATTTTTGTTTTAACACAATGAATACTCAGCAGCAGAGTAATACTGTTCACTGCCTTTTCCTTCTAATATTGTTCATGGCAGAAATCCAATTTATACAGTGCAAATAATAATTATTTCCAATAGGCCGAGAATCTTTCCTGGCAAGAGCATAACCAATGTCTTCTACTCCTACTTGTGCCGTTCATGATATTTCAGTGATGTGAGCATATAAAATCCATTACCCATAGAAGGACTGCGGGAGGGGTAAAAAAAAAAAAAAAAAAAAGAGGAAACATCAGAAACATCCCTAGTGCTGAGAGGCACAGGGATTTAAAAGCGAATAGCAAAGCAGGTGGAAAAATCCGACAAAGAAGCTTAATACACTGAGGAAGCACTGAGACTTTGCGGCCCTGGGGAAGAGCACTGCAATCGGTGTCTCGGAGGCTTCATTCCATCCCCGCACATCATTGCTGGAGATTTAACTATTGTTAAACAGCCGTTTTATGACGGGCTTGCCACAGTCCCCAAGCCCTTTCCCCAATCACTTTTGATGTATGAAGAAAGGACTTGAGCGGCGATCCCTTTCTCACCTGGAAGGCTGTAGGGACTCAGTGCCAAGTGCAGCTCTTCAATTGTCTTTTGAAAAAAGACTCCAGCAGGATGCTAAAGCAAGAGCGTGTTTTCATCACCAACTTCGCAAACGAGAGTGACTCATGTGCCATCTGTTTTGTCCCTCCACTTGATCGTATGCGCTCCCTGGTTGTGCTGGTTAGTATATTTGCCATCTATTAAAGGGAGAGGAAACTTTGGAGCAGTCAAAACAAACGTGCCTGAGAAGTGCTGAAGTTTTGAAAGGGGCTAGTTAGAAAGCTCATGACACTATCACTTTCTGTTGAAAGCTGCGGTTCTGGTTTTCTGACAACCCATTGAAATCTTCTGACAACCCACTGAAATCTTCTGACAATGGGTCATGGATTTCTGAGTGTCTGAGGCACATCTGTACTGTGTAAAACAGTGACTGCATTAGCTCCACAGCATGTTAAACACACCACATTATGCCTGGGCTGGCAAACCTTGCTCCTGTGCGCATTGTCATGGCTCAGTGGTGCGCAGAGGTGGCTGTCCTGCTTTGGCCTGGAAGGGAAGAGGACCGAGTGGGAGTTATGATACAGTGCGGACTTGTGAGCGGTATGGAGAAGGTGAGCAGGGACGGCTCAGAGCCGCCCAGAAGAGACCGTTCCTCCAGTGCAAAAAGTGGGGGGCAAACCACGAAAAGCAGCAGTTGGCAGGTTCAGAAAAGTCCAGGAGCTGTTCCTCTACCGAACACCCATCTGAACAGTGGAACTTGCTGCAAGGCATTGAAATCTTATCTAGGGCTTGAAAAGTGCTTGAATAAATGAATGGAAAAAATTTTCCATCAAGAACGTTGACATACAACAACAGCACCTCTGGCTCGTTCTGCAACATAACTCTGCATGATGTTGGGACTAAAACTTGGACTCCAGAATCACTAAGCCTTATAACAGACTCAAAAGACCCATGCCAGAATAAACTGGAAAACTGAATTACTGGTGCCTCTGCTATTCATAGGCTCTCATTTCACCAGACTTCTTGCCTCTAAGGTCTTAGTGGTCAGCTAAGAGGCCACTACCAAGTGCACAACAAGAAGGGCTGTACTGGGGAGTAGTCAGAGCACGACACACTCCACCCGTTTCATAGACATTGCCTGAAAACACCTTAGTATGACGGTGATAGAGCTAAGAGGACACACCAGAGGAAAATCTGTTAAAAGCTTGGGCTCTTCTTATGCATTACATCATGACAGTAGGCAGAAAGCAACCTTCCCTCAACAAACTCCATCTTTCCCTTGGTGCCTTGCTGTCATGCGCTTGTAAATCATCCCTCCCAGGTTTTTAGATTTTTAAATACAAGCATATTGTGAGAGAAGTGCAAGACATGCTGCATAAACGTGTGAAAAATACATCTTGAATAGCCTGCAGTTTCAGGTCCTCCTCAGTGGGCAACCCAACTTCGTCACGCACAGCACCCCAGAAAGAGCTCGCAGGTCTGGTGACACAGTTTCAAGCTCCCAGCTCAAGCCTAGACATGAGCCAGGACGTGTCACAATCTTGCTCTAACTGGTTTATGTTTCTTCTTAATCAGTGAAAATGTTACCTAGCTAAATGAGAAAGATGAACAAACTGTACCTACCACCAGAAAATCTCCCTCAGAAACAGTTTCCAAACATATGCATTAGGTAATGAGTCTGTTTCCCTGACTATGTGTCACAGCACTCAGTGCTATTCTGGTTGTATTTCGCAAGCTGGCATTGCTTTTTAATATGCTCGCTCCTGGTCTGCTCTGAGTCAGTTGCTCTGCATGTTCGCACGCTGCTTTTGTGAGAAACTGCAGTTACGCTGTCAGCCCCACACCGTGCTTCTGGATGGAGCATGATTTTCAGCTCTCTCTAGTTTTTAATTCTCAGCTTTCCTATCTCTAGCTATGTCTTTTTGCAGTGTGATGTGAAACCCTTTGTAATGGGAAAAGGCACAGAAGCCACCCCAGCGGCCCTCAACGCGATTCCTTGCCAGAGACGACCACATATGCACAACGGTGTGATTCAGTACAAGTAAGAATGCATTCAGAAAATAAGTGCAAGGTGTTGTTCAGAAAGCTCAGCCTTTCGCTTATGAAATCTCCAAGAGCTTCTTGTGCATTACATCAGCTTTCTCGACAGTTTACAAGTCCTTTCCCCCTGCGCCCTCCCCCCCCCCTCCCCCGGAAACATTTGTCACAGTGGATTATTTTATTCAGTGCTGCTGTATGTAAAATGTGGAATGTTAATACTTTATTTGGCTAAACATGCATAATTTGGGAAAACAGGTGAAGTGATGTATTAGTCATCAGGCTTTTAAGTTTAAGTCTTGTTAGCTTCAGTTTTAAATGTTGTTTATTTGAAATTACAGCGTGGATATGATGTCTAAGTGGAAGCTCTTTACATATATAAATTAAAGCTGCTTTTGCTGTTGGTAATAAGCTAGAGGTTTGATGTAAAACTGTCAGTTTCTCTCTTACCTGGATGTTCAGGTAGACTTACCACAAACAACCCAGTGGTAAAGGTACAGCTGCCACAGTGGCAACACCATTTTCCTTCTGCTTTCTGTGAATGTCTTAGGCCTTGACTTACGGGACCTCTCCTGCTTATTGTGGGAAGGTGATTACAGCTCGATGCACATCTCACCTTTGGCACCTACTAAAATGTCTATCTCTGGCAGTGTTTGTGATAGGAGTTTTGCGCTGCGGCTTTCTGTCAGCCACAAGTTCGAGCAAGGGCCCCATCACCCCGAAGGTGGGCTGGCAGAAGCAATGACTGGCCACTGTCAGCCCATGGATGAGCTGAGGGGAAGCTCCTGTCACCCTCTTGCCAATTTGTTGAGCCTCGCAGCCCACCTGACATCGAGATATCTGACACATGAAACTGCACCTTTGGGTTGGGGGAGCAGAGCTACGTTCCTGGCTTTGCCCTTCTCTGTCACCCTTGCAAGACTGATCTGCAGACCAACAACCCCAGACTGAGTTCCCCAAGGAAAAGTCCTGCTTCTCTGCTGAAGGAGGTTTGCTAGTTCCTCTTCTGGAAAATTACAGACATCTGGATATGTTGTTATGAGTCTTTGGCACAGCAATAAATTGAATCCGGTTTTGTGGCTCTCACCGAGTAGGGAAATCGCCCTTTATACAGGTCACAGCTGTCCGAAGTCACCTTCCTCAGTATCTATTCATAGATTTTATGCTCAAGACATCTCAGCTTCAAAAGAGATTCTTCTTACGAAAGAATGCAGCATTGTCTGGGAAGATAGGGGTACTCCTGCTTTGAATTTGTGCTGAGGAAGAGAGAGATGTGAATATTAGTTTTGTCAGAATGGCAATTGAACCAAAAGAGTGGAAAAATGGTCACCTGATGCTGAGCCAAAAAGGGTATTTTTAAGGACGTTTTGTGATACTCAAATGCTTTATTTAAACTAAAAGATTTTTTGATTTTTTTTTGGGACTATTTAATCCTTTTAACCTTTTTCTGCTTTAGATTTTGTTTAGTTAAATAGTGTCATTTCAGAGGAATTGTTTGTTTTGATGTCAGACAGAACATGCAGGTATTTCTGAAATGAAACATTTATTAAGCAGCATCCAAACACAGTGATATTTCCAGCACTTTTCAAGCTCTATTTGACCACAAATTTTTTAGTTCCCAGGGATGTTTTGCCTAGCTGAGGCAGGGGCTGGTCTGGGTCAGGCAAAGACGATAAGCAAAAAATCCTTCCTAAAAGAGTTAGAGACTCTGCCCTGCTGAGATCACACCTGGAGTACTGGGTCCAGTTCTGGGCTCCCCAGTTCGAGAAAGACAAGGAACGACTGGAGAGAGTCCAGCGGAGGCTACAAAGGTGATGAGGAGACTGGAGCATCTCTCCTATCAGGAAAGGCTGAGAGACCTGGGTCTGCTCAGCCTGAAGAAGGGAAGACTGAGAGGGGAGCTCATCAATGCTTATCAATATCTAAAGGCTGGGTGTCAAGAGGACGGGGCCAGACTCTCTTTGGTGGTGCCCAGCGACAGGACAAGGGGCAATGGGCACAAACTGGAGCACAGGCAGTTCCACCTAAACATGAGGAGGAACTTCTTTCCTGTGAGGGTAACAGAGCACTGGCACAGGCTGCCCAGGGAGGCTGTGGAGTCTCCTTCTCTGGAGATATTCAAAACCTGCCTGGACGTGTTCCTGTGCAACCTGCTCTAGGCAAACCTGCTTTAGCAGGGGGTGTTGAACCAGATGATCTCCATAGGGCCCTTCCAACCCCTACCATTCCGTGATTCTGTGAAAAGAGCATTTTGTGAAGCAAATCATTCTTCCTTGACCAGTGCTGGAGGGAAGCAGTGGATTAAATGATCTTTAGTGATGCTGCATGATGCTTGTCTATATTCTACTCTCAGGAAATCGCATTTCTTATCTTACAGATCTGAGGAGAGGTACAAAAACCCCATGTTGCTGATTAGTATAGCAAGCTGGCACATAATTATTTGTTGCCAGAGATATGTGCTTTCCATTTAAGAATTCTAACCTTTCAGTTTAATTTTTGACTGCCCTGTTTAGACATGAAAGCCATCATGTCTGTGTTCAAGCCTAGCCTGTTCACAACGCTGAAGATGCACCTTGTCTGCCAGAGTACAACATCATTGGGAAATACAATTGCCCTGAATAAGAAAAGAAAGAAAGTGTGAGGAAATCATGCTCAGCCTCACTGCAGCTTGGGGGCATGGTGCTGCAGCAGCCTCACCACCCCTGGCAGTGTGTAGCTTGGCTTTGTGCATCCAGTTTAGTTTATGTCCACTTCAGAGTGCCTTTGACAGGAGAAAATCTAGGAAACAGCATTTTCAGCATTCAAACAGAAGGAGATGAAGACTTGCCAGCATTTGTCATCTGACAGTAAGTGAACAGGTTGGCAACAACATCTAAGATTATCTCCTCTGCTTGAGACTGCGTTATATTTCAGTTGCGTTTAAGCTTGCGTTTATCTTTTATCTTCAACTTTCACATTGCTGGTTGTCTGTGATCTGAGACATAGCAGTGCTTGTAGCTGGAGCAGGCTGGAAGGCATTGGGATCCAACAAAGGCCTTCTGGGGAGTCACATAGCTGTGAGGCCGTACGTAGACCATGCCACAGCATAAGAGCATCACCTCCAAGGCAGCTCAGATGCGCTCTTCTCCAGAGTGCAAGGTTTGGCCCTGCCATCGATTGCCTTCCTTGGAGGAATTTATTCTAAACTGCCTTTTATCTGCTTTTCTCTTCCTAAATCATTGCTGCAATTGTTCATAGTTGGCTGTGTTTAGTTCACATTTGTACAGCTTTCCTGCACTGAATAACCATCATTTTATATTAATTATTGGAACACAATAAGGAAAGGAATTGGGGAGAAAAGGAATCAGCTGTGAAATTTTCTATTCATAGCGTCAGTTTCCTGTATTTACCAACAAGTTTTTCACTTGCCTAGATAAACGTATTTTATCCCACTCATTTGTTTTCTTGCATTGGAATCTTGTTTTCCTTCCTTCCTTCAACTCTTTTATTTATGTAATGTTCCTCTTGCAATTTACTGCATTGGATGAAGAACTGTTCAAGCTCAGTTTTGCACTAGCCTGAGCCTCTGTACTTTTTGGAGAACAGGATTTGCTGGGTAAGTGGATCAGCATCTCTCTTTGTGTTGTCCAGGGCTGCATCAAATTGCTACTAAAATAATAAGAGATAAAATCTTTGGCAGTTAAAACTACATATTTTTGGGGCTGCTGCCTTTTGCACAACTCACTTGTGGGACCTCTAGGAGTTAACCGGAGTTTGAGAATTTTATCGGATTTATTTTCAGGTTTTTAATAAAGGAATGGACTCCATTTAAGAAGCAAGTTTATTGTCACCTGGTAGTGGCCTGTTCGTCACTGTGCACAAGAGGGTTTTAAATCTGCACTTTAGAAGATAAGAATGAATAGAAATTCTGCTGATTGTGCTCCCTTTGGCTCCAGGATTCTGTCCAGACATCTGAGGTGTAGAAACAGGGGACAGAAGCAGATCAACCACTTTGTTTTATCAACCACTTCAATGTGCAGCATTTTGAGTCAAACCCTAGCTTCCCGCTACATTACTCCTGTTCCACATCTGCTTGCTGGCCTCACTCACATGCTGCTCTTAGCTTTGCTAAGGGAAATACGTGGCAGCAGCATTGATCACAAACACTACTACAGACTCTTTTATTTAACCAAGTGCAGTTGCAAAATGGGACTGTGTTTGCCAGGCAAACAAATGGTCCAGGGCAGAAATTTGTTAATTAAAGGAAGGTAAGCAAGGTAGGAAGTCCTGAAATAGATAATATTAGTTGGTGTGCTCTTGACTTTGAAACTTACTTAATAGTTTTCCTTTTCAGACACTCTATTCCTTTTCTAAATCTTATTCTTTTAGGCACCGAGGAGAGGAAATGTGATTAAATGAGATTAAGTAGCATTTAAGTCACGTCTTTTCTCTTCCCAACTGTATGCCTGCTACTCTTCATGTTGAAGTCAGGGCTCTTGCATTCCATGGGGACAGAACCAGAGCCTGAATAAATAATTGAATTCAGTCCAGTGAAAAGTGCTTCATGTGAAATTTCAGAATTGTGATGACACTGGATGCAGAAAACTCACATTTAGCGTGGGTGAGAAGCTGTGTATGCTAAAGCACAAGCCTGTGCATTTGCTTAATTAAAGCTCCTAGAGTCAAGGCAATGGGGAGGGAGGAGGGAGGGAAGCCTGCAGCAGCTTGGTGCATTTTGCCTGAGAAGGGTAGGAGGCAGCATCGAATCTCTCCCAGGTCTTGCCACATCTTTTTTTATGGGTAGGATCTGTTTGCAAATCCGTAGCCAAACAGTTACTTCTTGGCTTGTGCAGGCACCCACATACTAGTATATGGTCTGGTTTACCTTATGCACACTTAAACTCACTTGTTACAGTGGTAACAAGTCCTCTTTAGCTCTCTTGCTCCATAGAGAGAACATTTTTCTTCTTCTATGAGTGGGACATGCCGTTAGTTTGGTGACACAGCTAACTGCTTGGGGGTGTGGACAACCTATACAGTTGGCTCAAAAACCATTACAGAAAGGTATCAATGAAAATAATTTCCAAAGTGTATTTTCAGCAAGACGCAGCACGTGAGCAGCAGCCACCTGTGGTATGGGGGGATGCAAACAGCAAAGCACGCAGCACACCCTGCATCAGGGTGTCAGGGTGCTGAAGAACACCAATTTGCCGTCTTGTCAGATCTGACATAGTCTTGCCAGGACATAGCTATCCTGACTGGGATGTCAGTAGTCTCTGAATTGTACAGGCTTAGTTAGTCCCTCTGAGACAATGAAGAGCAGCTGACTGCCTGGTTGCCAAATCCAGCCTTTCTTGCATTGTAGATATTTCAGACTTGAAGTTTAAATTGGAAAGCTATAACTCCCTCAGTCATGTACAAATGAAGGAAAGAATTTCTTTTCTTTAGAAATCAGATCCTCTATGAGATGAACTTCTCATGACTTTTTGGCAGTAAGAGGTATGTTTTTTGCTGAGTTGTATTCTTCACATATTGACTATCCTTCCTATGAAATTACGAATACATTTAACATGAAATTGGCCAGATTTCACTATAAATTTTCTCATTTTCGCCTTTGGAGAAGGATCTCACAATGCTTACCGATTGGGCAATAGAATGACAGAAGGAATTCAACGTCAATAGATGCAAAGTGATGCATACGGGAAAAAAGCACTGTAGCTACATACAGAATGGCGGTTTCTAAATCAGCTTCTAATGTTCAGGAAAGAGATTTGAGAATCATTACTGGTAAGTTCCTGTGAAAATCAGTTCACTGCTCAGTGATGTTCAAAAAGATTATTAGTTATTATTAGGAGAAGACTAGAGAGTAAACAGAAAAAAATAGTTATGCTACCACGTAAATTCATGATGCTTCTGCGCCCTGGATATTATGCAGTGCACTCATCACCACAGCTCAGAACAGTGAGCTGAAAGTGGTCCAGAAAAAGGAAGAAGCAGGCTTGGTGAACAGAGTGGTTTTTGTGTGAGTAAAGGCCAAATATACTGTGTATTTTCAACTTCGGGAAGAGGTGAAGCCTGATAACATCATGAATGATAATGGGTAGTTGAAGAAAGTGAGGGATTATCATTCCTGACAATATAAGAACACGGGTTGATGGAATAATCAACTGGGCATTTAAAAGGGGAGTACTTCATCACCCAGCATGTGGTGAAGTTGTGCAACTAACGGCCACGGGATATTATGGAGACCAAAATAATAAATGGGTTCAAAAGGCAATGGGGCAAATTTACAGAAGATAGGGCCATCAGTTTCTATGCAAAATGACGTTCAGGATGAAGCCCCCAGCTCCGAAGTCACCTCGTCACTGATGGCCAGAAGCTAGGAGGCAGGGGAGGGTCACTCAGTGTCTGCATTACTCCTCATATGCTTCACTTTAGTGTTTCCTTCTGACCACACTTAGGGTGTAGAGACAGGTGAATCTTTGCTTTTCCATCTGATGACAGTATGGCTGTTCTTCTGTTACACTTTTCTGTCATTAAAATTTATGACAGAATTATTTATTTATTTTTATTTGTACGCTTTCCCACATCTTCCATCACTGTATCATGTGAGTGGCCTAACTGTGTCAGTGAATTTGTCCCTCACAGCTCTTCAGAGAGAAGCAGCCCAATCCGCATTTACAACAGGATCCTCACGCTGGGAAGCGTCTGCTGGGCTGGGAAGGGCCCTGAGGGACTGACAGCCACCTTCCTCCTCCTCACATTCCATGTGGCGCCCTGAAGAAATGGCCATGCAGTGCCTTGCCATGCCAGCCCTCCCCCTGCCAGCCCTCCCAGAATTGGACGCCTCTGGGATGCACCCAGCACTTATGACGAAAGCACAGTGAGAGAGGAAAATAAAACCCCTCAGCATGGCAAAGCCCTCAAGTCCTTAGTCAACACTGAAGTGAAGCTGACGTGGTTTGGTCAAAGTCCAGCAGCATATCTGTGGAAGAGGTGGGAGCTGGATCCTACGTTTTTCTTGCTTGGATAGTAACCTGTAATTACAGCTGTCAGTGCAAGACACATAATACATCCTTCTTCAATCTTCCTTTTTCTCTTGGTGACACTTTTTCTTGTATCCAGTGTGCTGTAATTCCGTGTTTTTCACTTTACAGCAGTTAGTTTCTCAGCGTAGTCCCTGACCACAAATACTTTTGAGTGGAACATCTGGTTCTAATGTTCACTCTAGAAACGTTACTGTCTGCAATATTCCACTTTTCTCCCCAATGATGTATTTCCTCTTGTGTTCGCCTAGAACAGCTTGTAAGCTGATCAATATCTGGAGCAGCAAAGGATCCATTTGAGAACAAAGACTTCAAAAGCCATGTAAGTGATTTCCCAGAACTCGGGGTCGTTGCAGGAGAGGTAGCTGGCAGCCTGGCTATGCACACAGAAACACTGCAGGGCTGCTCTCCTCCTCGTTCTCCATACTGGCTTTCCCCACTGCTTCTACCAGTTACCGTAACTGCAGAGCCAATGTCTGCTTGTTTCCTTCCTGGTGGTTCCATCTAGCTTCTTCTCATTTTTTTTGGTTCGTCTTCACTTCTAGCCAAGCCTATTCAAATGTTCACGGGAGGAAATATTGCTAGCTGGATCCTTCTGTTGTTTCTCACTGCCATTACAGCTGCTTTTTCAGAATTAATAGCTAAGGTGCTGTCCTGTGTTATGTGAGTAAACAATCCTTCACCTACTTACAGGGGGAGTACTGATCTGCTTAGAAAAGGCTGTGGAGTCAGTGAAGTAGAGACACGAGATGCAGCAGGAATGTTTAATGTACTTTCAGGCATGGGAAACACGAAAAGCCAGCTGAACTCCAGAGAAAACTGTAGTGTGCTTCTGGTGTGTTTGCAATACAGATGATGTAAATAATATATGACTCCTGGAAGGAGTGTAGGAATATATAAAGTTTTATGTAGGGGAGCACTGCATGCATGTGGGAGATTCAGATGCATCTACAAATCATGGGCTGGATGCCAAACAGTGCAATGGTGCCCACAGTAAACGGGGCTCAGGGACTGGATTACTTAAGTAATTAAAGTTGATTGTGACTCACATGTTGAAAGGGTAAATTGTGCACTGCCACAATCCACCAGGTTATTTAACTTTGGAAAAACAAAGCTCCTCTGTGATGGGGGAGGAGGATTTATTATTCCATTATTTTATCTCTACAAGACAAGCTGTAGGGAAATATGATCATGGGTTTTAAGACGTTGCCTGAGTGGGGTTTTCTTACTGGCCAACCACTTCATCATTACCATAAAGCATGGAGAAATAGAGCATGATTCAAACACGTGAAAGAATGTAGCTTAACCATTTTAAATCCTTTAGGGCTCTCGCCATTGAGAGGTGCACAAATCTATGCATGCTCTGACGAGCCTGCTGTCCAGCTGTGTCTGCGCTGGCAGCTGTTCTGCAGCTGTGCAAGGTGGAGCTTCCTCTGGTGGAGTGCTCCCATCCATCCTGGGGTGGGCAAGGGAGGGGCGTCGGATGGAGTAGCTGGGGGTTTCAGCCTTCAAGGATCTGAGGCTGAAATCCTACTCTGCTCCCAAGAGCCTGCCTCATAGATTTCTGTGTCCTGAAAACCTGCTGGTTTACATTTCTGAAGCTGGGGGCTTTCTCCTCCAGCTCTGCTCTTTGAGGCACAGCTGGAATCTGATCTCTCTCCATTCAGCTGCCCTGTCTCTTTGCACAGCCACTCTCCCAGACCCCTCTTCTTCTTTATTAAAAAACAGAAGGTAGAAGAGAAGGTCCCAGCTCAGCCTTTGCCTCCCATTCCCAGTTCACTCTTTTCATAGTGTTTCTCCCTCCTCACAACTCAGAGAATATGCCTAATGCCTTTTTCAGTGTTAGGGCTTGCGGCTATTCTTTTCTCATCTGCTCATCCATCCATTTAACGCTTAGCGTGGCCATGAATGTCTGCCATATGGGCCTGTCTCTTGATATTTTAATCTGGCCTGAGTTTTGGGTCAGTAATAAGTAATAAGAACAATTATAAAAAAGTTTGTCACACTTGAAATAAAACTGATTTTTTTTTTTTGTATTCCTCCAAGGCCATATTCCTAATATAACTTCTTTAACACCTGAGAAAATGCTTACATTGAGAATTTCTTCTAACTGTGTTGAAGTGACACCAGTATGACAGAGATTCCCTCTGTAATCATTTGCATGCTTACCACGTGCTCTTTAGCACATGGTAAATGTGATGAAACAGAGGAAAATTATTGGGGTTGCTGGAGGCCAATAGGAATTTCAATAATTTTACAAAACATGTCTGGAAAACTAGCTGGCTGGGACACTTGTACCAGAGAGACCTTGGTCACCGTGTGCAGCAGCCATCAGCCTCTTTGAAACCTCCCCAGAAAAGCCTCTTAGCTTGAAGCCTGGTCTTTGGTTGTTGCCGCACAGGCCCTGCATACAGCCTCTGGAGAAAAACTGCTGCTGTGTTGCATCATCACCTTCTCCCGGCAGCTCTAGGAGCGTGGTGGCTGCAGGGAAGAGCTTTCATTGCTGTGGAGGAAAACAAGGGAATCGACTGAGAGAGCTCTAAAGGAGCAGGGATGCAACATTTCGGTGTTTTCCAAGACTGCGTGACCTTGTCTTTGATATAAATAATCTGGCAGACAGGTACAAAGCAACCACTGATTTTGTCTGCTGCTTTCTCAGATGGTCACAGCCAGTACAACCCTTGGTCACCCACTTAGTGCAGCTGTGCAGCACTAATGGGACCTGGCCCTGCGGTCCATGCACAGCAGGGAAACCCCAGGAGGGGCAGGCTGCTGCCGGCACCTGACTGGGAAGCACTTCTCGGAAGTCGGAGGGATCAGGTTAGAAACTCAAGCAATTTAATCACCATCTTTTGTAAGAAATGCTGTGGTGGATAATTTTGTCCTCATTTATTAAAACTATTCTTTGATCTGAAAAGAAAAATCTCACTTTATAGGAACAGTGTTTTCTGGAAAAGGTATTTTGTACGCATTTAGATATAGCTGGCAAATTTTAATTATAGAGGAACACTTACTTTAGCGCTTTTTAGTCATATTTCACTCGTCTGAAAGAGAGGCGGGTCTGAGTCAGCAGGATGCACAGCTGACTCCAGCCCAGGGAGGAGGCTGGGCAGGGCAGACTCTGCAGCCTCCAGATGTTGTGCCCTGTTTTCTTTTCAGTGGCCTTCTGTAACCCTCTTGGTGACTGAGAGATATACAGATTAAGGGCATTTTTTTAAAAAGGGAGAATCTAGATAACAAAAGTGACTAGGAACAGCACAGTTTCTGCTGGTCTGACTCAACAGCATCTGCTTCACTTAAAGCACTGAGAAATTATTGAAATAAGGCAGGTGTCCAGGTTTCATTGAGGTAAATATTTAGCTGTTTTCATAAGGAGGAATGGCTGTAAGAGCAAAGTTGGCATATTTTGAGGAAAATGCACAATTCAAAACAAACAAACAAAACATGAAAAAGGATGGAGTGTGATTTTGATATCATCTTTGGACTGTCCTTCCTGAGCTGAGTAGAAGGTCAGTGTTTTGGACACATACCTAAAAGACTGACATTTTGGAGGGAAAGGAAGGGAAAGAAAGAAGGAAACCTGCACCTGGGTACAGAAACGGTGTTTTGCCATGCTGGAGGGCAGGACAGCATTGCGTCAGAGGGGTGGAAGGGAATTTGTTTCTCTACAGACTCTCTCCAAAACACAAAGTATACATGCTCCATCAACATGCTCTTAAAATGCTAGAGGTGCGTACGTTTTTGGCAAAAGTCTTGTTATTTTACCTGTCATTCTGATTTATGCTACTTAGAAAACATAGAGCTGCAGTTGGAAGAAAAGAGAAAAGCCATATGGCAGACTATTGCCAAACAAACAAACACATACAATGTAGATGCCAAACAGCTTTTGTACAAACAAAAGGAGAAGAAAACCAACCTCATTCCCGTTTGATATCTCTATGTGCTTTCATGAAAGAGTGTTTACCTGGCTTTTCACCTCCCTCTAATCCTTCTGAAGAGACTTGCTCTATTAGAACACGTGCTCAAGGTATTTCCCAACACGTTCAGGTTTTAAAATGACCAAAATTTCCAGAGATAAATATGGCTACCCCTGTGAATAACTCTGGAACTGGCACTAATTTTAAGAGTTATCACCATATTTTACACAGCTGAAATATTGTGAGATGGAAAGCAGCTGGCTGGGCAGGGGCCGTCATGCTTCAGAAATGGCCTTTATAAAGGGCCCCCATCAATCAGGACTAAACCCCCTATAAAAACTTGCTCATGCAGTGCCTGATGTTACCTCAGCCTTATGATGGAAACCTCTGGAACAACCCTTACTCGGGCAAGCAGGACCTTTCTTTCGGTGGGTGTATGTGGGGCTCCTCAGGAGCCTGCAGTTACAGTTAAGTGCTACTTATTTGTGGACATAAATGTCACATCATTATAAAAGCCCTAGAGCAACACCACTGTACCTTTTTGTAAGAGTAAAAGAGGAAAGAAATAAAATTCTTGCTCTCGCTTTCATTAAAGAGGGAAAATGCATTTTGTCAATTGCAGAAGCATTTAGTCTAATGCAGGCTGCTGAACTGCACACGGGATACAACTGTACGCAGCTGCTGCACGTGTGTGCGTGCACACGCACACACACGTGCACACATTGCTGGGCACCCCGGGCAGCTCTGGAGCAGCATGCTGAAACAGGACTGTGAGCTTCAAGGGGAAAAGCGGCTGGAAGAGGACACTAGGACAGCCAAGACTGAGAAGAGAGGACCAAAACTGGCTCTGAGAGCAGGGGTAACAGCAAAACCAGGGGTTTGGAGGAACAGCCCAGAATGAAGGATGGGGCCGTTGCACAAGGCAACGGAGAAGTGCAGGGGGCCGGGGACAGATAGCAGCCAGGAAGGCATCTGGTGCTACCTATTGTCATTCCTATATTCCTCTGCTTCCATGTTTCCCTGCTTCCAGAGAAGAGCTGCGAATGCCTTAGTGAAGTGTTTGTTTTAGCCCTCTCTACAACAGACAGATGCTGAAGAGAATAACTTACTGTCCCTGCCAGCCACCCTCAGTGCCTGGAGGCAGGGATCTGGACCAAGGACTGCACTGTGCTCTTGCGGCTCCACGCTCGGTGTTTGCTGATCCGACTGCCCATGCTGGAACCGATGTATATTTAAAATAGGAGATTTCATGTTTCTTGCTCCCCATCCCCCTTTTTCCTCATGGATTCGCACAAACATGCTTAAGCAGGATGCTTGGCATGCGCAGACCTCTAAAATTCTGGAAATGTGAGTACCTGAACTCAGCTGCTGGCCCTGCCGCAGGGCAAATCAGCCCCCTTGTCTGCCAGAGCACTTGGTCGTGGCAGTGCTGGCGGGAAGGTCTGAACTTGGCTATACCCGTTTTTACTTCTGTCTATATTCTGGACATTGACTATAAAAGTTGACTGTGATGGGTTATCTGTATGTTTATCCATGGTAAAATGAGTAAATTAATGAGAATTTACCATGGATGCGGTAGGTCTTATTCCACACAGGAGAACTTGCGTTAATTGATTGTGTTAATCACATCCTCCCCTATTCATCTTAATCCCTGCATTTAATTTTATTTGGGTTGCACAGTTCCCTTGAGGAGCTGTGCTTCATCTAAGCGCAGTCAGACTCAGTTAAGTTTCTTGACATGCCAAGGGGAGTGGAAGAATGCACTGAGGATACTGCTCAATACGAAGCAGAAAGGACAGAAGTAGAAGACGTAAAAGAAATCTAGAGGCAAAAAATAAAGTATTGTCCTGGGGCTTATAATTATAAAAATAGTCAATAGCTATGCATGTCCTAGGAATTAAAACAGATGGGAGCAAGCTCTTTCTCACTGAGGGACATGAGGTAGCACTACCTGCTCCCATATTGCTGCATTTTCTTCTCCCATGGGGTGAGTGTCCTTGCCCACGTAGCTGAACAAGGGAAGCCATAGCTCAGTGCTGCTTCTGGACCATGCATGGACCTTGCGCAGCAGAGTGCCAATAAGCAGGGAGCGTGCTGATGTGTAAACACTACGGACATTCACAAGTGGTGTTTGAGCCCAGGCCATGGCTCTGTTTGTTCGCTGGTGTTGGTATAGCTCATGGGTCCCAAATCTGTAGGCAGTACACTTTCAATCTGTAAAGTCCCTGTGCTTACAGGATGCAGTAAAGAGAGGCTGCTAGATGGGAATTTCAGATCTATCTTTGAAATTCTTCACTTTTGTAACTTCAATTCAAATTCTTCATATTACTCTTGATACAACTTTTTCTGATATAATTTGCCTTAGCCTCAATTTAGGGTTGAGGGACATTAGCCCAGTAAAATCCTGGAGGAACAAAAACCCCCATCTAGTCTTTTTCTTCATCATTTTTTGTAAGTGAGGTAATTAGCAGGGATTTAGAGTAGGTAATTTTACCCTTGACAATAAATCGGCAATCATTTGCGATGAGGCAAATAGACATTCAAGCTGGGCAGAGAACAGCTGAAGTAGAACCTCAAGAGATTATAAAAGAAACCTGCTGATGTGCAGGTTTCTGACTTTCCAGTGTCAGCATTGACACTATTCAGGTTAAACAAACCTTTTTCTGTGTGGAATAAAGCTTTGCTTCCAGACGCCTTTTTGTACCTGGTGAGCAAGACATGAGAATTTCTGCAGATAGATATAAAGCCATGTGGCTGATCCGCATGCTTGAATATTAACCACCTCCCAGCCCCTTAAATTTAGCTGATTGCAGCTGTCAATGAATTTATAATATAGTTACAAAAACACACAGCACAGGATATAGACCAGTAGCACATTGTTGTCACATGTAAAGAGCGGGTAAAGAAAGAAAGAGCGTAATGAAGCTTTGGTTATGACCATCCCCCTGGGATCTTTAACCTGAACATGGGTGGTCACAGGTGTTAATAGCACGTGCTCTGCAACATGGTCGCAAGAGGCCAAGCAATGTCTTGAGGGGGCTGCCTTTGTCCTCAAACAACGAAGGAGGGAAGGCTTTAAGCAATACGGTGTAAACAATTTCTTAAGCCATAGAGATCTTGATATCATAGAATCATAGAATCATAGAATGGTAGGGGTTGGAAGGGACCTCTAGAGATCATCTAGTCCAACCCCCCTGCTAAAGCAGGTTAGCCTAGAGCAGGTTGCACAGGAATATCCATGCAATCCATGCATATCCATGCAACTGTAGCGGAAATCCCCTTGCAGAACCTTCACTGAGCAGCCCCATTTGAATTCTTAACACCAAAACCTAGAAATGTCCCAGAGGTAAAGACACGGGACACCATCTTGGACTCTCTGTTGCCCAAGGCAACAGGCACAGGCTCCCTCTCTGCTACCTTCCCACGGAGAGCAGATGCTCCAGCTCAGCTGCCTGCGTGCTCACCAGCAGAATAGTTTTGCTGCATATGGCCTGTACTCTCATCCCACAGCAGAATTTCACTTTGGAAGTAACCATGGAGCTACACTTCCTCTTTTCAGAGGTATACAATGCTGAGAGCCAATGTACTCAACATACTTTTCAACAGACTTCAGAAACGCAACAGTTTTTAACATTAGCAAGACTGCCTTTATTGATGATGCATTTACTCTTGTTCTCTCCAGGCAAGTCTATTAATAGACTGATAATGCTTAATCCTTGACCTATTCATAGATAGATAAACAGGCTGGTACTAGATCCAGTCTCCCTTGCACAGTAGCATAAATTATAGCACAACACGAGACAATCCTAATGATCTGAGCAGTTCATATAATACCAGTGGAATTCATAAATACACTTCAAGATATTCCGTGTGTTGTAGCAGATTAATGTATTTTTATTAATGTATCACACCTTTAAATGTTGTAATCACATCCTAGCTCCAGGAAAATGCTGTGATCCCTGCTCCAAAGCTCTTAAAATGTTAGTCACAAATCTTTTACTGAGATTAAAGAACTAACCAAGTAAGTGGGACAATAGGAGTCTGGTGAAGAGGAAGGCTATAGTTACGAGACTGCCTGTTTTTCCAGGGGAGTCATAATTGTAAAATGAGATTTAGGATTTTTCTTTTTTCCTCCTGCTAACATTAGATTAGAAGACGCTCACGTGTTGGTATGCAATATGTGAACTTCAAAGGGAAAGTGTTTTGGGTAAGGGAAGAGTGAAACGAGATTTCTGAGAGAAGTGCTCATGAGCATCCTAGGCATGTATGTTGAAGTAGCTGTCTACATGTTCCAGCTGTTTCAGGCGACACTGGAGGACTTGTTGGCTTCTCCAGGCCCTGAAGTTGCATGAGAGACAGAGAGCAGCATTCCTCAACCCAGCACCTTCCCCTCCCCTGCAATCCTTGCTGCCTTCCCACCCTGAGGCCATACTCATGATCAGCCCTTGCACTGGGGGAAAGCGGGTGTCAAGAGTCTTTCACCCAAAGCTGTTCAGGGCATCTGCGGTAGTGGTGCAGCTTCTTGCACTGCGCTGGACCTGTCTTCACTGCACAGTCTTCCTACAAAAGACTGTAGATGGGGAACTACAGGCCGTTTTAAGTGCTTCATTTACAGGTTTCCTCAGAGTCTTACTTTTCTGCGATAAATTCTGGTTACTGCTCAGTTCATGCCTATGTTGCGAAGAGGGCCAGAGATGGTCAAGGCTCTTCATTCACGACCTTTATAAAAATTCAAATGCCGGCTTTGCCAAAATGACTTTGGAAATAATGAGGTAGGTTTGGGGAAGTGTGGGAAAGGAAGGCTATCATTAAAAGACCATTTAGCAAACTGAAAGAGGATAGTTTGGGAAAACCAGGAGAAAATAGTTATTAAAACAGATACATTTTTCTGGATCTTCTCACTGAGTTTTTGGTTTCTGAAAATCAGTATGTTAATGGCATGAAAAAAATGCAAGAAGAGAAGGAAGTTCTGGCTAATCCTAGAGCTGAGTGTGGGTATGTTTTCCTTCTGTAATAAAAAAACCTTGTCTCCATCTGTCCCTGCCTCCATCCCTCCTTCCCCTCTCCCTTTCTCCCTCCATCCTGAATAGTGATACCACCACAGTTCTTGCAACTGTGCAAATTCTTGTCCAGCCACAGTTTCAAACTAGACCCAACCAGACAATGACATAGTAATGCTAAAACAACAGGCTTTTCATTTTGGCTGAGCTGATTAAAAGAAAATAGTTTTAAAAGTACTTTAAAAGCATTGGTGAATTCAACCTAGTCAACAACACAACAAATAGCATTTTTATTTACTTAGTTCTTCCCCTTTTTAAATGACTTTTGCATTGAAATTTTTGCTAATTTAAAGCAGGAAAATCACCAGCTATGTCAGTATAATTTGCATCAATTAGTCACCCAGAAGTTGGTGCAATTCACCCAGAAGTTGGTGCAATTCTATTCTGATTGTGCAAAAAAACCCAATAGCCTAAGTGTCTCTTTAAAGGGGGACTAACACACAGCCATAACGTGTTGCTAAAAATACCTCATAGGTAAGCATATCTGCATAGGCCATACAGAACTTCTGCTCCCTGAGGAGAAAGGTAAAGAAGATATCTTAATGAGTAAATGTGTGTGGGGTTTTTTTGGGAAGTGTTTCACTAATTATTTTAGTAGCAACCTAAGAGGCATTTAAATATGAGGATATTCTTGTCTAAAACATAGAAGGGAGAAGGGCAAGAAGAAGATATATACTAGTCAAGTATAAGCAAACATTACAGTTATCAATGTTTTCTGCCCAGCATTTCACCAGTTACAGCTGAAGACATTATTCTGATAGAGACACAGTAGTGTTTATTCAAAGCAAATTTCAGGAGTGCGAGAGCTAACAGAGTTGGCCCTAGCTTTTTGCCATCCTGGCCATCTTGTTTCTAGACATTAGCTGACTAAGCGTCATGGAAGGGACAGTCCTGCGGATGCTCGATCCCTCCTTGTGCTGGTTTGCCCAAGGGAGGACTGACGATTTAGGCTTTTTCTACACATTGCTTTAAAAATATAAAAACCCAGCAGCCAGAAAATCAGAAGCAGTGATGGATCTGAGGGTAGATAGAGTTCATTCACTGTTGCTTGGGCTCTTCAGTGTTTATGTGTTTCTCTCAAATATCATACAGAAAACTTTACTCCTTTTTCACTTACAACCCTACTGCGGGCGAAGGTGTGCTTACCTTTCCAGTTTGTTGACTTCTTCTGAACTTATGAATTCACAGTTGCAGACGGGTACTTGCAAGAGCAGCGGTGAGGAACAGAGATGCCTTTCTGGGAACGTGAATGGTCACCGGCTATCACCAAGAATCGGCAGGCTATTACATGGCAGTATTAAATCATGATTATGTAATTTCAAACTCTTGCCTTGTCCGTGTGGATGCAGATATGGTGATTGTGGAGTGTGAGTGTCACTAATGCCTGTGACAAAACCATTGGCCCTAGAGGGGTCAGGGTGCTGTACTTTGCCAGAAATTCTCATCTTCTTCCAAGATGGGGACATGCTTGCAGATCTTGGGAGGAAAGAAAGCAGTGTGCTTCTCCTCGTTCTTTGGGAACATTTCGCCCTTTTCTTTGTTATTTGCCGTGTAGAGAACTAGCAATTTCTTGGCACAGATATAACTGCAATTTCTGTTTTGATTTGTATTACCTGGAAATCAAACCAGAGGCTCCAAAGGGCAGGAGGGCATATATGGCAGCTCTCTGGAGTCTCGGTGGCTACAGTTTGTCTGTCTATATGGAAAATGTTTTTAAAAACATGCTTGCTATGAGGACTAAATGGCAACGTGGGCTGTCTGCCAATAACCTCAAATCTGTAGTGAGAAGTAATTCAGTCTGCTTGCAAGCTGAGCTCTAGCCTTCCTCTCCTGTATAGACTGTCAATTTCTCTGTGATTTACTAAGACTAGGTACAAAGCATATTTTATTAAGGCAACATCTTCCACTCCAATCATGGTTCTTAAAGTAAAATGCCAACATTTTACTGACTGGCTTCCCAGCGCTTTTCAGGCCTACATTTAAACTTGATACTCTGTGCAGGCATTCATCACTGGTGGCAGCTGTCAGCATAAGTCATGGCTAGATTTACCTGCTGGTCTCCATACATCGTCAAGTAACTTGAAGCGAATTCATTGCCAGAAGGCTGGTGTGTGTCCTTGCTGCATTTTTCCAGCTTATCCAAATTTGTTGAAATAGTCAAGCAACAAGCACTTAAAAGCAGAAGTCCAAAAGTATCAAGCTGAGTTTCAGCTGGCTGGTAAGTGAAGATGCAAGTGGCATTTACCATTTGCTTCTTATCAAATCCTGTTACAGCGATGAGAGAACACCTCCTTGAGAAAGCCCTGCTGTTCTCACCAAAAGCAAGCATGAAGCTACTGAAGTCGGGCACAGAAGACAATGTTTTATCACCTACTGCAACAACTGCCGCGTGTGAGTTTACAAACCTGGAGTCTGAAAGACGTTTGAGCCTTGCTTCTAACTGCTTTTGGAGCTGGCCCTTGGAGGCTGCGGTCGTGATGTGGCTTTCAGACAAGCCCTGTCAAACGGTGATGTGATGTCACCTAACTGAGGGCTGCTGGTGAAAGCAGCGTCCCCCCTCCCCTTCCCCCTGTCCCCAGAGCAAGACCACTCACTCCTGCTGCTTCCTTTGCACAGACACTGCCGTGTGTCCGACGCCACGGTGTGCAGGTTCAGGGAGTTCAGCAAGCAAAACGTACGCCGAAGAGCAGTCTGGCTTGAGCTGGCTGCTCACATGGTTACGTCAGCGCTTGCTGCAAGGAAAGGAGTGATGAAGTGTTGCTGGCTAGAGGGAGGATGGACATTCCCTTTTTGGTGGCAGAGATGTTTCATCGCAGTGGATGTAGGATTAAATGTCACCCTGCTGGAGTGCAGGGAGCATCTCACCCACAGTGAGTACATGAGCTGCTCACAGGGAAAATGACCGACCTGGTCATTATTCTCTGTGTTCATGTTCAGGAAAGCCTGGAGTTCACTGGTCATGCAAATGGTGGTACTGGTCTATGCACAGGGGATATCCACATTTCTAACTACAGGTTGTGAGAGATAACAACCCCAGAGGTTGCATGATAAGAATAAATGTCTGATTAAAGATTGAGTTTATCAGCTGCAGGTAACAGCTGATGATCACGTGTGATGTCTGCACCGGAGCAACCTGCAAAGAGAGAAGGGGTCTGTGGGAACTGGAGCATCCTTATGGCAGCATTCTGTTTTGTGCCTTGCCTAAGGAGCTGGAAAGCAATGAAGGTGTTTGAGTTCAACATTAACTGCTCAGGCTTTCCAGGCTCTTAAGGCTCTGACTGTGGCTCTTGGAGCTGAGACAAGCCCTGACAGCACTTCAGCTGGATGAAATAAAGAGAGCAGCAACTGGAGCCAAGCCAGGATGCAGTTAGCAGAGCGAGAGCGAGAGCTTCCTTTTCATTTTTATAAATTTGTTCCAAGACTGTTTTATTAAGCTTATTCTTTCTTTGTAGAACGCTGGTCTAGTTTTCAGAATGGTTTCAGACTGACTGGCAAACTGTTCCACCTGCATGGAAACATTGATCCCAAATGCCTGCCCGCTCCTGTGAAGCCCAGCAGCAGCTGTAAGGCTGGGGTGCTGAGCAGATGGGGGGGATCTCCCCTTTGAGATGCACGGGGACTAACTTCCCCCTTGGAGACAAGCTCTAGCCAGCACACCCTGTGATTTGGCAGGGCACTGGGGGAGCTTTACACAGGATCTCCTCAACTACGTAACAGCCAAGTAGAGGGAAGGACATGTAGTAAAAGCCACGCAGACTTAAAGCTGGGGTACTATATCTGTGCAGCATTGCCATGGTTGAGTTCCTTGGAATCTAAATAAAGGGAGGCGTCCTAGAAACCCTGTTGTGAAACTAGACTTTTTTTCTGTGCTCCTACAGCCTAGTAGAGGCTGCAGAAACACCTCCGTGGCAGGTGTGGGGCACACCTGAATGCTGGGAAACCCCAGGAAATCTGGGGCCATCCATCAGCACAGACAGGCAGAAACTAGGGAGCTGGAGTACACCTGCAGCCTCCTGACAGCCAGACTGAGGGAGAAAGGAGGATCCTGGTGGAATAGCAGCAGCTGTTCCTGGAGTGTGCTGTGCAGAAAATAAAGTTGCTGTGATGAGGAAATTAGAGGCCAGAGCGAGGATGCTAAATAGTGCTGCTCTCAAACAGCTACAGGCTGAAAAGGAATAGTTTGAAGAAAAATGTCAGAGGACTAAGTGGAAGGGTATATGAAGGAGGAGCAACAAGACATTCCTGCACGCTGAAACAGCATGCAAGTGAAGCTTTGAATTTAGGCATAGAGCAAGGGAAAATACAACTGTAGGGAAAGAGTTGTAGGTACACATTGAACATATGAACTGGCCTCCGAGGCCAGGAGGACTGGGCAACACGGGACCATGGTGCTGTTGATGGGAGCATGGGACTCAGTATCCATCATAACCAGGGCTTTGGAGACTGATTGTGCAAGCTGCCCCGTGCTCCTGCTGATACCACACATCACAGCCACGGGAGCAGAGAAAAATGCATAGCAGGTCCACAGGATCAGGCCAAATCAAAGCAGAGGTAAGGATTTCTGGGAGACTCACTGTGGGGCAGAGCATATATATCTTGATTAACAGGAGGGTATTTAAATCTGGATTGAGATCATGGGCAAAATACCAGGGCTTAGGATCTGGAGGGTGGGAAGAGTGAGGGGACTCAAGTAAATTGTATTGATGCAACTTGAATCAATTTGTATTTGATTTGGTCAACAAGTCCCAAAGCCTGTATAGGTATTTGTATTTCAGAGGGATAATGAATTACTCCCAGTTAGGTCAAATGAGAAAGGAATTGACTCCAGTCAAGCTCAGATGGGTGCTCATGTTCCGGCTGGGCTTGTTTGTGGAGCTGCTGCCCCTGTGCACTCCAAGCCCTGACTGTGGGCAGCTGAGTTAATTCCTGCATCTCAGCTGATGGGCTTGTAACCTCTAGCTGAGGACAAGCCTTTTAAATAGGTGCGCAAGCTGTTTGCCTCTTAAGCTAAATCAGTGCGAACCTCTCTTAAACCAATCTAAACATCTTCTTGGAAAGAAGTTTAAAAAAAAAATCTTACATTTTGCTGTTGCTTGATTGCGTTAGCTTAAAATTCATCTTTCAATCAAACTGGTGGGAATTCACCTCTAATCTCATCTTTAAGAAATATGGTTCTCAAAAATTAATCTGGCCAGACTGAAGATGAATTAACAGGAGAGGAAAAAGCTTTATCCTAGAGAGTAATCTTGAGAGTGACTCTGATCTTCTTCACGTTTAGCCTAATGTAGTGCCAGTGATGTCAAAGCAGATAGTCTTCCTTTACATAGAAATAAATTTGATCAGTGGTTAGGCTGTTCATTTGGTATTATTCAACCAGAAGTAACGTTTTTATAACATCACCAGTTTATTAATAGTTGAAAAATGAAGCTTTACATTAGTGTCAGGGATGTTGGGGGGAAGCAGAATGAAGAATGGAAAAAGATGATAATATTTGCCGATGGCAGACGATTAAAGAGCAATCTACTTTAACAGTGTCACCTATATATAATTTCTCCTGTCTGCCATTGCCATGGTTTTCCACACCTCAGAGACAGAGCTGGCATTCTTAGCAGGGCTTCTAAATTGTTTCTTGTTTCTGTGAGGTGCTCTTATTTTTTTTTTTTTTCTTTTTCTGGAAAGCAACAAGTAAAGCCACTCCCAGGCTCTGCAGAACAACACAATGGAGTTAGTCCTGTTGCTGGCAGCAGGGAGTTGAATGTTGCTGCTCAGCCACTGACTTTCTGCTCTTAGGCAGCAGAGTGGGTGCGCTGATGCAAGTTGGCAAGATGACAACTCTTACTTTGATTTTTCATACACGATAACGTATTACATGTGTTTTCTTAAAGATACAATCAGCTTCTCTTTCCTGCTTGTTTAGTCAGCAAACTTGCCTGCATCTGTGAGAAAAATTTAATTTTCAGGAATCTGTATTCTTTAAGTTAATGTCTGTCAAAACATTCTCTCATGTTTTGAGAGTCTAAGCTCCTTGCGGTAGTTTGTACCTCCTATAAAAATATGTCTGAAATGATACAAACTCTTGGAATAAACTGTGTGCAACTTCTTCTGTCTCTCGGTGCAAGTTGCTGCTTTCTGAAATTGAAACGTGATTGTACCATCCTGCTGGTCTACTAAAATTTGTAGCGTGGCAAGGTCCCCCCACATTATTAACGTTATGCTACCGCACCAGTGGCATTGCATGCATATTTGATGTCTGCTGTTTCTTGTGCAATCAGTCAAGAAGCCTCATTTATGTCTTTCATTTCAGTGTTGCCTTACTGAGGATGCCGGTTCTTGGTGGGTTCGCTCTCCTTGGAGGCTGACTGCAGAGTTCCCATTGACCTCCATGAGAAGCTGCAGTGCTTCTGCAAGAAGCCTCCAGTTAAGAGCGGTTATTCAGAGGAAGTCAGAAACCCTCTGCTGCTGCAGTACAACGCAGGGGGAAGTATGGAAGGACGGGATTTATCCGAGGATGGAATTTCAAGAAGGTCATTGGTCTATCATGTTTGCATGTTTTCAAAGTTTTCTGGTTTGGTTTGGCCATTATTTCTATTATCATATAGATTACAGAATCTGTTACGGAAAATATTTGAAATGGTAATCCATGTAACTGGGGATAAAAATGCAGATGCAAAAATTTACTGAAGGACTGAGTTTCTCTAAGGGTGTGCTCGCTTTGCGTACTTAGTGTTTTATGGCTCCAGCCTGTGACAGATGCCTGTCTATGACAGGCACTGAGGATCTACGGCTGGATTTAGGGGAGAGTTTCAGGTATGCTGTGCCCATGAAACAGCATCACCAATGCCTCGCTTAAAACATACAGAGGGAATAACTTCATGAGCACTTTTAAGAAATGTGTCCTTAAAGCTGTTGAATTTCATTCTGAACTTTTGTTTTGCATTTTATAACCAGTGAACAGTAATGAGCTTTCCACTCCTGCTGGTAGCTGTGAGTAAGATAAATGATCTCCCAAAGATGCATATTGACAGATTTCTATTTTTATCGATTTATCTATTTTTATCTTCTGCTTTTTGTCTGCCTGCCTGGAAATTTTACAAGAGTGTCCATTGCCTTGGTATCTAAAAACTTTATTCTTTGACCTCTGGTATTATCTTTTGGTTTAGAGTTAGCTCTGTGGATAAATATGAGGCTAGTTTACACAAGGAGTATGTATGAGTCCATGCCTCCTGTTTCCGAGGCTTAGACAGAGGTGTCAGCTATATGGAATGAACCCATCTGGCAATTATTGCTGTTGATTTGACTATTTCTTGCTTTTTTGTTGTACAAATTTTAATTACATAACATTTATCTGTTTTACAGGAAACTACTTTTAAGACGATCTTTAATACTACTCCTCGATCAGTGCGTAAATGTATGAATAGACCTGGACTTTAAAGCTAAACATTTATAATATGAGGTCTGTATAAGAAATTCTGAGTTAATAATAATAATAACAACAACACTTTTGGTTTCACTTCATTGTTACAAGTGTATCCTTCACTGGCATGACACTACAGATCAGGCTAAATGTTCAAAAATCAAAATGCAAATCTAAAATGCTGTTATTAATCTACCCTTTAATGCCAATATATTTTTAAACAAACCTAATGACTTTGGTAATGGAAAACTGTCTTTCTGTTCTGAAGTCTACCTTAAGGCCTTAAATTCAGGCTGGGCTGATGTGACCAAAAGTCATCACCTATTCAACTGCTCTGTGATCAGCTGCAAAATTTAGAGCTGTAGGGGTCAACTGTTGGTCTGTCTCTCATAATTGGTATCTGCGTTGAAAGTCTTAAAACCAACTTCAAAGAGGGAGCTATGGGTACTGAATACAAATGCTCTCTGAGCCCCAGAGTGTCATCACTCATGCTCATATAGCTGTCTGTCGAACTCCATACTGTATATCAGATTTTTTTACACTGATTTTATGACATCTGGCTGCCTAATCTGGGTTTAGGCAGAAGCATTATTCACTTCTAACCCCAAAAGAGGTGCAGGAGAAGGAGCTAGGTGTTTGAGAACGGCTTCTGTGGACACAATGTCTCCCAAGAGGTCACAACTGGAGGTAAAGCAGAGCCCGTGTCTGCTGGGGCACATAAATGGACAGCACATGGTAAGCAGCTTGGGAGAGACAAACTTCTTGTGGGTTTCCTGACATAGCANAAGGAGCTAGGGGTTTGAGAACGGCTTCTGTGGACACAACGTCTCCCAAGAGGTCACAACTGGAGGTAAAGCAGAGCCCGTGTCTGCTGGGGCACATAAATGGACAGCACATGGTAAGCAGCTTGGGAGAGACAAACTTCTTGTGGGTTTCCTGACATAGCAGAACAAATGGCCAAAATGTTCTATCAAGACTTTGAATATGATTTCTTAAGAGGTCTAGGGGGAAAAACTAGTCAGGCTCATTTTACTGATTTTTTTTTTTTTTTTAATGGTGTATGGGAAAAGTCAAATACTTCAATGTCTTCCATTGCACTAGAAAAGAGAAGTGCCTTTGAGGAGTTAGTTATTCTGCTTTCTCTGTTTGCAGTATTGGTCATAAGCAAATGTTGAAAATCTATATGTTGACAGAATAGGCAGGAGCAGATTTTGGATTTGACTATTGGGAATTTTTTCCTTGAATGCTTCTCTTATAATAAAAAGAAAATGATCAAGTGGTATCAAAGTTTTCAAAATCAGATGGATATGCAAGTTAGAAGATGAAGTGTATATATAAAAATATATTTTCATGCTTTGTGGATCAGGGATTTCTCTGACAAAAGAATAGATAATCCTTTTATTTTATATTTTCTTCAAATTGTTTCATTATGCAACTGAGAAAAATATGCATAGAAAACCTAGAATATTGGAAAAGTGATACTTGAGGTGCTTAATTAGCTTTCATTCTGGAGTGCTTTTACTTATGTATAGGAGATCTGAACTGAATTTCTTGTATTAAAATACTCCTGGTATCAAAAAAATGCTGCCTGCTGAGTAAAAAGACCCTTCTGACAGGCACAGAACTTCTGAAGATCATTTTGCATGTAGTTTAGGCATGTTTAGACCTTTTCTCTGAACACATTGAACAAATAGGTAACCTTGTCAATGACGGGAGGTGACAGCACTTTAAACGAATCGTGTGGAGCTACCACAGCTACTTCTTAGCCAGATGTGTGGGCAGTTGTCTCTCTGAAGCCAGTATTCGCTAAGAGAGAGAAAAGTGGCAAGGTTTGTAATGTTTGATGGCATCACTGAGAAAATGAGACTTGCTTTTCGTATTGCCTTTGAGTCCCTTTTCTACCCTCTCTGTCAATTATCACGACTCACGTTTTCCTTGTGGAAAAAAAAGAAAGATTCATCCAAGGAAGGAAGGTGAACCTTTCAAAACATATTTCAGGTCTTTTTGACACATTTGAGAGCTGGAGAAGGACCAAATTCTTTTACTAGGTTGACAGACTGGGTTATAACAGCTGCTAGTCAGAAATAATTGGCTTAATTTTCAGCTATGCAATCATCACCACTTAAAGATACAACCTGTTGCATTTTTTTTTGACTGAACATCCATGCAGGCTGGCCAGAAGAGCTGGCGCCCAAGGCCACAGGGCAGGACAACTTTGTCTCCGTTGTCCCAGGTAGGATGTCACAGCTCAGTCACAAAATCATGGCTAAGTAAAAAAAAAAAAAGTTCAACAAAAAATCCTCAGCTTTGAGTTTCTAATCCAAAANGTCCCAGGTAGGATGTCACAGCTCAGTCACAAAATCGTGACTAATTAAAAAAAAAAAAAAAGTTCAACAAAAAATCCTCAGCTTTGAGTTTCTAATCCAAAATCAGTACCCAAGGCACTGCAGGAACAAGTCNGCAATCATCACCACTTAAAGATACAACCTGTTGCAGTTTTTTTGACTGAACATCCATGTAGGCTGGCCAGAAGAGCTGGCGCCCAAGGCCACAGGGCAGGACAACTTTGTCTCCGTTGTCCCAGGTAGGATGTCACAGCTCAGTCACAAAATCGTGACTAATTAAAAAAAAAAAAAAAGTTCAACAAAAAATCCTCAGCTTTGAGTTTCTAATCCAAAATCAGTACCCAAGGCACTGCAGGAACAAGTCCTTGCCCTGACTTTTTTTATTCCCCTGCACCCTCTGGCATTGGTTTCTGGCTTGCGTTAACCTCTGTGTAGTGGAGTTGTTGACAGCTCCTGTTTTCTCAAGACAGATCAGAGACTCTGCAACTTTCTACTGGCTCAATTTGGTATTTTAAGGGCACAATTGGGCGAACCTCTGCTTCTGTATGAGGTCAGGCTGGGGAAGATGTTAGCATTTCCTCTCATTTCCCCTGGAGTAGAAAAAACCCTTGTTCTGCCAGGGACAAAAAAAAGGTCTAGCAATTTCACTGCCTGCCTTCTGCTTGCTCGCCTGTAGGGAATGTCTTTAATTGTTCACCTGACAGCTATAGCATACCCTTCTTCACAACACGTGCCCCCACCCAGTGATAAAGGTGCTGCTCAGCCCTGTGCGCATGCATCGAGTCCTTGAAATAAATGAGTTTTGCTTTCTTTAGCTTGCTGAGGGTTTGCCAGCAACCAAAACCTGGTGAGGTTTCTGCCCATTCAAGTATGAAGTCTGATTTCTCTTAGCGGAAGTGGTTGAAAAGATGCAGCTGTTTCTAACACGGAGAAGGGGAGGGAACAAGATTTTATTGCTCTTAGAATTGGAGTTTTCATTTTTCCTAATGGCGTCATAAACACACAGCTTTTCTTCTGGTGACTGGGGTATTCTCCACACCAAACTAGTGAAATAAAATATGTTTGTGACTAGGACGGGGCAGCTAGTAGTGTCGGGTCTGCTTCTGAGAGCACGCCCCACATAGGCTCTATGTTCTCTTCAAAATGTGTGCACACGATGGGGGAAAGTGGGGCGTGGGCTGTAGCTGAAGCTCACACTGCTTCCTTATTGTTCCTGTGATGGGGTTAAGAAAAGGCTCAGCTGGTAACTTGCTAAGCTCAGGAGCAGAAGCAATGGACTAAGTGTTTCTGCATTTAATAAAGAGCAGAAGTAAATTACAGCACTACCCAGGAGCAAGGGTAATCGGGGCAAAGAGATTCAGTGGCAAGTCTTTGCCAATTCTCCCCTTTGTTCAGCACACTTATATATTCAGTTGTGTATATGGTTATATATTCAATATCCTGAACGTAGGCCACGCTGTGGAATAAATCTACCTTGAGCTCGAGGTTTAAAAGCAAACTCACATTTGAATAATTCAAATACAAAAGACTTCCTAATTTTTATTTGGGATGTATTATTGTTTCTTTCCATGGTTGTTGAGCACACACGAATGTGAGGGAGCTCTTTGTTCTCTCTATTAAGGGTGCTGTACATCTGTGCAATGCAGAACTACCTTGGCTCATTGTACTGACATTAAGAAAACCAAGCTTTTCCTGCAGACTGAGTATGAGGAGTGCCGTCTGCCAAGAATGATGAGAGTTAAGTAATGACAGCAGAAAAGTAAAGTTTTAAGGTGGGCTTTTTGTTTGTCGGACTGAATTAGTTATAACTTTCACTGGCAAAGAGACCAGAGCAGCATGATAGATATCCACAATAGATAATGATCAATACCACAAAGTGATAAAGCAAGTCCTGAAGGAGCACTCAGGTCCTTTAGCTCTGCTCCTTACAGGAGGACAATGATTTCTTCACTTTGTTAAAATCCGCTATGTCCCTATGTATCTCCTTTGGAAATATACAAATCCTTGCTATTCTCATTATTATCATGTCAGCTGCTGCAGAAACCTAGAAGGAAAAGATGCCTGCTTTTCTAGGAAATGTTCCGTATCAGAATGAGAGGCACCTGTCAGAGGCAGTCAGGAGATAAAGCAACACAAAGAAAGAGTGAAACACTATTTATCAGCAGCAGAAATGGTGGTCTCGGCATGCCAGGAATCTTTGAACCATTGACTTTCATTGCTGGTGATGAAAAGTTTATTTTTCACTGCTAAGTTACAAAATCCCATTGACTTCAAAAGGATGTAACTTGGTGCCTTTATGCACAAAAGCACAGAGATGATGTGGTGCAATACCACTACAGAAGGCTCCCTAAAGACTACTTATGTTGCACCTTGCTTTGGTTACTGCCTATTTATTTGTGTGATGACAACTGACAGTTTCAGAAGTCTCAGACACAGTCACACATTACCACCATTGATATGAAAATTTCCTACTGATACTAGGCTAATAAAGAAAACCACCCCAGAGCATGTGTGCACTTACCGGCTGCTGCTGGAACTGCTTCATGTTGTGTCAAGCCAAAAGATGGTTGATCTTTGTAGTGTGAATCTGAGGCTCTGCTAACCTGTGCTCCCACTAGCTGCTTGCAGAAGTCAACATTAACACGTGTACTCCAGCCATAAGCCCGGAGTGTGATTTATTGCCGCAGTAATGCCACATTACCCATTTGTAGCCAAGCTAACGCACACACTTGTAAGATCTGCTGGGGGTAGCTGCAAGATACCAGGCACATACCTTACGGCACATTACCTGAGAAGACATTCGGGTGCCAGTCAAAGGATTTATTTTGGATGGGGTTGAGTGCACATCATTTAACTGTGTCACACTGTAGGCATTGACCCCAGCCCCGATCACCTCAAGCTCTCTGTACGGCAAACTGGAGAAACAGGCAGTTCTTGGATGCAATATCTCTCAACTGTTTTAGAAGTTACCTTGGAAAAAGACAATGTAGTTGTGTATCTCTGTGGACTCTGAAGAAACC
The DNA here is from genome assembly GCA_013398225.1 of Steatornis caripensis. Lineage (NCBI taxonomy): Eukaryota > Metazoa > Chordata > Aves > Caprimulgiformes > Steatornithidae > Steatornis > Steatornis caripensis. The sequence goes on from VZSC01000557.1 coordinate 381,323, forward strand.
TCAACAACAAGCTCTGGTGTGGATATCAACAACATAGACGTACATATTTGGTTTGATGATTTCCACATTAGATCTTGCCTGTGTGCTCCAAAGGGCCTTGGTGAGCAGCCTGAGTGAGGAGGGCTGGCCAGTGCTGGCCACCTATGGGTGCTGGGCTCTCTCACAGAGGAGACTTGGCCTCGTGGCAGGGACATTGACTACCCAGCTTGTTAGGATAGTGGAGGACAGGAAGGAAGAGCCATCTGAGTCTCCTGTGATGACTTTTGGCGTGGGTCCTTCTTAGTTTTTCTGTTCTGATCATGAGATGCAACTGACTGAGCTTGAAAAGACACTACACTTGCTGGGGGATGTTTTCTTTTACAATTGGAAGAAATTATGTCCCATCCAAAGAATGTAATTCAGATGTCCCTCGGATCCCAGCCAGGACTGTTTTCACCTTCAGGCAATGTCAGCGCCACGTGAAGGGGCATCACCTGAGGCAGGAGAGGAACTATCTCCTCCAGACTCCTGTTGGGCTGGGGCCACTTTGCTTTGTCTTGCTCCAGCTGGTAAGCAGAGACGTGCCGAGGAGGTGGTCTATGTCAGTGTGTCTGCTGCTGGNGTTTTCACCTTCAGGCAATGTCAGTGCCACGTGAAGGGGCATCACCTGAGGCAGGAGAGGAACTATCTCCTCCAGACTCCTGTTGGGCTGGGGCCACTTTGCTTTGTCTTGCTCCAGCTGGTAAGCAGAGACGTGCCGAGGAGGTGGTCTATGTCAGTGTGTCTGCTGCTGGCAACACAGTCACTGAGAAACAGAAGGGTGAAATGAATGCAGTGAATGGCCCCATGCTCTCCCTGAAAACACCGTGTCCATGATCACACATCAGAACTGCTCTGCCCCAACCCTGAGGACGATGCCTGCATCCTCTGAGGGCAGGGGATCACCCTTTAGCAAGGTGGTGTGTGAATATGTAGCACGTAGTGGGAAAATAGTAGTTTAAATATTTCCTTAATGGGATCTCCAATGGGCCCAGGGTGGAAGGAAACGGCAGGATTCCCCTTTCCCCTTGATGTGGTGGTTTTATGTCACAAAATAACCCCAAATGTACCCTCCCCACAACCAGGCCACACAGGCCAACAGGCCCATTGCCCCCCACCAGTGGCAGTCCTGCTTCCCAATGAAGCCCTGTGCAAAGGTGCAGCAACACAACTAGCTGCTTCTTCACTGGATACATAGGGATGCTTTGGGGCTATGAAAGAAAAGAAGTCAGAGTAGGAATAAATAAATCCAGGCAGTCCTTAGCAAAAATGACAAGCAGGGGCACAGGGAGCCTCTGCACATCACCTCCCTCCTTGCAGCCCTGTCTCCTTGAATCTGCAGGAGGCTTGGTTGGTTTGTGTGCTGCTCTGCTGCTCTTTGCTGAAGGGTGGGATCCTCCTCCAATGAGCAATCAGTCAATGGTAAATGATAAGGGAAGGCCACTGAGGCTTCACTAACTGCCTTCATTACAAACGTCGTAATTGTAAAGATTTGCTATAATTCAGTTAGCTGCCCTAAACCCCTTGGCAAGCCACATTATTGAAATGATTATTGTTACAAGATTGTTGTAAATTGGAGTCAATCATCCAGACGTGAAATTGTCTTTTTTATATCTGTGTGGTAGGCAACAGTCTTCCTCTTATTTCTTTAAATTAAAATATCCTGGTTATTGTACCTGGAGTACTGTATTGGACAATGGGATTCTCCCCAAAAAAGCAATTAATACTTCTCATCTCCTCAACAGAGGAGCACTGAGTCCTTTTAACCTGAGAGCTCACTCCTCTGCTCCCAGCAGGTTTTTTGGTGCTGTAGAAAAAGAGCTGTCAGGGATTGCATAGGTATAGCTGACTCCACTTTGCAGAGGCAATAGGCAGCTGGACTGGACCAGAGTTTCTCCATCTGTGCCCTGTGGGAATGGCTGCTAAACAAGCAGACTGGCCAAGGAAAAACGTACGTGGACATTTCCAGACAAGTACCAAATAAACACATCACAGAAAAGTAATTAATAAATGTTCAAAGTTTCAGCTGATATTTATTGCTTATAAATAGATGAGTTGCTGTGACAGCCATGCTCGAGGTGGCCTGCTAATTATTTTCGGAAGAGGATCCCTGGATTTGAAGTGGTGGAGAAGCACTGGACTAGCCCATCTCTTGAGGCTCTGCAAATGTTGACTCAGCCTGCTTGGTGTTCCGGCCAGTTGTTTACTGCAGTCTGAGGAAATGTGCGATCCTTGCTGCTGCTGCTGGTCCCATTGTGTCCTTCTGATGCTTGAACTGCAATAACTGTCATGCATGGGAGCTCATGAGTATTTAGGACTTGTCACATCTCATGGGTGGACAACAGGTGGATGGCTGGAGATTATCCTGGCTGTTACAAATGCCAGTTCAAGGGTAGGAGTTGCTGCGCCTCCTAAAGGGATAACATTTTGTGCATTACGTAAAATACCTAATAGATACCCCAGCTAGAACTTCTTCTGAGGACTCAGTCAGTAGCTGTGGCAGGCTTTGGTATGAATATGCAATAGGAGGGGTTCCTTTTACTTGATCAGAGGTGCAGATATATAGGCATCAGGTAAAATATAGTCCAGTATAGTTGTTGGCAGTAGCTATTTTGGTGTTTATGATGTGCTTTCCCTGAGGTGGGCTGCCAGCTCAGTCAAAAAGAAAAGCCGCCTCTAAGCTCTGGCTGAGCTGTGCTCCCCATACGAGCAGGAGAGCAGGAAGGAGAGAGAACTTTCTATCAGCGGGTACCTCTCTAGATTGCATGGCCAATTTCCTGTCTCAACAAGGACAGATGTCTTTCTTTAAACCTGGGTTTGTACCTTTGGAGCAAAAAGAATTGGTCCTGATGCCACTTGTTGCTCCCTTGTCAAGTGATAGCACCTGGTGCTGCTGTGGAAACTGTGGAAACAGGCACTTCAGCTGTTCCTTGCAAAACCCTTAAAATTCTTCCTCTGACAAGCAAAGGCTCATATTGTTTTGGAACTGAAAGCATACCTAGATCCCAGCAGCTGACAAGAAAACAGTGGGAAAAGGAGCAGAACATGGCTGCCTTCTGCTCTCAGAAGCAGAAAGATGACCTTGCTACTTCCTGCCCCCGGTGGCAGCAAAAGTCTCCCAGAGCCACTCTTTATCTCTGCCTGGTGCAGAAAAACCATGTGGGGCAGAAAAGTCTGGAGTGGGAGAAGTGGAAAAACCTAGTGCTTCTGATCTGGGTGTATGTGCTTTGCCGTCCTTGCCTGGCAGCACAGAAAGGTGCCCCACTGGGGATCACCTCACTGCTCTTTCCAAGTAGATGACCTCCCCTCTCACCACCACTGAGGCCCTCCCCACTCAGGGTGGAATGGCATTGAAGAGATAAGCTTTGCCCATTTCTCTCTCCTGAGGAGCAAAGGGATCATATCTTGGGGGACATCTCTCTTCTATTTCAGGCTGACAGCACAGGTTGCCCCTACAACCTGTCTCCACACACCACCAGCTAAAGCATGGGTGGCTCTGACAGGCACTCCGGCATCTCTTCTTGGATGTTTTTCTTTTATTTTACGTCCCTTTATTGTCCCTGGATGCATGCTGTCACCATGCAGCGTGCTGCGCTGCATTAGCCCTATGCAACCTGCCAAATGAGGGAGAGCTTCAGCCTTGATTGTTTGGCTTTGACTCTTCCCTGCTCTCAGGGTCATGCAGAAAAGTTTGTTGGGGTGTGATGCTCAAGGGTCCTTCAAACCACTACGGCTTTCATGAGCATCACTCAAGCACTAGCTACCACGCCTCTCCTATCTTACACAGAAAAAGCAGATGACTTGTTTGTGGGGGCAATGAAAGATATGGAGAAGAAATTCACTAGAAAATAAATTATTTTCTTCCTAAACAGAAAAGGTGTCATAACTTCAGGGAGGAAATACCAGATCAGGTACCAGATGCTACTCCTACCTAGAGCCCAGGCGCCAGTTGTACAATTTTAATCGTATGAGCCATGCAGTAATGTGTTCTGTTTTTTTTTTCCTTCAGGTTTCTGTTTTCAGCTGAAACTGTTGCTATTGTTGTATTGCTGAGATCAAATATCCTAAGTCCACCCATTACCTCTCCTGGGGAGAAAGAAACATCAAATGTCTTGCAGATGGATTTGGGGTAAAGCTAAAAATGAAAATTGCTAATTTGAAAGAGGCCAGTGAGAGTGCTGGTCAAATTGAGAACCTCATGTATTACTGAGCTGAATATAAAATTCTTCTTTTGTTTGGCTTTTTTTTCTTCTGAATCAAAAGGTTCCAAAGGCATTTAAATACAACGAAAGTGATTTAATTAGTACAAGCCCATGAGAACTGATTGAATTAATAAGTATAGCCAGTGCTATGGCTACATAATGAAAGCCTTCAGTTTTTATTAATTACATGTTTGAAAATCTGGATTAAACAACCAAACTAATAAGTCAAAACACCGATGTAAGATCCAAAGGACAACGGTATTGTCACTCTGTATAGCAGGGCACCAATTCAGTGCTTAATTGATACAAGAGCTGTAATAACATGGAGCATGTTTAATTAATAAGACTCCTAACTGGTCATGAAAGTTTTAAGAGCTCTTGGTACTGTGAAATTGTGTAGTTCACATCCAGTGTGGTACAAAGCGTCAGATCTCTGCAGGACACGTGTGATGTTGGGTGAGTAACTGTCCGCAGGCGAATACGCTTCACCGCGCCGCCCTGCAGTGAGGGGTGAGGCTGGCTTTGGCCTCCTGGGGAGGTGAGCCTTCACAGCTTGCAGGCAAAGACGTGCAAGTCCCTCCACAAAAGGGAGACCAATGAACCTTGTTCGTGGAGAAAGACTCACGTGCCGTGGGGACTGCTCATGCGAGACAGAGCAACTGGCTTGGCCCAAAAAAAAAGGTGAAGAAATACTTGTGTTGAAACTAAGGCGATAGCAACCTAACATTGATTAGGAAGAACTCCTGAATTCTAGCTGATGGCTTGTGCCCCCCTTTAACGTGAGTGTTGTCCTGGGTCTGAGGGGCGCTGCATGATGGGCAGTGAGGCATGGGGCTTCCCTCTCCCAGACGTCCCGCTCTGAAGGGGAAGCTTACCTGCTGGAGGGGAACTTCACTGGTTACAGGCAGCACATCTTTATCAGCATATCACAAAAGAAAAACTCATATTTGAAAGAGTTTTACCATCTATCTGGTCGAAAAGACTGGAATTCATCTTGGGTTTTGCTTTTATCTAAGAAGGATAGGGCAAAGCGTGGAAAGCCCGGGCAGTCAAGGTGAAGCGGCTCAAACACTTGGTCATGTGGACTGTTTTTCATTAGCTCCTGATCTTCCTCTTTACTGCTGACTCCAACAAGTACTCACAGACTGATCGTCTTGAGAAGGGGCTCTCTTGGCATTGTATAGACTTTCCAGGCAGGAGCTTTCTATATTAAAGTAACAGTGTTCACTTGAATGTTCCAGCCATATGCCAAATTTACCATCCTTCCCATTTAAAGAAGTTCATCTAAATTTGATCCTAGTCTTGCGCAATAAAAAAAAACCAAAACAACTAAAGGTGAATCTAAAAATTATTGAACAAATGTAATAAGAGGTCAATTAAAATTATCAGAATGGAAGGTTATAAAAATGCAAGAAAGTAATGCTAGCATAGCCTTAAACTATTCCTACAGCAAATATATTTAATCATGCAAATGCCATTCTTTTTTTACCTCTTGCACAGACCTACATCAAATACTACTAAATCGGAGATACATTCTGTGTATTTTTTCTCTACTACCTACTAAGATTTGTAGAAAGGATAATTTGCTATTAGATAGTCTTCTGTTCTTTTTCTTAAAATTGGCATACTCAGGGTAGCAGTGCACTTGATGGAGAGAATGACTTATTTAACATTCCTTCATGGATTTTTTCCCCCCCATGAATATATCCGATCTCTTTTTGTAAAGTCCACATAAGTTTTAGGCACACTCTATGTCCCACAAAAAAAAGACTCCAAAGCTTAATTCTGTAAAGTAACAGCTCTAGTCTTCTATACAAATGTGCTACCAGCAAGATTCACTTGGTGCCCTCTCTGATGTTAGAGGTGGCGGTGGCAATCATTCTCTTTTCCCTTTCTCGTTCCTGCCTATTCACAAAAAAAAATGTTGTTTACAGAAGAGCAGTCAAGTCAAATAGAGTACTCTGCAGGAGGTCATCCTTCATCATGAGATTAATGGGAAAAATGTTCTAGGGAAAATGTCTGGCCATCTGTAATGCTAGCACCAGAGAGGTGCTATAGCCAGAGACTGTGTTATATGGTGACCAGGGGACTTTGGAGGAGGTGGAGCTGGACAACTGGTTCTTGGAAGAGAGCTAGGTTCAAACTGCAAAAACACTGACAGGAGATGTGCAGAGAAAGCCTCCATAATGATATTAATAAGATTGAAACCATAGTGATCAGAAAGTAGTTTAACAATCAAACTTGATAAATAAAAACGTGTTTTCAATATCCAGTGAACCTGAACATACCAGATCTAGTAGACTGTGTAACGCCAGAAGAGTATTTAATCTGAGGTACATTTTCTTTGCACCATATTGTTAATCTGAAATGTAATGTCATTAGCAGTTGTGTTGTAGTGAATCTTCTGAGTCTTGTGGCTGTGATCAAATGTGGAGCAGGCTGTGAATGGTGATTAATGAAAATACCGACTCTTATCTTTTCAGCAAGCTAAAGCTGAGAATTTGTTTTTAATCCTTTATAAAGACAAAATCAAGCATAAACTAAGACAGGCAACAAATAAGCAGACACTTCTTTGTGTGTATGAGATACAGCAAATAGGATAAAAGCTATTTGTGGATTTGGCGGTGTTTCTTGTTTAACACCTACGTGTTCTCCAGTGGCACTTGCTGCTGCTCAATTAATGCACTTGTCTGGTTTGGTTTGCTGGCTCATGGCTTTGCTTTGCGGAAACATTCAAAACCTTGCTGATGAAAGGAGAGCATCAGAGCAAAGCTGAAGATGGGCTAGAGGTTTTGAAGCTAACTCAAAATCTCCTAGTTGTAGCGGAGTGGCTAAAGTCTCTGATTTTCCAGAGTTGCTTTCTGGTTTGCTGTGTGAGTGATAAAAGTGTTAAAAGCCCTTGGAGTGGCTTGTGCCATTCAGTGGCTATGTCCAAGACTATAACCTCTGCTGTGTAACAAAGAACTGTGCCTTCATGGTAAGGGCCATTAAGAAGATGGTGGTTAGCTGCAATGGTTCCTGGGACCTGTGGATGTTCCCTTCTGCTGTGATCCCTCAGAGCCACAGCCACGGGGTCAGGGCTGCCCTGCGAGGAGTGGGGCAGGGGTGGTGTGTGGTGTTGGCTGGAGGCTGCCAGGGTGAGGGAGGACTGCAATACTGTGCTTGTCCCAGGCTCTGAAATAGGTCTTGGTTGCCCCATCACCAACCAGCACTGCTAACTCTGCTTTTCTGAGCTGTGCTTCAGTCAGCTCTGGGGTCAGGGGCCTCCCTAAATAAGAACCTTGGATGAATAGGAATTTCTCTCCTATCAATCATAGCTATGTCTTGGCATAGCAATTGTTTGCTTGAGAAGGGACCACTGCTGAGGGAACAGCATCTCCCTCCTTTTGTTCCTTCTCTGTAACTTTCATGTTAAAGATGTGACACAAATGCTGGTTTTGGAGGGAAGCTCTGGCTAAAATCCTGGCCCCACTGAAGTCAATGGCAGCGTTCCCATGGACTTCAAATAAGGCAGAGTCTTGTCCTTTATCCAGCTGTCCCAAGCCTCTTCTTCCTGGAGAGGATGTTTGCTTAAACCAACAAATGTGGTATACGTATGATCCTAATGGGGAAAAAAAAAAAGCAGTGTTAAGAAAGATTGCTGTGACTTGAGAGTGCCTGAAGATGTGAGGTGTGGGGGCTTCTCTCAGGAGTACGGCCATCTGGCTTCCAGACAAAGGCTACTGGGGAGGCTCAGCTAATAGTATGATGATAAGCACAGAGAAATAGCAAAGCGAAATGTCCCAAATCTTGGGAGTATTAGAAAACGCATTAATAAACTCAACTTGTGTCCGCCAGAAATCAAATTGACATAATTTGGGAGGAAATATGCTGGCTTTCCCCGCCCCACCTTCCCTTTTTTATCTTTGATTTTTCCAGCTGGCTCTTCTAGCTGAAATTTGAACCAAGTCTGACTTCAAGTTCCTTTCAGGATTTTGTGCAATATTTTACATAGTAATCTGTCTGCCTGACATTGCAAGATTGTGAAATCTCGAAACCACGGCTTGTCCTTTCTGCCACAATGAAAACATAGATCATAACAGTACCCTATTACCCCTTTAAGGGCTGCAGCACAACTCCCACTTGTGGTCTCCATGACCTGGGAGAGAATTATATGCACTGGCTGGATTTTTTAGCAGATATAATAGCAGACCAAGTTTGGGAATTTGGTGGGACGGGGAGCATAGTAACAAGCATAGAGAAGAAACACAACTAACAGCTAAAAAAATGTAGTGTGATAGCAAACATTAAGAAGTGCTTACTAGAGATGGACTAGAATCAAAATTTTTACTCCACCACACCATGGAGTATGGTGGGAGCTGGGAGTCCACGTCAGCCATCGTGCCAACCCCTCACTCTGTAAAGGGTCGAACCAAACCCACAAAGCTCAAGATCTGTCAGTTAAGAGGCCCATCAGACATGGAGACCAAAATAATGTAACCTGCATGAAAAAAGACTCCTTTGTTTTGAAGCATGTAAAGACAAAGACAATCAAGGAAATGTATTGCAGAGCTGTTTTATTGCCTTTTGAGATAATTTCTGTGGAGCGTGTTTTATGAGCTTTGGTCATATTTTTACGCTACTGCTGAATAAAGCTCTCATTGTTCAAAGCGAGTAATCTGGTGACTCATGAATTTCTTCAAATGCTGCTTAAAAAAACTCTCATGTGACATTGAGAATGCTACTATATATACAGCTATAGGCCTAAAGAAAAATGAGCCGCTTCTGAGCTTGATCAGTTACTGGACTGGGGAGTCTCAGACAATTCAAGATTGATAGACATAGGGAAGAAGCGAGACTGTAGCATCATCTCTGCTCCTCATGGTAAATAAATCTCCTTGATTTCCTGTCACAAATGCTGATTCTGTATTTCCAACTCAGGACTTCACTCTGGAAGTATAAGTTGAATTGAAGGTGAGTCTAAGTTATTTTTTAATGAATTTCTGCTTTCTCCCTCCTTGAGTGAATGCAAGTGCAGACATGCCTTGCACAGAGCTAACTGGTAACAAGAAGTCAAAAGGATACTTAGCTGGGCAAACAACTGCTTTACATGATTTATCTGATTTTCTAGGTCAATCTCAATGAAGTGAGTCTTCCAAACATATCTTCTCTAGCAGCTTACAGTGTGTGCCCAGGAGGCTCCTGGGTGTGCTGTCTGCGTGCAGCCCAAGCAGCACACTGGTTTTGAGGGAAGTGCCCTTCCCAGCTGGATGAGGAGCTACAGCCCAGAGCTGCAGCTGGAGTTATTTTCAAAAAGTTTATCTTAGTGCAGAAGTGCACCAAACCACTTTATAAACCAGCTTAACTTCTATTCTTTAAACATTTCCATTGTATTGTTGAACCTATGTATTAGCAAAAATGTTAAAAAACCTCAGTCTCACCCATCCTCAGAGGAGCGTCTGGTCATCTTGTAGATCAGCTTTTGCCTTACCTAACCAAAACTGTGCCTAGGGCACATGTGGCAGAATTACCTGGCTGTCAGCTATTGGATCTGTCTATTTTTCATCCTCTAGCTTGCTGTTTCATCATCTAGGATGTTATGTGCACTTTAGAAATACAGTACATGATCCTCTGGTAAAAAATGGTTGAAGTAAGTAGAGCATAGATACATGTCAATGTCTACTAAAGGGAGTTGGTAAAGATATTTTTATAAAATATTTTCAACTCTTGAGAAATACCTTTACACTCAGTATTGGCAGCTGGGAAATGCACCCCGCCTAAGGAAGCAAAGATTGGACCAGTTTGTGGAAATCTGAACACATGTTTATGGATGAGAGCTTGAGACTGGGTTTTTATACCCATGATAATACAGAGGGGACAGATTGCATTGGCTCCTGTGACAGACGGTGCCAAGGGAGATGGCGTTTTACTGTGTTTCCTACCGCTACATACCTGTGGAGCATCAAGTTCTCCAGGTGTTGTCTTGTTGACTGAGCTAAAGTTTGAACCAGGGCTCTTGGGAGCTGAGAGGTGTGTGAGAACTGAGGGTGGCACTCCTCTGTACCTGCTGGGAGACACTCATCTGTTTGCATAACAGGACAGAGGAGACCATGCCTTGGCCTGAAATGAGGTAGGAAAGAGGGAGGGCAGGCAATCTGATTATAATTCCTCCTTGCCTCAGAAATAAGGAGTCAGGAGACATCCGTAGGTGGTTCTTCTGGGAGCTGGATAAGGTGGTGTATGCACTGACTATAGAAGCCAAAATAGCTGATGAAAATGTGGCTATGGACATTCAGGATGACCAGATTTTCATAGGTGCTGTGAACTCATAAATGCCTTTGAAGCCAATGGGATTTGTGAGACCATGGTACCTTTGGAAGTTAAGCATTATAAAGCTGAGCCATGCCTTAATATAGATCAAAAAAAGGTAGAAGTGCCCAACTCATAACCTCCAGTACTGAGCAATTTTAAATGCAACATATTAAGAGAAGATAAAATCGAATGCATTGCACAATAACTTAACTTACAATATTTAGGGAAAATATTGATATTTCTGTCCTAACCCTGCACCTCTAATAAGGACACAAAGCTATGAGCACTTTACATTCAAATCAATGCATTGACTAGACAGGGAATCTTCAAATTACTCAACAACTCAAAATTAGTGTATTTCTCCATGTAACCTTTTGTATTATTAGCAGCAAACACAGTCCTAGTTATTCATATGAATGCAACAACCGACCAGTCAATAGCGAAATATCCCTATAGGTCTGCCCATGCTCTGATACAATATGTCTGATTGATAACCCTGCAAGTTTTCCTTTAGAAGTTTAAAAGGGAAATACTTGATCAAAGCCTTCTCCATTTAATGCCTGTATGTCACCTTTTCCCAGTGCCTGCATGCTGTCAGTAGCCCTACATCCTCTAAACTGGGGTGCTGGGAGCACCACTGTGCACTGTTCTAGTGGCTCCCCTGACTCCAACCCAATATCACGTCCCCGCAAGTTCCCAAAATGAACATGGGTCTTTCTCCTTGGATGTGCTTCCCTCTCTACAGATGGGAAAGCAGGGGCACAAGAAGGTAAGGAGCGTGCTGTTTGTTTGCTGGATGGATGTTCAGAGGGCCCCAAGGATATCTACATGCGGGACACATCTTTCATTCATTTCCCATGCATTACTGACAAGTCCTATTTTCACTTCACTGTGGCCACCCCATACCTCTTTTACCCCCACGTTATGCCCCTAGTGCTCCACACAAGCATTTCTTCTTTCTTCAGAGACCCAGTTGACAGGAGACAGGAGCTCTGCCATTGACTTTATTAAACAAGGACTATACACCCTGTCCTTTGTCTTTCGGGAAAGCAGCAAGGATGCACCAAGAAGGTAGTTCTCTGAGCTGTACTGTCAGTTGGCCAAGTGGCTAAATGGTAAACCATCACAAGAAATAACTATGTTTGTGCATCCACTTCTTCCACAATTGCCATTGAATGTGTCAATCAGTGTCTGACAGTGATTTTTGGTACAGGAAGGGCACATTTCCAGTGTGAGTTGAGTTAGACACAAGCAGCAGTGAAACAGATTCTTTGTTTTTCCATCCGCTTCTGCAGGAACCATTCCAAGTCACCGCTGTTGTCTTGCACAGCACGGGCCTGACCACAGGGCTGGGTTAGTAAGTTCCGTGGATAACTCATCTGGGCACAACCCTAACATGACACACTTTATGTAGGATGTTGGAAGGAAAGGATCTGAAAGCTTAGCCTCCTGACTCTAGGCATTGAAGGAAAGGGAACTTGTTACTGGTTCCCAGAATTACCTTTTTAAGATGCGAAAACTGAGTTTTCTCTTAAAATTTAACTTCTTCCACTGCTATGGACACTAGAGGTTGTGGAAATGCAGCCCTAACCACTTTATTTCAAAGAGACCAGAGGAAGTATCAGGTGGCAGTGACTTTTCATGACTAATGATCTGAGCTACATTTTTCATTAATGTAACTCCCGGTCCCAGCCCCAAATACTGGAGAGGAAACAACAGACCTCAAATCATTTTGCAGAGAGTACAGAGGATTGCACAGTAGTAACATGGTGTCATGGTTTAAAGCTGGGCTGGCTGTTAAGCGAATGACAGATGCTCTTTGTTAACCCCCTCCCTCCCCAAAAAAGGGGGGGGGAAGAGAAAAGGGAAAGAGACTTATGGGTTAGAAAAGTTAAACCAGCTTTAATCTAACTACAGTAATACTGAATTATAATCATAGGAAAAATAATACTGAAATATATACAAATATGTACAAAACCAATATTGAGCTTCCCCCCCACCGATGACAAATAGATCACCCAGACGCTGTGGGGCA
>VZSC01000557.1:394210-426385 GCA_013398225.1 Steatornis caripensis
CAGGTGGGACCACTTCTCTGCTCTTTCAGTTCTGGCGCACAAGAAAGTCAGCAGCAGCAAGCATCGACCTTGGTCTCCATAGGGATAACTATAAGCAAGAGCCTTACTGCATACCATTCCTTCTGATGTTCCAGCACTAACTATAAACCCCGAGCCTTATCACTGCTGGAAAGAGCTACTGTCTGGGAAAACATGCAGTTAATTTCAGAGTGCAGCTTCTCAGAAGAGATTTAACTAAAAAGTAAAGTTACTAAAAGAAAATTAGTTCTGTCCTGGCCCAAACCAGGACACATGGGAAAATGCAAACAAACTAAATCTTTATCCACCTAAAATCCTGCCGCAGTTCAGCTACAGAATTCATCATTTGGACTCATGGGATTAAGACATGCACCAAGGGGCTCCCATTCTTTAGTATTGCCACCTTATTGATTTAAGTGCTGGCCAGTTTCAGAGCCAGGGAGATCCCTGTAAGGGTGCAAGTACCAAGTGACAAATACTTTCAATTTTTCATGAATAACTCTGAAGAAATCTGACCCGGATGCTTGTTGTTAAGGGGGTAGAGTCATCTGCTACGGAAGTCAACGGTCTGGGAAGGCTGTAGATGATCTCCATGCTTGGCAGTGTTCCCCTTTTTAGTTACAATTTGTGGATTTTTTTCACGTTTTTTCTTAGTTAAAGCTTCTGCTTGGCTTAATTCAACCCCAAAAGACATTCTGCTTTTTTTTACTAGCTAAGGAAATACTGGAGCTCTTCTTCAGAAAGTGGTGATGTTAGATGATGGAGCAGAGAACCACAGGTATCTCCATACCTGCAGAGTCTCGCCAGCCTGAGCCCACACCACCACCCCCAGCAAGGGAGCAGGGCAGTCCATGCGATCACAGGCTTCTCAACCAAGCCTCCAGATCACCATGCAAGCTCACGATGATGGGGCAGATCCAAGGTCAAGCTAAGAAGTCAGTCCACTGGTCAGATCTAGTGAATGCCAGGCAAGTCCACAAAGAAAAGGGAGGTCTGAAGTCAACCTGGAAAGTCAGCTGGTTGGGCAAGGCCTGCCAGGCAAAGGCATGTTTGTGGCTACATATTAGAGTTTTTATGAACTGTAGATTTTAAAATCATGGAAACAAATAACCAGTACTGTTTGAAAAGTTAATGTTGTGTTTCTGCATTGGTGTAGCCAGCTTATACCATGACATTCCTTGAAAGTCCTGGGTCAAGCTGTCACTGTGCTAGTCACAATGATAGCATGGGCCAAAGAGATGCTTCTTGTCCCCGAGACCTCAGGCAGGGACCAGTGTTTATATCTGTAGTCTTATGTGGCAGGCACAAGGGTACCAGTGCTCTGATTTCCCTGAGACATTCAGCAGTGCATGGTGCTACAAAGCAGAAAAATGCAAGAGACAGAAAATTGCCCTATCTAATTTAGCTGGGACACGTACGGTCTCTTCAAAGAAGAGACTTAGTCTGTTAGATTCATCTGTAGTTTTTCTCTGGCCACTCTGCTGTAAGGGGGTTAAGCTGGAGGCAAAGAGCGATTAAATTTTATGACCAGACTGAAAATACAAATAAACCTACTGCTCCTGTGTGCTAACTGTAATGCATGCCCAAGCGCAGGATGCTTTAATTGGGTATAATAGCTCCAGGTCGGGACTTATGTATGTGCACATCAAGTCACTCCTTTTAAAGTAGAAAGTGCTATTTGAATAATTATTCTATTAGCATCATCATCTTTCTATATGAAAATGTGGAGCATAAGGGAAGCTCACCAGACGCCTATAGCCACCATACAGATAATGCTATTAAAAAGAAGAAAAGAAAAGCCGTTACATTTTTGGCATATTGGCTGAGAACACTCAGGAGGCTGAACTGGAGACTGCTGTTGTATTTGTCATCCTGCCGATTGCCTAATGTGAAACACAGAAGGCTAGCGATGCGTGAAAAAAGAGAGACATTGTGGAGGACCAAATCTTGAGCCCTGGGACTAAGAAATTACAAGCGGTGACCTACACTAAATACTTAGCAAAAGTGCAGAAACCCAGCTTCTTTCTGCCAGGGGACAGGCTGCTGACTGGGAACAAAGCGTCAGATTTCTCTGAGTGATTAGAAACTTGCAGTGTTGTGAATGCCGTGTCCTAAAAGTCCTGGAGGAAGAATATGGGCATCGCGGCTGCCAGATGATTCATGGGGAGCAGCTGCAGAGAAAATGCCTCTTCCTGCCCTCCCAGATGGATGAAAACTCTCATGAAAGAGCCCCCTGCAAAGGAGGGTTTGGCTTCAGCATAAACAGTTCAGTTTCAGCCTCCAAGCAGATTTGTGCAGAGATACTCTAGATCCCAGGATGGGAAAAAAACCTCCCAAACTTCCTGAGTATCCTGCTCGGAGGAAAGGCTGCTTCTCCTCCCTGTGAGAAGTGTTCGGGGTAATGTAGGGCACTGGAGATTGAGGCTGGCTGCTCTCCTAGGACAGGAGCTGGTGCTTGCATCTGCTGATTTAAAATTGCTGTGAGGCTAGCCTCCCCAAGCGAGAAAGCTTCCTCCTGTTCCTAAGGTGGGGAGAAAGATGAAGGGAGAAGGAGCTGCAAAGAGGAGCTCAAGATGGAGAACTACATGTGAATGAATGTCCTTGAAAGAGCAGAGCAGATGCTTGAGCTGAGCGCTTTTTTTTTTCTTTTTTGTCAAAGTGCTAGAATGAGGACACTCTTGATTTGTTTTGCTGCTTTCTAATATCAGTAAGCAGCGCTTTCTGAAAAACAGAGTAACTATAGGGAAATACCTTTTTTGCTATGGAAACACCATGGTGATGTACATCAGCGTAAGGCGACCTGCCTCTGCAAGTTCTTCTTTGGTTTCTAAGCAGTAATAAGATAATTTTCTTGGGTTTTTTGAATAGAGATGCTCCAGGCACACAACACCTTTCTTCAGACACTGCCCTCTCTTCCCAGGGGTTTCCAGGTAGCCAGTGGGTATTCAATGGAAACACAATAGCTGCAACTGAGATGAGGCAGCTGGCTTCACTTTTGAAATGTGCATGAATGTTGTCTATTTGACTCAACTTTGGTTGCGAACAATCAAAATTAGGGACAGTCATGAAGGGGGTCTTATTTTCTCTTTCTCAGGAGAGCCACGTGAGCAAGGGCATGTGTGTTTGTGAGAGAGAGAGGACATTCCTCTTCTGGTCCCATCTATTTCTGCTCAAAATTTGTAGAGAACTATTATGTGCCTCCTCAGTGACTGCTTTCAGAATGCATACGCAGGAGGTAAGGAAACAGAATGATTCAGATAATTGACTTTACTTAGCAAGCACTCGGGCTCAGAGGCGGAGAGTTTACACAGCTTGTGTGGGGCTGCAGGTGAGGGGGATTGCTGGAGTGTGAAGTAGGACTGACCCGGAGCACCGTCTCCATCACAGACCCCATCAGGTACACCCACACTCGCAGATATGCACTGTAACTCATTAGGCCATGGTAAGTAACTGGTGAAAGAGATTGATTCATTGTTAATTTGCCTTTCCTCTGACTAATAGCCTGTATAACATGTAGTTTAAAGATATACACAAGCTAATTAGGAGAGAGATTTTCTGGATGGGAGTCACAGCTGCATGATGCGAAATTTCTGCAATCGGTGAAAAAATGTAAGCGGCTTGTTTACACACTTCAGATGTCCAACTTCAGTTACGCTGCCATGAATGGCTGAATTTGTGATATTCCTTTCTTCCTCCTCAGTAAGTATTTCTCCAATAACTTGTAATGCTGCCTGTAATACTAGTCATTAAGCTGCTCTTGAAGTATGGTTTGTGTGCACAAAAGCTTGACCATTTTTTCCAATGGTAGCTGTTGTTTAAATAAAACCTGTTGTTACAAATACCTTGTAAAATTTGTTTCTTGTCCTTAATATTTTCTCCCGGTGATATTGCTAGCATGATTTCTAGAGCTCCTGCAGGTCTCCATAGGTTTTCTCACCGTTAGATGAGGAATGGTTTGTTCTCCACTGGCTCAAATCTATCATTCTTTTTGGTGCATGTTCCCCTCCTCCCTTATGATACTGAAATTAATTGAAGATTGTTTTAAGGCAATCTCTAGCTGTTTACCTTGTTATCAGCAATTTATCATTTTACTGTACTTTTTTCCCTGCTTCTAGATGTGTGCAAAACACAAATAACAGATATTATTTTAAGTGTACAATAAATATGTATTACAGTAACAAATATAAAATAGAATTACTCATACAGCGTATGTTTGTTATTGCATGCTATATCATGTTAGTGTATGCAATAGTGTATAGCACATATACTATGCAGTTGACTGTATTCTGTGCAGCATACAGGACTTTTGATCTAACAAAACCAGAAAAGTAGCTTCAACGAACCACATGAAAACCATAATTTTGACTTAAATTTTCCTATTTCATGGTTACATTTTAGAAGTTGAGATACTAGAAAGCCATGAAGAAGTCTTCATCGTGAAAGATGACCTTTTTCAAGACACCAGATCCTGCATGGCATGTACTTCATCCACGGCTAAATGGCTTATGTATCTATTAGCACCTTTAGATTCAAAGCCTGCCCAGTTGGTACTAGCAGGGGAATATTTTGCCTTGCCTGATAGCAGTGTGTACTATAGCACATTCCAGAAAAGTCTAGAAAATCGTGAAGAAAAATGTATCATAGGTCTAAGACTCATGAACCTTAAATGATTTGGAAAACCTTTGGATAAAGTTTGAGAAAGGCACAGGCTTACTCTTTACAAATAGTGACTATCTAAAGGACCTTGCTCAGCAAATAAGACTAGATAAAGTCAATTGAACTGTTCCTATTATGTGTAGATTAAGTGCTGCCTTCCCACTTTAAAAGGTTTTATTTTGCACCTCCTGACTTCTTAAAGAATGTTTCTGCGGTCCTCTGGGATACTGAGAGAGGAATTCAGTCTGCGGTAAGAAGATGGTAATTTTCAGGCTGTCACAGAAAAGCAAATTCTGGTGGGACAGAGATTAGTACTAAAGGATGAAATAAACCTCCACAAACAGATCAGAAGCTGGCCTGGAAATTTGAAGGGCCATATCAAACATCTTTACTTGAATTATCATGTTTTTCAGGAAGTAATTACACGTCTGAGGATGGAGCCTCCTCGAAGGCTGGTATGATACTAAGCTCTGAAACAGAAAAGGTGGAGAGCTGTGTGAGTCCTTAAAGCTATTTAAGAAACAGAAGGTGGTTCTTAATATCCATATTTAAGGATTAATCATCTGCTGTTGGTGCGAAACATACACAAGTGAGAATAAAAGGAAGCCTTTTGTCCTTCTGGTAAGGAGCTAATCAGATGGTTATAACATTGCGGTGACAGCAATGAAGTTTCACGCTCTTCAGGGCCTCAGTAGATGGCACGGCCATGCCAGCAGGACAGTCCTGTGCATGCTCTCTAGGTGGTTATGCCGTTTCCAGGAGATGTAGCGTAACTGCTCTTTCACAAACATGTTTTCATGGAGGCAGTTTCCAAGATAGTAGCTCATTTTTTGCCTAACACCAGGAGTCAGAAGAGAATTGCTGCTTAGTAAATAGCAGAATATAATTTAGCTGATTCTATGAAAGAAAAGTCAAACAAAACTTGGTAGACCAGTTATTCCACAAAGTATGAATGTGGGCAGGAAAGTATGTGTTGCTACCACTGTGATCACAAGGAAAGAAGCCATGGTTAGCACAGAAAGAGGTGAATAGCATTTGTAAACTTGCTCAGGCCTGGGGCTAGTCAGTGGATCTGCTCTGATTTACACCATCTGAGAACCTGGCCCATGATATACAACTGTAATAGCTGCTGCCAGTTCTGTGACTGAAGCTGAAATTCAGTTCGAGGTGACCAGAAAAAACTTGTCCATGTCAGTGAAACAAATTGTCATAGAAATGAATGTAATTTTAGAAATAACTCACCTATTATGCAGGTGTAACAATATTCTTCATCTGTTTCCATTACCTTTGTGCTGTGAGGAAATCAGCTCTGGGAATTCTGTTTTGGTTCATCTTGACTTTTTCAGCCGGACCAGTTAGTTATATTTTACTCTGCACCAGAATTACATAATGTTCTTGACACGTTTGCTCTTCTCAGGGTTATTGTATGGTGTGTGTAGAGGAGCACAAACATAGATGTTCTGGTGGCACAGTGATGCGCAGTGATTCACCTCTTTCCTTTCCCTCACAACAAATGCAAGAAGTAGAGGGGAACGAGGGATCCTACACCATGGGTCTGACCAAGCTCTGTTGCAGAGCCTAGGGACTGGGGAAAACACTACGTTACTTTCTACCTTCTTACTCTCCAAGTTNACCTCTTTCCTTTCCCTCACAACATATGCAAGAAGTAGGGGGGAACGAGGGATCCTACACCATGGGTCTGACCAAGCTCTGTTGCAGAGCCTAGGGACTGGGGAAAACACTACGTTACTTTCTACCTTCTTACTCTCCAAGTTCCCAAAGGCTGGTTCCCAACATCCATTTAGTCTGCATATCAGAGATACCCAAGGACACCAAAGGACATGCCAGGCTGTTGCAGTTCTGTGATCGCCCTGTTAGCACAACTGTGTAATATATATAATATATATATATCTAATAATATACATAATATATATACCTAGGTAATATACCTAAATGCTGTGAACTTTATTTTGGTTTCAAAATGCAGATGGCCTAAGCAAAGAGTGGAGAATCAGAGCTTGATTACTAAGAAATAACTCCACTACACTTTCCTTAGTCTGGCAGCCAAAAGAATATGCTCTCTCTTTTGTTGGTATTTGCTCTCAAGAGTGTTGCTGGACTGAAGGAGAAGATGCATAACAAAGGATGACGCTATCAGGAATAGTAATGTAAGAATGTATATATGCAGGGCATTGTCAGGTTATGTGATAAAAGAGCTCATCTCCACACACACAAAAGAGAACAGAGGAACAACGGCAGGCATGGGTACTTGATTTATACCCTGAGCCCAGTAGTCCCATGCCCGTCGCAGCAGAGCCATCAGCCCAAAAACACTCATCTCAATACACACAAACAGCACAACACTTGTGCGCGTGGATGAAGGATCACGGAGAGGCAATGGTGGGTGGGGGAACGCCAGTCTCCCAGAGGAGGGGAGCCCCTACCACCACCATCACCCCACCCCAGCTGTGCCAGGAGAGCTTCAGCCCCATGGGCTGAGGGACATCTACCCACTGTGTCAATGGAGAGGCCCTCTGGAGCACCTTGCAGACTGAAGGGATTGCTGCCTCCACGGATATGTGACACATGATGGGATGCAAGGGAAGAATATTTTATGATTGCATAAAACACTATGAGACGTTTGGGGAAGAACCAAACACGGGGAAAGGGGGCATCAAGGTGTCAAAGTGGTTTGGGGAGGAACAAGTGTGGGAAAATAGAGGGTTAAGGGGACAAAAAGAGTCAGCTGTGTGTGAACAGTGGCTGGTCAATATGTCTGTCCTTGCCCTGCACCTGACCATCAAAGTCTGTCCTATCTCATTATTAAACTCCTTTTTAACTCAAAAACATGCTCAGCTACAAATTGGTCTTAGGGGTCATGACGCTGCAGCAGCCTCACCTCCATTGCTCTACTGGGTTTGCTAACTCACTAGCAAACAGGGTTTTGGATGAGCAGGTTATTTATAAATGGCAATGGAGTGGAGGGATGAACCAGGAAAATGATCTACATACTGTGATCCGAACAAGCGACAGAGTAGATAGATAGATCTGGCATCTGCCTTTCATCAGTCCCAAGGGAGTCATAGAGACGGTACCTCTGGGGCTAGGCAAGACTGTCTGCCCTGCTTCCATCCCCTGACAGCGGGCTGGCGTTTGTGTTACTGACCCAAAGCTGTGACTAGCCCAGAGTGCCATGAACTACCACTGGGAGCCTCTGCCTTGTCTTTGCCATTGGCTTGGTGCTTTTGAAGGCCCGGGGCCAGCAGCAGGGAACACAAGCAGAGAGACCTAGGTGGAATATAAGTTTCCTGAATCTAGGCCGGAGAGAATACTAGTGCCTTAAACATTATTTTTCTTGCTAAGGCAGTCATCAGAAACACAAGCTTATCCTCCTGAATATTGAACAATCATGCATTTTTTATTATGCATTTTCTAAACATGTATTTCCTGACTGTGCATGTTTACCTGTTTGTAAAATAACGTTTATCAGGAATGCCAACAGTGGTTGATTTGACTTTTCTGTATAGCTGTCCGTGTGCTGGAAGAGCAAAGGCACTAGCATGAGTGCATTGGTGAGCAAACATGTGAGTCTGCATTTAAAGCAAGGAAGATAGGATGCGTGCCTGTGGGATTTCCTCTGATTCACTAGAGGTCAAGTGATGAAGAATTTGATGTCAGAGAAAGTAATATCAACACCACAGAGAGCAAGATAATTCTCTCTCACTCCAGATAGCTGTGTCCGGAAGGTTTAGCGACTCAGAAAGGTGCCTATGTTGAAGCATGCTGAGAGTGGTGAGAAAGCAGGCTCGTCATTGTTACCCGCAACATACTTCTTTCTAGTTATTTCTAGAGGATAACGTGTCCTGAGAGACAACAGAGACATAGAGACTTTTAACTTCTAAAACAAAAATCAGTGAAGCAGTGTCAGGAAATCATTAAGGTTACAGAAATCTGTGAATGGTCCCAGCAAAGCAGGTCCCTTCATGCAGGGCACCTACACATATTGAGCAAGCAACCGCAGGGTGCCAGGCCCTCACAGAAGGCTCAGCCCTATACCTATGACCCTGCTGCAAAGTCAGCTCCTGAATTTGTAATGTTCCCTTGCACCTGTGGATGTAATTCTCTGAAGCAGAGCATAAGACCCTATGTGCCGATTCCCTGCGCACTGGTGGCCATTGAGGGCTTGCAGGAGGTGGGAGGAGAGCAGCCACATGGCAGGGCTGTGGGGTCCTCTGTAACTGTAGCTGTTGAATTACACTAAACACCACAAGAGTCCCTCTGTATCTTTCCTAATCTTGCTTTTCACACTCAGCTTGTTGAAATAAGCTTGATATCTTAGTGTACAGCAAGTGACAGAAGTGCCTGAGAAAGCCAGTGTATACAAAGGTGCAAATCCAGCAACGCAGCAATGTTGCCCATGTCTTGGCTGGAAAATGAAAGTCATCATAATTTCAATGCTGACCAGGCCTTGAAGAACCAGTGAAAAGGAAAAATAAAGACAGACATTTTTACTTGTCAAATTGCAAAGTAATCTTCACCACAAAAAGAAGGTAACTGTAATACTTCTAAAACCTGCCTCTCTTTAAACACACGTAGGGGCGTATAAGTAAGTAAGGCTCAGACCTGAGCTCACTGTGGATTCTCTGATGCCTAATAAAGGTTGAGTTCATCCTGTCTCCTCTCTTGGCCTGCTTGTTTTCACAACACTTGTGAGAACTTTGTGTCAGGGAGATCTGTCCAGTTCTGTCAAAATGATGGTGACTATGAAACAAGGGATTCAAAAGTCACTGGGGACAGAGTGGGCAGACAGGCAGCAAGCATGGTAATACAAGCTTAAAAATGAGGCTGAAAATAATTTAGTGCTACAACAGTAGCAGTTAGCATCACAGAACCATGTTGTAGGAAGTGGAGAGATGCTAGAGAAAAACAAGAATGAGATCCAAAAGCAGTTACAAAACCTCTGTGAAGTACTAATGAGCTAAGGTGAAAATTAACTAAAACCCAGAGGGTTGCTCTCTTCCTCCTCCTTCCCATCTTGTTTTAGTTTTTCTCTTTTATGTGAGCAGCAGTTTTGAGAAAAATGAATTTTTAACAAATCATGTTATTTGGAAAAACAATGAATATTACAGGAACACAGTACATACAGACAGTAGGCTCTAAAACTCAAATTAATAGATTATCAAATAGTAAAAGTAGAGTTTTTTGAAAAGACAAGACCCAGGAACCTGATATGTAAGTGTCTCATACTAGAATATGATAGTTTGTTGGCTCTCCCTGCTCACAAACCATTTGTTCTAAGCACAGAACATTGAATATTTTATCCCTGGGTGACTTTTGATGGTTGTTCTGACAATAGAGTACTTTGATGACTTGTACCAACCAACTTTGGTGAAAAAATACACTGAAAACACCAGATAAATTGATTTTTCTGTATTATTTGCACACAGTACTGGTAGAAAAACCATGCAGAAATCTTATCCTCCAACCACACTTAGTGTCAGGGCTCTGAGAGCACTAACAGCTCTTAACTGCCTGACCAGCTTCACCTGTGGCATCCACCTCATCACCTGCTTGTAAAACCAGGAGCCTATTTAATCCCAGTCCTGGGCCTTCATTGCCTGCTGGAGTGATGCTGTATGAGTGCTGGTTTGCAGCTCAGTTACCACCATGCCTCTGCCTACTCATGAACCCTGTTGACCCAAACCAGGACCTACAGGCTGATTTCCTGGCTTGACCTCAGACCTGCGTGATAATTGCAAGACCTGACCTGTGGATTATCTTCCTACATTGGCCTTGAACCTTTCTAATTGCCATGAACTGGCCTGATGATCTGGACTCTTGGTTGGGCCTGGCCACCATCTCTGGTCTGCTTTGTATCTTTGCTGGGGGTAGTGGATAAGGCCCTGTGATGATCCCTTGTGGCTCACTTCTTCCTGTCCTGTAGGCTAGGCTGTCTTGCTGTGTAATCCTACTGTAGACAGTAGGTTGGCAGGAGACTAGCCCACTACTTGCTTCAGTGGTGAACCAGCTGGACTGTAGGAAGGGTGGTTTCTTTCCCAGTAATACACCTAGACCCTGCTCTCCTTATGCAGGCTGCCAGCAGTTGCAGACACATGTTCTGTGCAGCCCAGGCAACTTTTTCTCAAGAAGCAATGAAAGGGAGTGCAGACTGTGGTATTTCTCTGTTACCCTTGTGCCAGTAGACTTGCTAGGTTTGTGGAACACTTCCATTCCTCTTCTTCTTTGGCTTCCATAGTGCAGGGTAGTACATTATGGGAAGCACTTTGACCTTGACTATGTGAGCCAATAGCTTTTGTTGCTGCAGTTATAAACTTTGAATGAACCTTTTGCATCTTGGTTAGGAATTTAATATCTAGCTTGGACTGGGTCATGGATGTTAGATTGATAAAAAGTAATTAAACCATTTTTCAATTGATTTCTTGTGTTCCATTTAGGTTGATTCAAAATGGGCAACCTATTTGGCAACAGCTTTTTTGAGTGTAATGAGGCTAATACATGGAATAGTAAATATTTTGGTTTGGCCTTTGGGCTAAGGCTGAGAACTATACAATATTGGTCAGAAGTACGAGATCTGCAGCTGATTAGCTGCTGATCTACTTCCCAGAGGAAGCTAGAACAGCCACCAGATGCTGTCTGGCTCCATCTTTCATCTTTCATTTGGTGGTGTTCTGCAACTGTTGCTAATCTTCAGCTGCAGATTCAGGGAAGGACTCCTTTTCCTCTTTGAAATGTCCAGGGCTCCTGGAGAGACAGAGAGCTAGCCTTTCTTTCCAGGATTTAGCAGTCATATAGCATGTCTTGATAGGCTGTCAATGTTCGCAGCTTCTTTTCCTAGATAAAAATTACAGTGGGAGTGTCGTTAAAGGAAGAATGTTATGGGTAGGTCTTCCTTTAACACCCGGTGGTGACAGAGTTGTTTCAAACTGGCTGCCTGCAGGCTCTGGAAGCCATAATGGCATCTACTACATTTGTTTCCATTGTTGTGCTATACTAAAATATGTACAAAAGAACAGCCAAGCTGGGAATGACTTGCACAATCCCTGAAGCAGGGCATTGTAATGGCTGGGTTGACAATACCTAGGGTTACATAGCCTGTCTAGGAGCTGGTCCCTTTCCCCTTTTAGTTCACCCTGGGTTTTTGATTTCCCACTGAATTTGATGGGCTCACGTTCTTAGAATTTGTAAGATCTGGCCTTTAAATTACTTACATTATTACTATAGTTCACTGACTCGAAAGTTGTGGTTGCTATGGTTCTACACAGAGGGCAGGGTGATCTCATTGCTGTCTCCTTTAAAGTGATCAGCAGTGCTTGACTGGAACTGTACTTACAGAATGAGAATTTAGGAACAGCTGTAAAGAGGCACAAAGTATAAGCATGCAGAAAAAACTGAGGATCTTCTACTGACAAAGCAGTCCCACCATGTCCTTCGATATAACTGAGCAGTCTGTGGATAGTCTGAGCCTTTACAAATTAGAGTGTCTCCTGCCTTGA
This sequence comes from Steatornis caripensis, assembly GCA_013398225.1. NCBI lineage: Eukaryota > Metazoa > Chordata > Aves > Caprimulgiformes > Steatornithidae > Steatornis > Steatornis caripensis. Next base: position 406,399 of record VZSC01000557.1, read on the forward strand.
ACAAAATGATTGCAAGGGGTCACATTGCACAGCAAAGACAAAAGTGGCTGCAAACCTTAATGGCACATTAAATATATCCATGATCTTGGGAGTCTCTTCATCAGATCATCATGCAACGAGGCAGGAGAAGCAGTACCATCTCCAGCTTTCAGAGGGATGGAGAAAAAGAATAGTAATGTCACTGTTTGTCCATCTGTGTCTTTCCAGTGCAAATCATCATGACAGGCTAGGACAACATTGGCAAATCAAGTGAATGTACTACCCCTGATAACATTGCTGATAACTGTATGAGGTCCCTTCAAAACTGTACAAGAGACTGACACACCAAAGGCTCACTGTAATTGCAAGTCATTGGTAGGTGAGCTGATAGGTGAGTTAGACAATACAACCGTGAGCAATATGTGGCTTCTTGTGCCTTTTTGGGCTAAGAAAGGAACGTACTTTGTATGGGATTAAACTCTTAAGAACATCAGACTTTAAATAAAGAAGTTCCCTGGCTGTGGGCACTGTTACCTATATACTGAATTGGGCAGTAAAATATCTCTTCCTGTTGACCAGTGCTGAATACCAGACTCTTGTATGTCCTACTCCTGGATCCAGCTCTGAACAGGGGCTGCAGAGGTGCAGTAAACTTGCTCTGCGCTATGTGCTTTGGCAGATGCTTTCCATTCCCTGCCTGTCACATGGTTCTTTCACTAAGATGTTATGATGTGGTCTATATATTGAAAGAAGAGCTGTACTGCGCACCCAGCATCCAATTCAGTCTTCTGGAGGGCTAAGTACAGACTTTAATTTCAAAATAGACAGGAGTGTTTCAGGGCAGAAGACCATATGGCCCACCAAAATGTATTCCTGCAAGGATTTAAAATTAATCATCCACTTTTCTATTTTTCAAATCTAATTAGTGACAGCACCTTTCCAACATCTTCCCTTGGAAAAGGGTGTCCAGTCATCTTGCAGACACGTTTTTTACACATCTAGTGCTGACTTTGAGTATTTGTTTTGCACCACAACCACTTTCTCAAAGTCTGTCCACAACCTGTAATGTGGTTGCTACCAGGGCAGGGAGTGTCAGGCTATGATCCTTGTTCACAAATTAGATACTATCTTAAACAGCTTATTGCATCAATCTGTTGCCCTTTTTCTCCTATGGCTTCTTTACCTCTTGCAGTGTCTTTATTCACTAAGCTACAGGCCACCTTAGGCAAATCTTTTTCTGGAGTCATGCTCTCTGAATCCAACATTAGCTGTGGTTTCCACCCTACCAACCCTTCCCTAATAAGTAAAGCTGGCAAGCTAAACACCACTTAGCTAATAGGTTTTGTGATCTTGTCAAACCTTGTGACAACATAACTAACACTGTGTTAATTTGCTCATCTGTATTATATATTACATGTCAAAAACCAGTTAAAATAGCTTGAAAAGTCTAATTGGAATCTCCTAGCATCCCAGAAAGTTCAGCATGAAAGCTGAATGCTATCCTTTCAAGAGTATACTAAATTCTATTTATACATCTCTAGGTTTCAAAATATGTGTAGTAACATCCAATAGACCTGATCACATTGGCAATGAAGACACGTGAAATTTCACCCCATCTGAAGGTGTTAAAGGCAAGCATGGTAGATAGATACGAAATCATACAGTTTTGGCAAGGCTGCCTGCCAATATAGTTCTAGTAATCAGTGAATGAGAACTTACTAGTAAAGTTTTTTTTTTTAATTTGTTTTAACTTATTTAAATTCACTGTATTACACAAAAGAGATTTGAGTGCCTTCATAGCATTAATTAAAAAGGTTAGTAACTTCACAGAGACTGAAATTCAGAAAGCGCACTGCTTTGAAAGATTCTGTCAGTGTAAAAATAGATTCTTTATACTTAAAATGGAGAACATAAAAAAATCCATAAGGATACCGCCTTGCCTAAGGCAACTGTGAGTGGTAATCTTCTGTTGATTCTGTTGGTGCCAGTATTTCACCTGGGGATTCAATGACAGGGAGTGGGAAGGAAATTATTTGTTTTATCCCAGAGGAGATTTTAAGATTTATTTTTTTTTTCCTTGTGCAGAGTAGGGAAAGAAAACCGATATCCTGAAAGATTTTAAGGAATGGTAATCTGAAAATTATGGGTAATTTAATTTTCAAATACAATTTTAGAGGAAATTAGTAAGAATTATTGAGCAGAAGTGTTGCAAACTGGAAAAAATCGCAAAGTTCATGTTCTTAATTTTTGTGTTCTAAAACCTGTGAAAGGGAAATCACCTACTGAAAAAGGTGAGTTATCAAAAATTCTCAATTGAAATCTAGGCTCAAATAATTTTTCACAGAACCACAGAACAGTTGAGGTTGGGGAAGAACTATGGAAGTCATCTGATCCAACCCCTCTGCTCAAGCAGGGCCACCTACAGCATGTTGTTCAGGACCATGTCCAGGTGGCTTTTGAATACCTCCAAGGATGGAGACTCCACCACCTCTCTGGGCAACCTGTGCCAGGGCTCGATAACCCTTATAGCAAAAAAGTGTTTCCTGATGTCCACGTGGAGCCTCCTGTGTTTGTGCCCACTGCCTCTGGTCCTGTCACTGGACACCACTGAGAAGAGCCTGGCTTCATTTTATTGCACCTTTCCTTAAAGCATTTGTACACATTAATGAGATCCCTCCTGAGCCTTCTCTCCTGCAGCTGAGCAGACCCAGCTCCCTCAGCCTTTGCTTACAGGACAGATGCTCCAATTCCTTCATCATCTGAGTGGTGGTCCTTTGTTGGACTCTCTCCAATAGCTCCACGTCTCTTCTCTACTGGGGAGCCCAGAAATGCACCCAACACTGCAGGTGTGGCCTCACCAGTGCTGAGTAGAAGGGGAGGATCACCTCCCTTGACCTCCTGGCAACACTCCTCCTAAGACAGTCCAGGATACTGTTAGCCTTTTTTATGACAAGGGCACATTGCTGGCTCATATTCAACTTTGTGTCCACCAGAGCCCTCCCCACACTATGGGGCCTTTTCTGCAAAGATGCTTTCCAGCTGACCAGCCCTCAGCATGTTGCTTGGGATTGTTCTTCCCCAGATGCAGGACTTGGCTCTTCCCCTGGTTGAACTTCACGAGGTTCCTGTCAGCCCATTTCTCCAGCCTGTCAGGGACTCTCTGCATGGCAGCACAACCATCTGGTGTATCAGACGCTCCTCCCAGTTTGGTGTCATCAGCAAACTTGCTGAAGGGGCGCTCTGCCCCATCACCCAGTTCATTTATGAAGATGTTGAAGAGGTCTGGGCCCAGTATTGACCCCTGGGGAACAATGGTAGTTACTGGCCTCCAACTAGACTTTGTGTCACTGATCATCGCTTTATGGCTGTTCAGCCAGTTTTCAATCCATCTCTCTGTCTCCTCATCCATCCCATACTTCATCAGCTTCATTCACTTTAAGGATCTTATGGGAGACAGCGCCAAAAGCCTTATTGAAGTCTAGGAAGACAATGTCCACTACTCTCCCCTCATCTACCATGCCAGCCATTTTTGCTTTCTAAAATTAGAGAAGTGCCAACTGTGAAAGGGTAACAAAGATTGACATTGCATGATGAAAACTGAAAGATGTGTGGAGGGTATTTTTGAAGTCCCACAGTAGCCTTTAATATAATTCTGTATACATAAGATATATTATGTAAATATATACGTGAAGTTTATAAGCTAACTTAGCAGTGTTATCTGAATATGAAAAAAACCCAACTAAACAGTGAAATAGGTTTCAGGCTGGCTGGTATAACTTGTTTTTGAGCTGTTATTCACTGGATTCCTATCTCCTATATAAGCCTTCATGCACATCATTCAGTCCAGTTATGCTGCAGCTGGCCATCTGAAGAGGTGATACTTTTTCCTTTGCCTGTCCTTGCATCGCAAACTTTGTGTAGGCCTGCTGCTCCACGCAGAATCCAAGTCCTCCTGCTTTATCCTTCTGCAAGGTTGGTGTTTAGTCCAAATGCATCTCCATCAAATGCTAGAGATCTCTCCCCCATGTTCAGTGATAGGTAACTCCCAGCTTGGTTGAGCGATGGTTGAGGTAGATAGCTGGACCACCCCTTTCTCTTCATGGGCAGTAGTGCTAGGTCACAAACTTAATTTACCATTTTGAGTGGAGTGAAGAGAGGCAGACAACAGACACAGAAGACAACAGACACATAAAATCTCCTTCTCTGGAGATATTCAAAACCCGCCTGGATGCATTCCTGTGCAACCTGCTCTAGGCTAACCTGCTTTAGCAGGGGGGTTGGACTAGATGATCTCTAGAGGTCCCTTCCAACCCCTACCATTCTATGATTCTATGATTCTATGATTCTATGACTTTGTTTTGAGATCTTCTAGATTGTCAGGGAGCTGCTTCTGGGATTGTGGGGGCTCCCAGAAAACCTCCGAGGAAAGTCAATGTGGCTGCTGCTGCTGGGTAGGGAGAGCTAGAGTCATAGACTCCTGGCAAACCCTAACAGCCTCTCATGAGCTCTCTCAGATGTTCCTGATTAACGGATACACTGAGGTTTTGGATTCAGCTGACTCCTGATAAACCAGAGGAAAGAACCCTCTGAGCAGCTAAGAAGGGGAAAGCCTATGTAAAGGCTCAACTTGGGGCACATAACTGTTGTCCATCATTGTCTTTCACAGAAGCAGTAATGGTCATTGCTTGTTATGTAAACTAAACTATTTTTCTCCATTTTTGGCCTTCATGATGACATATGAAAACTGCTTACAAAACGTGCCTCTTAGTTAATATTGCAAACGGATAACTTTGTTCTCTTTTTTTGTTAGTAAATAAGCTTTGTAGTTGTATTTGATACTAGTAATTCCAAATTCCTCCATGTAATAGTTCAACAGATTTAGTATATCTCTCACAAAAATAATTCTTTCAGTGCCATGCTGCACAAACCCACTCTTATGAAGCTGAGATGTTTAAAGGTGAGTGTGCTTTATCCCATAGGGAAAGCAAGGCTATTTCTTGCCTACACCTTCCTAACAGATTACTGGCTAATACACTTTGTTCTGCTGATTCCCAGTCCCTTGCCTGTGTTGCTCTTCTGAAGGGTTTCAGTAGCTGAGTTAAGGAGATCAATCAGCAAGAAGCTCCCAAGTTCACTGAGGAAACCAAAATGTTAACCTTATGCCCGACAAAGATATATTATCACTCTGTAAGGACATACGGGTATTTCTTTGTTGGTGATACAGAGGGTTTTATAATCAACACTGCCTGCCAGAAGAATCCCTTTGTCTCTTCAAACACAGATAGGTCTGTTTTCATGGATCTGATTTGATATGTCCTATTTTTCATTTTAGAAGCAGATGTCAACAGCTGATCAAACCTGAGAGAATGAAAACAACCAAATAGCTTCCAGCCTATTATCACAGCTGCTGTGGTTGCAAGCGCTACACAGAAAGAAGCTCATTCCTTTCTTTTTCTACAATTAAACAGTTTGTATTTAATGTGAATCTGGCCATATGCAACCATTTGATCTCATGACAAAATGGCAATCTCTTTCTTCTAACTAACTTTAGCCTCTGTTGTACCCACAAACTTCAGCTTATGCAACATCCAGCAATATGCTTCCTCAGCAAGGAACGTGACCAAGGATCACTGCATGCCAGCCTGTATTCTGCACAGGCTCCTACTGTCAGATGTCCATTCCTGTTCTGGGTCCTGGTCCCTACTCTATAAACCATACACTGTGTGTGACCATAATCTTCCAGACAGCTCCACCCGTGCCAGCTGAAGCCAAAAGTAAGCGTCTAGCTGAATTTCCATGTGCAAGATCCTACCTGGAGTTGGGGAAGAGCCAACCGTAGAGTGAAAAGTAATTCTGTCAATCACAGTGTGATTTGTTTGCCTAAATATAAGCATATAACATCACTTCAGATATCCTCATGTATGGTTTGCAAATGTTTGCAGAGGACTGGGAGACATGACGTATGGCTTAATTACAAGCCATACCTTCTGGAGAGGCAGCTAGGGGCTGATCGGGATATGCGAACAGAAAATAAAATCTCACTTACATTTATGCAGCTGAATCCCGCTCTCAGAAGCAAAGAGGAACAAGAATAGGAAAAAACCTCAACCCTTATGTGCTAAGCAGCAGCAGCAAATCATTCCCGAGTATGGCAGAGGTTGGCTGCATCTGACCTGCTGGCATGAGAAAAGACTGCGGTGTTGCACCTTCCCTGACCTTCCTCATTTCCAGAAGGGCAATAAAGTCTAATGTTCAGTCCGATTGTCAGTCTGACCAATAAGCCTCACTGTCGCAGAAATAATAGTAATGAAAAAAAAAAGTGCTGGTTTAGGTATATCAGTCATTTTTAATAGGATTTGTCACACAAGTACTCACCAGTAGAGAAGAGAGACTGGATTATATGTTCCTACACTTGTTCTTGTGCCCAGGTAACAAAATGACTCTGCAAAAAAGATCACATTGCAAATAGCTTCTGGTTTGGGTTTCAGCAACATAAGCCCAATTGTTTCTCATGAAATGGAGACCCACAGAGATGGCAAAACTCCCAGAGATTCTAATAAAATCAGTAACAGACCCTCCGACTTTGCTATGAGAATCAAATAAAGTAAAAAAAGAGGGTTAAGGGGGATCAGTCAGTGTCTGAGCAGATGTCACTCTGGAAATCACCAGACATACTGAAAAAGCTATCGTGGGACTGCATGAAAGATTAATAGGTTTTATATAATTACAGTTTTTTGCATAAATTTTCTATTTGTTTAACTTTCTGTTTATAAAGTGTTCCTATTTCAACCCCTAGGTGAACAAGGACAATTTTTTGTAAGTCCACAAGCTTACTAACTTGACAAAAAGTCAACCCAAAAGCAAAAAAGTAGTCTACAAAACCTTCTTTAATAAGCAATGTAAGATTTTGTTTGTATTTTCCCCTTTTTATGTTTTCACTGAATTAAAGATGGATTCTGAGAATGTTGACAGTTTTTCTTCCAGAAAGAAGCTTTTATGTTTGGGTCTCTTTTAATGTGATTTGATCCTCCATTGTGTTTTTAACAGCGCAAGAGGAACCACTAATTCATCCATTATTTATTTCCTTTTTACTTTGCTATGTTTTGTTTTGTTCTTTTCAGTCACTGTGTTTTAACACATTTTTGCCAGGTGTTTCAATTTTTGTTTCTTGTATGTCTTCAACACTGTAGTAAATGAGCTTTTATTAATACTTAAACTTCCCTTTTTTGTTTTTTTGTTCTGTTTTATGTAATACTCAAAAGTCTCAGTGTATGTAATAATACCATACATTCTGCGTAATGTATAAAATCCAGCTGAAGTGACCTGGGAGCTTGGGATCATACCTCAGAAACCTCTCATTTGAAGGAACTTTCCTTATCGAGACAAATGTCTCATTTCAAGGAGTATTACTCACTGTCTTATTGTCAGTTCCACTGCATGTGTTTGCTCTTTCTGGCATATATTGATCAAAATTGTTTACATTAGAAATGCCAGATCCTGGAACTGAGGCTGCATAAAGAATCATTGTTCTGAAAGAAAAAATATTTTCAGTTATTTCGATTATTTTCTATGCCTTTTGGCTAGCATCTTTGTTATAAACCACTCCTTCATTTGGATCTTTGCAAGCAAAAGATCATACTTGCAGTGTTTATCCCAGGAATAATAATAAATATTTCTAATACTTCCTCCTGAATTTTCTGATGCTTCTCCAAAGCTCTAGCCAGATCCTAGAATTATCAACAAGACAAAGCCAAAACCAAAACAAAAAAGTATGCTAAGAAACAGGAAATAATATTTGCATGTATTCAAACCAGCCTTTGTTTTGAATAGGTATGATCTCTATCTTTTCATCTAATCATGTTCTGACCCTGGCTGTAACATATCAAAGTGTTTAATATCTAAGTTCCATTTTCAGTAAGTATTTAGAAACTTCATTTTCATCAGAGACTTAGGAGCCAAAGCAAAGAAGTTGTGCGTAAGAGAGATCTTTTTTTATATATACATTGATAACAAGTTATATCAACAGTGTTTTAATTTACGAATACAATTCAGTACCTTAATAGTGAAAGATGAAATTACTGTTGTGAGTATTCCCAAAACGAATATTCTGATTTGTAAATTAAGAATTTAGAAAACCCTTGAAGAAAGTTAAACATATTCAGATATATTTGGTCAGTGTGACAAATAGCCTTAACTCTACCCTGCAGTTTTTCTATAAAAACAACTTTGCCTTTAAGTATGTATTTACTCCAATTTTTAACTACAAACACTAGTTGTGTGTACATATATTTAAAAGAAGGCAATTCAGAAAGCAGATGAGGAAAATAACTATGTGCTGCTTTTGATTAATAAACATAAGCCATCTGCTCAGTGCCCATGAACAACAACAGGGCAAACAAGTTTTTGGAAAGAACTTTATTCCAGCAGTTACTGCAAGCTCAGTTCTAGTTTACGGTCTACCCATTTCAAAGTATTAAAAGGGTTACACTTTCTGAAATGTATTTTGCAAAGAATGAATATTTGCAGTTATGACTGGTATAAAACAAGTACTTTAAATGAGCTAATGAGCACTCATACTTCATATTTTAGATTTCAAAAATGTAAAATAAGATAATAACTCCTGTGGTGCTACAGGAACATGAATTCAGTGATGTGTGTCTGTCCAGCTAACTGAAGAAATCCATTTACCACCACACTCACACGAGAACTCTACATACACCAGTGAATAATATATACTAAGAAAGAGTTTTATCAGTGCAAAATACTTATACTTGTCTGTTCTTGGTTTTATTAGAACATGAAGTTCTTTCTGTAACATGAGCTAACATGACTAAGAAAAAGTTTGACCATTTTGATGTTAAATCAATGCAGAAATTACGCTTTTTCAGAACTGTCTGCCTTCCCACTAACTCAAGCCTAGACTCACTGCTGTACAGATACACAGCGAGATTAATCCTGCTTAACTAGAACTCTGCAATCACAGGGCTGCTGAGATGGGAAGGCACCTCCGGAGATCACACAGTCCAACCCCTTTCTCAGAGCAGGGTCAACTAGAGCAGGTTGCGTGGGACTGTGTCAAGTCAGATTTTGAGTATCTGCAAGGGTGGAGACTCCACAACTTGCCTGGGCAATCTTCTGCTGTGTTTGACCACCCTCAGAGTAAAAATGAATTTTCTTATGTTTAAATGGAACTTTCCCTAGCCAATTTGTGCTCACTGCCTCTTGTCCTGTGTCACTGGGCACTACTGACAAGAGTCTCAATCTGTCTTTACTCTCTCCCATCAGATATTTATACACATTTATAAGATCCCCTCTGAGCCTTCTCTTCTCCAGGCTGAACAGTCGTGATGTTCTCAGTCTTGCCTCATAAGAAAGGTACTTTAAGCCCTTAATCATCTATGTGACCCTGTGCTGGACTTGCACCAGTATGTTGCTGTCTCTCTTCTTCTGGGAAGCCCAGCACTGGACCCAGCACTCTAGATGTTTCTCAGGAGGGCTGAGTAGAGAGGAAGGATCAACTCCCTTGACCCACTGACAATGCTTTCTTTGCTGCAAGGGCACATTGCTGGCTCGTGTATCACTTGGTGTTCATCAGAACCCACAGGGCCTTTTCTGCAAAGCTGCTTTCCAGTCCATTGGCCCCTGCCAGTGCCAGTACATCGAGTTATTTGATGCCAGGTGCAGGACTTGGCATTTCCCTTGTTGAAATCTGCGAGGCTTCAGTCAGCCCATTTCTCCAGTTTGTTGAGGTCCCTCTGAATGGCAGCAAAGCCATCAGGTGTGTCAACCACTCCTCTGAGTTTTGTGTTTTCGCAAACTTACTGAGGGCACACTCTGTCCCATCATCTAGGTCATTACTGCAAAAGATAAACTATATTGGCTCTATTAGAGACCCCTGGGACAAACCTTTAGGGACTTGTCTCCAGCTAACTTCATGCTGCTAATTACAACTCCTTGAGCCTGGCAGTTTGGCCAGTTTTCAGTCCACCTCTTCATTCACTTCCCTTGTCCTTACTTAATTAGTTTGGAAATGCGGATGTTATGGGAGTCAGTGTTGGAAGCCTTACTAAACCCAAGATAAACAATATCCAGTGCTCTCCCCTTGTCCACCAAGCCATTGAAGCCTATCAAGTTGATCAGTTGTTATTTTCCCTTCAGAAATTCATGCAGAGTACTTCAAATCACCTTGTTTTCCATAATGTTTGGAAACATTTACCAGGTTTATTTGTTCCATCACTTTCCCAGGGACTGATTCAAGCCTGACCAGCCTGTTGCTCCCCAAATATTCTTTCTTGAAAATAGCAGTGACATTCACTCTCTTCCAGTCCTTGAGGAACTTGTCCCAGTTGCCCCAACCTTTCAAACCTTTCAGCTGCAGCAGTTAAGCATCCAATTTTGTTTTAATCAAGTCACTATCCTTAATCTTTTGGAGAATTTTAAAATTCTCTGTATTTTAACCCTGCTCACTCATGACTTATTACACACCTCACACAGGTAGAGAAAGACTGCTGTTAAACCCTTCAACAGTAACAGTGCTACCCTTGTATCAAAGATGTGATGTCACTTCATCCCTTCTGTTTCTCCAGCTGTTTGTGTTTTGTATCTGGATGATGTACACGGAGGCTCTGCCTAGGGGTGGGACAACACCACCCCACATGGCATAAAGCTCAGGTGAGATGCTTTCACAGGAAATTAAAATCACAAACACAATGCCTGAGCCTTTAAGCAAGTAACCAAAAGAGTGAAAGCAAACAGCACCAGCAAACACATATTTTGACAGCAGCCACGTCAGTCACCTCTTGCTCTGTTTCAGCTTCCTTTGGGCTAGGACAGTTGAAGTGTCTCTACAGCATATGGAAATTCTATTTTCCGTAAAAATCATATATATATTAATTTTTGGCTATTAAAGAGTATCTTAACTTTGTGTCATGGTTTAAAGCTGGGCTGGCTATTAAACAGACAACAGATGCTCTTTGTTAACCCCCTCCCTCCTCAAAAGGAGGGAGAGAAAAGGGAAAGAGACTTACAGGTTGGAAAAGTTAAAAAAGTTTTAATCTAACTATTATAATAATGTATTATAATAATAGGAAGAATAGTAATGAAATACATACAAAACCAATATCAAGCTCTCCCCTCCCCAGTGATGAATACATCACTGGGAGATGGTGGCCCATGCCACAGGAAAGTCTCAGACTGTACTCAACAAGAGGCAGGAACTGGGTTCAGGATTGAAGACAGAGTAATTGGGCAGAGCCATCCTCCAATGCTTGAGCAAGGAGCTGGGCAGAGCTGGAGAGTAGTATTCTGCCACATCACCAGGACCCCACCAGCAGCTCCATGCTGGGCTTAAATAGGCTCCCAGGCCACAGGTGTGGGTGGAAGCACCGGGTGAGGCTGCGTAAAGCCCATCAGTGCCCTGAGGCCTCTGGCCATAAAAGGAGAGTGCGACCCTTGTGATCCTTCAGCTTTATACTGAGCATGATGTATATGGGATGAAATACTGTACTTGATCAAACCAGGCCACTTTGCCAGCAATGCTGGTAGCCCTACATCTGGGGACAAAAAGGAGGCTTTACTCCTACTAACTTTGTAGGTTGTGATTTTTTGCAAGTCAGCTGACAAAACCTTTGGATCTTGTTTGTTTTAGATACAGATGAACACCTTAGATACGTATGCCACCAGTTACAAAATGCTATACATTTCCTGTATAACAACCCACATCAATAAGGTGCTGTTTAGCATTTAAAAATAAATTTAGCATTGCCAATTAGTCAGTCACACCTCTGGTAACCTTATCCAATGTTATGGTGCTAATCGCTCCTGGAAGGCCTTGACATATTTTATAATTGAGCTGCCGGGTTTGCATTGTACTGCAATTCATTCGTATCTAAGTGTGACCTGTTAACGACAATAAGTTGATTTCTTTTGAAGGCTGGTGGGAAGCATGGAATCCTGATTCCCGTCTTGGTGTGCAGTTACAGTATTCCAGCAGAGGACTGGGAGGGTAAAGGATTTTGCTATCACTTTGTGAGCTAAATGAAAGGTTGAGAATGGCTTCCCTGTGGATGCACTACTTACTGACAGACTGGCATTCGCTGCCTGTTTCTTTTCACTTTCCTGCCTGCCTATCATCATGTGTATCTTCTTTCTTGTCTAAAACTCTGGTCTTACATTTTGGGGACAGGAATCCAATTTTATTTACACCGCCCACAATGGAGTGCCATGACTTCGAGTCCAGGTAACATAGTCAATGAACTAATGCCCTAGTATCTTCCCCTTTATTTTCCTTCCTTATTCATTAGCTTAAAGGACTTGGCAGCTACGAGAAAGGGACGTCATTTCTAGTATAGATTACTGAGTAGCATTACACCTGCTTTAACAAACCTTCTTTGCATCAGTAACATCATAGTACATATCCCTGTGAAGCACAATCTTCACGTGAAATTGCATGTCATTGGGATAGGCTTACACTAAAATGCAAAGACAAGTGTCCACATTTTCAACAGCTCTCTGCCACGCCTGCCTGGACTTACTTTCTAAAATGAGATTAAGCTGCTTGAATTGAAATCTGTGTGTCATGCATGGTACTGAATGGGGTTACAAAGAGGGTCTATATGCAGCCGAGACAAAACAGTTTAAGGAGATACTGTTTTCATGGGGCTTTATGTCCAGAACTCTTAGATGCCTAAAGAGCAATGTCTGTAAGCTTTGCAGGAGATTAGGAGAGGGGAAAAAAAAACCCAACCCAGTTCAATTGTGTGACCCTTTAAATACTACCATCAGGCTGGGAGGTACCTGTTCCTCATGCATTGCTCAGTACGATTCCAGCACTCAGTGGAAACAATCTGTTGTTCATTCCTGCTGGACACATTTGAAACCTGGCACATTTGGATTTTTAATGCTTTGAATTTCAAGGAACCAGGTAGCATTAACTATTTCCATTTCTCTATGCAGGGCATGTGAGCCACTAATAAACAGTAACCCCTGTAACCAGTTTGCAGCTGATTCCCTTCACTTTCAGTACATCAAACCAAATTCGTACTGATATATGGACTTCAGAGGAGAGAGGCTTAGGTTGAATTTGACCTGTTGCACCTTTGTGCCATGTAGTATTGGACATTCTACTTTCTTCTGTAGGTCTATTTAAATTTAAACTTCTGATGCTTAGCAGTTACTTTAGATTATGATGGTTAGCAGTTCTCTGCTATGAACAGAGTAAGTCTGTTCTTATTCCAGTCCACTGGAATAAATGTCCACTTTATGAAGAGAAAACTGACCACTCTCGTTGGGGCATTGAAGCATAAAAACATAACTAAGTCTGAGAGAAAAAGGTGAGAAATTTTTTGTCCAAAAGATTTCTCAATTTTGATCTTTGGTAGAACAAAATGAACCTATGAGTCTCAGTTGATGAACTTCTGTTCTACTGGAAAAGATCCCTGTTTATCACTGGTCAGTGGTCTGCCAAGTAATGCAATGACAACAGTAGGGCCAATAACACTTTTGAACCTGTTTAAACCCTATTCATCAAAAGCCACCTAGAAATGGAATTTTCTTTTCAACAGAGGTCCCAGACAGGTAGCTGTTTGTTAAAACTATAGTGTTCTTTTTCAGCTTTTGGAACATCTGTATTTCCTGTACTTCAGTTGCCATTTTTGCAGGGTGCAAATAACAGCAGGCACACAGACAGACCTATTAAAAATGTAAAAGCTATTCCAGTAAATCAGTTAGTTTGCAGTAAATCAGTCAGTTTACCATTACTGAAGTTCTGTACGAAGTAAGTCTTGCTGTTGGCAGAACAAGATTTTGTAATAAATAATACAGACTATTCTCTGTTTTTTAAAAGAGATTTTGTAGACAGACTTCAACAATAAATGATTTAATGGGATACGTGAAGATTAGTGGAGCTGCTTCATTGCATCTCAGAACACTGAAAATTCTGGTGCACACGGAATCCCTGGAGGACCTCTGCCTTTTAAAAGATTGTTATTAGCTCCTGACACTTACTCTTTTCTCTCTTTGAAAAGGTGAATATCTGAACTTCTAAAGCTTGTAAGGAGTTCAGGAGAGTGAATTATCTCTCCCTACTGGAGACAGCAGTAGCATCAAGTAAGAAACATTATGGTCAGCGCAGGCATCTACCTAGATGGGCAGAGATCCTTTGGAGATCAGAGTGTGCAGAGGAAATGATTCTCTACTGGAAAGGGAGACCACCACAGAGAATTAAATGGGCACACAGGAAAGAACATGTCAGAAATAGATGGGCTCCGTCAAACAGATCTCCTGCTTTGCAGAGAAGGACAGAGGCAAAAGTGCATTAAGACTAAGGGAAGCCAGACAAGGTAGAACAAAGGAAGACATGAGATGTTATCCCACATTCAACTCACCCTTTCATCATAGTTTGTTGCCATCAGCAGCATATTCATATGCAGATGTGGCTCTGCACTCCTCTGAAGCTAATGTGTCCCACAGGTTGTCTCCACCCTAAATCAGTCACAGTAAAGAAAAACTTCCAATCCTGTGTCATACTTGAAGTTCTCAAATTCTCCCACATTCATCTACTTCCATTAAATTGTCTAACACAATAGGATTCAACAGCAATTTCATCAGTGCCAATTGTAAATTCAGTATAAATTCCCTACATTTATTCTGTTTGTGCATCTAAGGACCACAGTAATTCTATCAGGTTCTTTCCTCTTCCTTGTTTGTAACTCCTTTAGTTTCTTGTAGTCTGTACGTTTTGAAGATAAAGCTGTTCCTTCATTCCAGATTAAAAAAAAAATATTCAAAAGCCTAAGGCCAGGAGCCAGTCCCTGCAGAACCTCATTAGAAACACCTCAATGTGACCATATCCTCCTGTTTACTAAAATGAAAAAAAAATCTAGAACTTGCATGCAAAGTGAGGCCAAAAAAAGAGTTGGTCTTGGAAGCTTCTGGGCAGATATTCACAGCAGAAAAATCTGTAGGAAAATGCCTTCAGTAATAGAGAAAAGGAGTCACCAACAATGTAAACTACATCTCAGTGATCATGAAGTATAGGGATAGCCAAACAGCATCTGGGGTTATGAAAACCAATTAAGGGAAAAATAAATGGGCCACTTCCCCAGGAGGATGTTATGGTCCTACACCTAAATGAATACCTCATCTTTCAGAGTGAAAATATTTTCCATTTGAGTAAGTCAGGGCACAGATGCTGGTTAGTGGAATGACTGTATGGAAAAGCAACTTTCTGTTCCCAAGGTGGAATTAAAACTCATGGAGGTCAATGCAGCTGGATCAGATGGCCTGGAAGCTGTTCATCCTGTACACTGAATGAACTAGCATTGAAATGGAAAATTTTTTTGAAAATAGAATTAGCAAATTGAGAGGTCATGCCATATGAGTAGCAAATAGTAAAGGCACTGTCTACACTACCAGAAGGGGAAAAATTGACTTGAGCAACAACAGGCTCATTAGTCTGAATTCAGTGCCATGCAAGATTAGAGAACAAATTTTAAAAGAAAGAATGTTAAAATACATGAAGATAAACTGATTAAATGCAACTTGGTTTCACCAAAATAGTTTGTGTCTGACTTGCCTCACATTTTTCTTTGATGACATAACTGATTTTTTAGATGAGAAAAAAGTATATCTAGTTTATCTGTTGTTTTTTTTTTCTAATACGTACAACACAAGAAATTATTGGTTACACCGAAGAAGATGTACAATGCTTACAAGGGGATAAGGCACAGACCGGAAGGCAGATAACAGTCTTATAATGAAATCATCCAGATTGAAAGGGATTATTAGTGCATTTTCAAAGGCTGCTCTTGTGACTGATACTCAGTTTTTCCACTAATGATAGCCAGAATAATTAATCCCATATCACTTGTATTTTGATGCCATATGATAGTCCCAGTGGGGATTTCCTTTAGCTGATGAAAAAACTCTTGGAAAATTTTGGGCTGGGGGGAGGTCAGTCCTCCAGGACTGTTTCAGGAAGCAGTGTTCAATGTCTTTTATAGATTACTTTGACACAAAAAAATGGATGCTTGTTAAGGAAGTTAGGAGGCTTTGCCAATGCAGAGATAGATAAGGATATTTTATAGAAGGATAAAGCCATCTTAAAGACTAGAATGATGGAAATACAGTAACATGTAATAGTACACAATGAAAAGCCATGACTTTAGGGATTCATATGCAGTTTGCTTCCTGTACAAAGGAGTCTCACCAGTAGGAAAGAGATGATGAGGAGAAAAACCCAGGTAACAAGCTCAAAATAAACCTTATTAACTACGTATGACCCAGACTGCTTAGAGAAAAAAAAGTAAGTCTTCAACCTGAGTTGACTTTTTTTTCAGATTTTCCTCTTAGGTCAACTCCTTCAAATTACAGTTTACCTTTTCATGGAGACATTAATCTCTTATCTTAGTGAGATCTTTCCCTCTGACCTGAGGTGCTGTCATGACAAGGCCAGCAAACCAGCTGCTCCTAGCTGGAGGGAAGATCCCACACCTGACAACCCTGTAGCAGAAGATTGCAATATATGCCACTGTGGATTACCCAAAGGAGTGATAAACTGCCATTGAATTGTAAAACACAGGAGACTGCAAAAACAGCATCTCTAAGGAGTTTACTCAGACAGCAGGAAACTGTGCTGGAGGCAAAAAGAAATACATGAGCATCCAGGAAATATTAGTAAAAATCCCAGGTGCACAGCATGCTTCTGAATGTTCAGAGTATTGGCAAATATTGACTCCGACTCTAGCTGCTTATTATGACTGCTTTGCTAAGTCATAATAATGGAGGGTGATTATTTGCTTTTCCTCTTTTTTTTTTTTTAATCTTTCCTTGTTACAGATGGTTAATTTTACTGTGGAAAAAAAATAGCTGTAGAAATACAGCTCAACTATTCAGTAGGTTACAGAGAGCAAAGAATTATATGAGGGTAAGCTCTCTCTTGAAAGACTCCAATGAAGGACCCATCGGTTAGAAATGAGCATTATATCATACTTTCCAGACTATTCACGGGATTAAACCAACTGTGACTACAGTAAGCTCTCTTTACAGATCTGAGAGCAGCACAGGCAACGAGACCCATTTGTTTTGGATGGTTTTCAAGACACAGCTATTGTTTATGTTGTGCAGTGGCCTAGGGCTGCAGAAGAGGAAACTAAGTTGTAACTAGCAAGCTGGAGTGTGCACAGAGCTGTGCTCTAGGAAACATCAGCTCTCCAGCTGCAAATGGAGGCGTTTGGAGCAACTGCAACAACAAGGATGTTGATGTTGGAAGCGGGCTTTTATGTTATAAGGAAAAGAAACCAAAAAGAAAAAAAGTGCTTCAAGGTGATATGGTCAGCTAAGCCTGGCGCTGACTCTGCTTCCAGGTGTGTTATTCAGCCCAGTTCTGTTGACAATAGTGGTGAAAACCTTGTGAAAACAAGATAATCAGAAGCACATTTTGACAGTAAGGTATCTAAGCTTTTTCTTTTTCTTTTTTCTTTTTCTGAAGGGCTGAATTTTTATTCAAAATATCGCATTCTTGGGGTCTTGGTAAAATTCTGTGTGTTGCAGGATCGATATAGAAGTATTAGGCAGGCCTTTTCAGAGGTTGTCTGCTGGCTGCGAGCAGGTTGTTGGGGAGGGAACCATGAGATTACAAAAGCTGTGACAAACACTTACTTTTGCACCCTACCAGCTAAATGCAGAACAGATGTACTGGTTGCTTCCCAGTTGAGTATCTTAACTCTCTCTTGCCCTGAGGTAGTCTAGTTATCAAGTGGGGAGGAGGAGAGAGGAGAGGGTTGCAGGAAACAGTACTTCTCCTCCAAAACACTTGAGAAAGGAGGAGGAATCAGTGTTGGAGATGGTCTGCCATGTGGCTGGTGTTACGCCATTCAGCCTCAGCTTAAAAAAGAATCTATGATAAATCTGAAAATGGAGTTACAAAGTGAAGAAACAGTGTCTGGTCAGACGAGTAAAATCCTTAGGAAATGTGTAGTGCACTAAACAAAAGAAGGCAGTGAATAAAACACGTGCCATGTAGGCTGTGGCCTGCCACAATGGTGAAGTCGGAGGCAGGAGGCAGAGGCAAAGGCTGGCAGTGCAGGCTGAGCCCTAGCTGTGGCTGCAGCCCCCTCCCCAAGGAGGGCACTGAGGGTTGGTGCTGGGAGAAGGCTGATGCAAGCTGGATCTGAGCTTTGCTTGCTCCTCCTGCAGGAGGTAATATCCTTTTTAAAAGTGTTTTTCTTTTCCATTTTTGAAAATAACCCACAAACGAAAAAATTGGTCAAGTTTCTGCGCGTGTGTTTCGCTGGTCTGGGGTGCCTGTCTCAAGGCAGGTGTAAGTGGGGGTAATGGTGCAGTCACCCTGCTTGGCTGACTTGGTTCCTAGCCCTCCGCCATGGCCTCCTGAAACCCCAGCTCTCCCCTCTGCAGGTGCTACCTGTCTGCCAAAGTGTGCCAGGCAGCAGGATGGTTTCCTGCTAGGAACCATTTTAAACAGAAACTGGCAGCAGGACACTATGATGAGGTAGTCGAGCTCTATTTTAAATCATATTTGTGTCCTTGTTTGCAGGCAGAGTTGTGCTAAACCTTCCCGCCCCAGTCCCTGTTGAACAGGACTCATCTGAACATTGCCGTGCAATACTGCAACAGGAAAAAATATGAAGAAACCTAAAGAGGGAAACCAGTGGAGAATTGAGTGTCACGACCAGCCACTTAACTAAGGCGCTGGGGAATAGAGAAGATTTACACCGTCACCCGATGTTGCTAACTCTACCAAAACCCAGAAGGCTCTGTAATTTCAGTTTAGAGGATTGAGAAAGTGGAAACTGGAAGATTAAAACAAAGCAATATGAAGGAGCAATGACACAACTGGACCCAGGCAGGCAGCTGGAAGGATGCCCAGTCTCTCTGCAGCAGAATTTAAGTGGAGAGATTTCAGGTCTGCCTGAATACTGCTCCTTTCCACATGCAAAACATCACTGGTTTCAGGGAGCTTAGAAGATGGGCTTAGCAGATANAGACACACCTCCTGTGTGCCCTCAACCCACCACCTCTGCTGCACAGCTCAGTGTGGGAATTGCATGTGCTGGGAGCTGGAGCAGCCTGAGTGGCTCCCATATGCAGTTTCCTAATCACAAACACAGAGCATATCATTACCAAATTCACACATAGACTGCTAATAAACACCCACACTCATCTCAAAGAAAAGATGTCATAACTCGTTTCATTGTTTTCACTGTTGTCAGTGAATGCTATCTATTTGTGGGGAGTAGCTCAGGTCGGCAGAGTGAAGGCACCAGTCTGAAGGCTGCTTACATTAAGCACACTGAAATTATTGTTATATCAAAAGCAGGACTGGTTGAACATCTTCGTCTTATAAAACTTCCTGATCGTAAATAGAATTTTTTTTTTTCCGCACAAAACTGATCTTCTTGCCAACAGCATTCTTTTGCAGAGAATTAGGAGGAAAAAATACTTGGAAACTCATCTTTCAAAACTGAAATTTCTACCTGAAAACAGAAACTGAATTGCTGTAATGACTTTGTGAATTATAGGGTGCTCATCGTACCCTTGGTGTCCGTGGTGAGCTGTGCCACCATGGCCACTTTCTTTCTCATCATGTCATTCTAGAATTAGTAATTCTCAATTCATGTTGCCTCATCTCTCCAAAAAGTTGGGATCTGGTACTGTTGTGGCTTAGGCCCAGCCGGCAACAAAGCGCCACGTGGCCACTGGCTCACTCCTCCCCCGACACCGGAATGAGGAGAAAATGTAAGGAAACCTGGTGGGCCGAGACAAGGACAGGGAGGGTTCACTCACCGATTATGGGCACGGGCAAAAACCAGAATCAACTTGAGGAAAAAAAATTCAATTTCATCAGTAATCAATCCAAGCAGAGTAGAATAAGGCCAAACAAAAAGCCAGATCTTAAAAACAAACACATGTGCCCCACCACCACTCCCTCCTTCCTGGGCTCGAGTCCCCTCTCTCCCGATGTCTCTCCCTCCTCCTCCCCCCTCAGCGG
>VZSC01000557.1:438749-456424 GCA_013398225.1 Steatornis caripensis
GGGAGGGAACAGGAGGGGAAGAGGAAAGAAAATCAACACTGCAGATGTCTGTCCATTCTGATCAGGGTCTTGGGGCTGAGGAGGAATGAGGCTGAGCCCCCATGACCTGTAATGATGGATGAAACACTGCTGAATCATGCAGTAGTACAGATTTGATGTGGGTTAGGCATAGGAGCATGACTCCATTTCTGTCCATTTCTAGTCCATGTATGTGATATGGAGTCTATGCTGGCTTCCTGCTGGCTCTGGCAGGACTGATGACACCTGCTCAGGAGTACAGCGTGGTGTGAATACATGATACAGTATGAAGCCTGTATGAACTTAACTCTTGATATTGTTCCAGCGGATTTCAGCTGGCAGAGTGAATTTATATTGGATCAATGCTTTGCATTATGTGGCCACAGCATTTCTGTTCCTGCATTGGCAGCCCTGAAGTCAGATTTGCTGTATAGTCAAACCATAGCTTGAATTGGCATGGAAAGGAAAGCTATTTAAGGTCATGGTTGTGGCAGACTGCTGAGTCTGTCTTGAGCAGCTTGTGTAACTGCTCTACAAGCTCTACTGTCTCCAAGCATTGAGGTGTCTGAGTCTGTCACAGTATTTATTTCTGAGAAGGGGAAAATAGCTAGAGAAATACAAAGGGAACATGTTTCCACAAGTTGCCCTTGTTACACAAAAACTTCATCCAGCTATAGCATGTGGTGAAGTTGCAGTTCAAGAGGGTTTCTGTTCTCCAAGAGCACATTTTAAAAAGCCAAGACCTCTATTTCAGACACACTTCTGTCTTTAAAGAGAAAGCATTATTCATTAAAATCAAACCCTCTGCTGTTGAGATGGAGCTTTCCTGGGACTTAATTGTATCAGGTTTAAAAGGACAACAGGCAAGGATTTTAGGCTTTCCCTCCCTTGAGAAGTCATTCCATTTCCATAGTTTTAAACTCCCTTTAAAAATAAGGGCTGGGAGAAAGACTTTGGAATAATTCTTTCTCTGGTTGGGAACTAGAAATGAATAGATTGTAATCCTTTCATGAACACCAGTGAAAAATGGGTTGCAAAGTTTATAAACTGCTCTACTGTCTAGCAAGGGCAGAGGACACTAGCTCCCTAGATTTGTTCTAAATGCTTCAGGGCAAAGGTCTTTCAGTCTATACAGACACTAGCCCTTCTTTGCAGAATGGAAAACTTTAGGGTGACTAGGGAGAATAATTACTGAAATAGTTGTAGTTAGACTAATATGTTGGACATGTCATCATAGGTATGTTTTTGATAGCATCTTTTCCATACAGAGATTTTTTTCCAATATCAATGGCTTCATATTGCCACTTCTGTCTGGACGGAACATGTACCAAAGATCCAAGGCTAAGACAGACTTGCTTGGCATCCTTTCTCCACCCTGACACAGCATGAAAGCAGGCCCCTGTTTGGAAAACTACGTTGCATGTATACAACTGTAGAATAGTTGCGTATTTAGTGTAAAAAATACCCTGAAGTATCTTAAAAGTACATATTCTTAATTATTATGGCAGAAAACCACTAAAACAGTTTTTCAGAAGTCTGGTGGGACCAGTCTAGCAGACATCTTCAAGTAATGCACTAGCGTTTTAAGTCCAGCCACTTGTACCACATGGAAAAAGTTGTTGGGATACACTGGTGGCAGAAAGCAAAGGCTGCAACAGGACAATAAGGCAGAACTTCTCCAGGTTTTGTGCTGGAGCTGTAATTCAGGCTGGAAATCCTTTCATCAGACTGGATGTGTATTACCTGCAGGAGAATCAAACACCAAGTTCTGCAAGGAGCCATTCTCTTACCTTGTTGAAAAGACCATATATATTGGGAATCCTTCCAGGATAGCATAAATCTCCTCATCTTATAGCTGACAATCAATCAATCCTATGCCATTATAAAATGCAGCAAGGTCTTAGGACTAAGGAATTCTATCATAAGACTCATCAATTAAACCGCCTTCCTTTAACGTAGGCAGGGCCACTTCTAGTATCATTCTCAGGAAGTCCATTTTGAAATGAACAGACTTAAGAAAAAAATCTGTATACAAAAATGTAGAGCCCTCCTTTGTCACTTTGTGGAATAAAATGACAGCAAAGGCTGGCTCTTGACTTAAAATGCAAATAAGAAATGTGCTCTGCAGGACTTATGACCTCCTCTGTGTAGACACATGTGGAACTTAGGGAGAGATTTCTTCTTTCAAAGTTGACACTTAAAGGAAACTACCTTAATTACTTACTTAATAAAGTGCTTTGTCTTGGTGACTGTTTTTTTCCTCAAAGAGGCAGGAAAATAAAAAAAAAAAGCAAGCCCAACCCCTCACCAAATGTGTCTTAAACATTAGCAGTTCCATAATATCTGGAAATACACACGTATTTCACTCCAGCATTTAGCACAGTAAGAGCATTCTGGAGTGAGAAAAAAACGTTTGTTTTTATGTAGTGTGATGTTATGCCTTGACATGATCACATTTCAAAAAACTATTTCATTTTGACTGTGGACAGATGCTGTCTTCCATGTTGAACTTTGCTTGTGAAAAAGAATGCTTACCCCAGCCTGCCCTCAGTTTCTTGACACTACCTTGCAGCTAGAGGCTATTGCTCTGTATCTGTCAGCACAAGCATCCGTGTGAATGCTCCCTAGCTTGCTTCAGTCCAAAAGGGACAAGCTAGCTTAAAGAAATCAGCTGGCAGGCATTTGTTGATAGAGGTCATTTTAACTAAATTGCTTGGGGAGCAATCAGACAAGCAGCTCTGCTAACCGATAGCAAAAGACAGGACATGAGCTGGGGTGGTAATGTTACCACCAGCACAGCTGCTTGAAAACAAATGTTTGTCTGTCCTGTGTGGGGCAGATGGCAAGTTACCTTGCTTGACTACAATATAAATTGGACGTGAAAATGTGTGAATGGGAAGAGGAGAAAAGCTTGTTCTTACGGACTGTGTGATATAAATAGTATACATGTATTCACTCAAGTATTTGTTTTGAGAACCTTTACAGGTTTGTCTTTTTTTTTACAGAATACTTTTGGTTATGTAATCNGCTCTGCTAACCGATAGCAAAAGACAGGACATGAGCTGGGGTGGTAACGTTACCACCAGCACAGCTGCTTGAAAACAAATGTTTGTCTGTCCTGTGTGGGGCAGATGGCAAGTTACCTTGCTTGACTACAATATAAATTGGACGTGAAAATGTGTGAATGGGAAGAGGAGAAAAGCTTGTTCTTACGGACTGTGTGATATAAATAGTATACATGTATTCACTCAAGTATTTGTTTTGAGAACCTTTACAGGTTTGTCTTTTTTTTTACAGAATACTTTTGGTTATGTAATCGATCATGATAAAACTTTTTTCAGTGTTTTTAGGTAGGTACTGCTAAGCACATCTTCCCACATTTTAATGGCAAATGCCTTCCTGTTAAAGAGTATTCATGATTAGATGTGGTGGGGAAACTTCCCATTGAGCAAAGTCCCTTCAATGAAACTTGGTTTAAGTCAGAGGAGGCAAGGCAACAAAGGATATGACATTTGCTGTGTTTTACAGCAAATGCAAGCAATCCCAGAGACGAAACCAGAATGTCAGTAGGTACATCTGACTAGTTCAGAGAATGGTGCAGGAGAAACATAAATGTCTGCGGATAATTTAAATGCTTGCTTCAACTTTTGGATCTCATATTGCCCCTATGGCTGCATCTCTGTCTAGGAAGTTGAATGTGCCTGGAGCTCTGGGTGCTGAGACCAACCAGTATAGTACAGCCCGTGTCCGTGATATTGCATGCTCACTTGTCCTCTAAAACTGGTTATTTGTAGTGGTGCCTAGTTCTCACTTGGGGACTGCTTGGGGGAGTGCTGGTTGGTCCAAGCTTGAACTGTACCAGGGACTGCTCTGCCCCAGCCTGGTAGAGATGCTTGAGTCTCAGCGCCCAGGGAAAGTCTTGCGCTGTTTAATAAACTAGCACAAATTTAGCCTGGGGGTTTCACTGGGCCAGCCAGCGTGTATGGCAGTGGTTCATTGCAGGTTATGCTTTATTGCATAACATAGAATGCTTGAGATCTTGTCAGTTTGTGTGATACAATTACATAAGTGAAATCTAGAATTTATGGACGGTCATAATGTTACCTGGAAGTGAGGCAGGGCTGGTGTTCAGGGCTGTAGCTGCAAATCACATCTATGCATACCTTGTTACTTTCCGTATGGAATTTCAGCACTTCACAATCTCCTTAACGGAAAGGTATTGCATCCTTGCTCCTTTTTGAGGAAGGGTCAGAAAGCCCCTAGGACTGTTACTGTAATACTGACAGTACTTTGTATTGTCATTTTATTGTTGGTACTTTGAAGGAATTAGGAATTATAGCCTAACATCAGCCTCCTTTTGAAGTACATAGTGACGAGGAGTTTTAGTTATCACTACCCCTAAGAACCTCACTGACCCCTGCCAAAGTTTGCTGTGTGCCACCTCCTCCTGTGACACTGCACTTGGAAATAACTTTGATTTACCAGAACAGAGAGCCAACTAGTAAATGGCAGGGGTGAAGAACCCTCAGAGAGTGAAAAGTGCTGGCAGAGGAACTACCCATGGTGCTCTATAGATTGCTATGAGGGTTTCCCCGAAACCCTTAAGCAACTGGCATGAATCAATTCTGCTATCCTTTTGTCTAATTTTTTGAAGCTGTGATTTATGTAATCGCAAATATGCTGAAGGAGATAGCACATGCTCAGTTCTGTATTTTTTCTCAGCTTGGAAAATCAAAAGATAAAGAAGATGTAGATCTAATGCTTAAATAGGATCAGGTACTTCAAAGACAAAAGAACTATTTTTCTCCTGAGATGTTCAAGAAATTTCTCCTCCAAAAAATCCCTTTCTTTGTTCCTGTGTTTTAGAACAGAGAAAACATGCAGTACTAAAGCTTACCCACCTTATTCACATGATTTCCATCTTGCTAAAGATCAAATTACCACAGAGGAGGTGGAAGTTTAAAACTATCTATTCTCCTACCATTAAAGGATGTCTTCCGTATTCGGTTTCAACAGCATTGAATTTTAAAAACAAAAGAATCTATTTCTAAAAAATTATTCCCTATCAAATGTAATTATAAACCATTTAAACTCTCCAGAAGCTTACTTTTTACCTGTAAGAAGTAACAGCCCACAAAGATCTTCCACGATGAAAAGCTTTAAAAGCCTTTATATATATTTATTTATATACATGCACATAGGCTTCAAACTTTAGATGCTATTTCCCAGTTAACTAATCTGCTAGATGCATTAAGTCTAATTTCAATTGCAGTCACAACTTTAGCAAGACAGTAAAATTGAACCAGTTCACTGAACTGAACAACAAGATCCAAAAACATGCCTGGGGCAAAGGTAATTCACTTTATAACAATTTTTAAATGTATGTGTTAGTGCCAAAGTTACCCATCTGTATTTTTATACCAGTGTCTTCCTCTTCCTGGGACCATTTTGAAAACTATTCCTAAGATAAATATGAATGTAATTTTTTAAAATTGAAACAAACAAAATGCCATTTATGGTTATTTATAAAAATTATTTTGGTCAGTATTACTGAAGTATTTGGTCAGTAATACCAAAGGAAGTTATCACAAAGCATAGCAAGCACATCCTGGGTATAGCCTTGATTAAGGCTCAGGTAGCTTTTCTGAACAGCACCATGGATCAATAGGATCTAAACTAAGGAGATGAAGCCCAGGAAGGTCTGAGCATGCACAGCACTTCATGATCACATCACGTTTTCACTGAGAAAACGTCTCTGACTGCTCATCTTCTGCTGTTAAATGAAATCTATTTTTCAGGGTGGAGGAGATTGTCACTCAACATATTTATTTACCTGTTTATTTGTGTCTAGCCTCTGCAAAAAAGTTTGAGGGGAATTTCCAAGTTCTGTGAATGTTTCCACTGTGCCGATATCAAGTAACTGCCATCACCGTCTTTTCCCTATTTCAAAATACTGCTCAAAACATGGAGCAGTAGAGCCTTGCTTGTGGGCACACACACAGTTTTCCAGCCGATTTTGATGGGACTTGCATAGGCATATACCAATGACATCTGGATGGCACCTCAGAGATCCAGATCTCCAGTTTCTGTCTGAACTTGTAGAGGGATAAGCATCTTCCCAGCTGTCACTCCGCAAAAGTGTGACAGGTTTTAAATGAGACACTGAAAATGAGCAAAGGATTTCCATGGAGTGGTTAATTTAAATAACTCCCTGCATTTGCATAACACAATAGATAAGCAATGAAATTAAAGGAGTGGTATATTAAAGGTGCCAGACGCCCCCAGGTGCCATGTGTATTACACAGTTGTGCTACACATGCACACAAAAGGCAGTTTCGCTGTGCTTGTTGCACAGGCACCATAAACCAGACCGAGCAGACGCCGTATTTATGGGACTTCTGCCTTAAAACAGTGCTGAATTAAAGTGAGGTACAAAGCTGTCAGAAGAACAGATTCTCATTAATGATGTAAATTACCTGTATTGTGGCATCAAAGACACTGACCTGAGGAAAGCATCGTACTGCAGGTCTGGACCTGACTCTAGATCCATGCTGTTGCTGGAATACCAGATGTCTCACAAGGCTGGTAGAGAAGAGGGAAGGGAATCTCAGAAATTTGGCACACCAAGAGCTCTTTGTGTTGTTCTGATCCTGACTTTAAAAAAGTGGAGAATGTTTCATGTCTGAGAGGAAGTAAGGTTCAGCAGATTTTCCCCAAAACTGCTCTGTAGATCCGCAGCAGGACATGTACGTGTATGTGAAACATTTGAAGAGGTTTTTATCTCAGTTTGAAGTAATACTATGAGCAATCATGCAGCTAAGTTGTATGTCAGTGTGTCTGCCAGTCGTCCCTTCACACCGGTTTCCTGTCTGCACCTTCCATTTTAAGAGGAGATCTGTTGAGACAATTGTAAGTGGGACACTTTCTGTCCTCTCCTTCTCCTTCTTCTTCCTCCTTCTTTGCTGCTTTGTAATGCCAGCAGTCTGCCACATTACTTTAAGTTATTTTCTATGGGTCTTTCTACAGCAGATGTTACAAGCATTTTGCTTGACATTTTTCTTTAAAGGCCACACTGCACTGATGAAGGCTGTCTCTGTCTAGGGGAAGAAAACCCCTTACACTAAAAGCATCACTCAGTCATTGCCAGATACAGTGCTTTATGCAATGAAAGAGATGATGGATTTAGACTGTGCCCATTTTTACCCTTGCACTGCTTGTGTAGCAATGGCCAACAGTTACTGCCTCTGTATTTGTTATTTTTGTGGTTTGCAAATGTTGCCTTACTCCATGTGGCTGCATGAGAGCCTTATCTCCATCACAATCAATACCAAATCCAACCGACAATTCCTTTCGCCAAATACATTTGAGGTTTTCACCAACCGCTAGCTTTCTCCAGGACAGAATATGGTAAAAAGTCCTGGAGGATTTAGGGAATAGAATTTGTCTTTTGGGAATGATTATTGTTCACCTTTGTCCCTTTTCTGCCTCTGCATTACTGGGAATATAGTCAGGGGGCAGTTCAAGAGATAATAAAGCTAGTAGGACCATACTCGCTTATTGCCCCTGGTTCTTCTTGAGTAATGGAAGATTGTATGGGAAATTGTTTGTTACTAACAGGTTTCTTCC
This sequence comes from Steatornis caripensis, assembly GCA_013398225.1. Classification (NCBI taxonomy): domain Eukaryota; kingdom Metazoa; phylum Chordata; class Aves; order Caprimulgiformes; family Steatornithidae; genus Steatornis; species Steatornis caripensis. The sequence goes on from VZSC01000557.1 coordinate 446,394, forward strand.
TTGTTCTTTGAGTTACTACTTTTTCTTTCTCTTGGCTTGTATTTTCTTTTTATTCCTCTGTGGAATATTTTTTGCTTTTCATGCCAGCCTGGATGCATTTGCGGCAACAGTTTTTCTTTTGTAAGATCCCCAACAGATCCTGCTCCTCCACACCCTCCTTGCCTCTCAGAGAGACATCAGATGAGATCACAATTCCACAGATTCATATTAGGCACAAGCATTTTCCCAAAGATTACACACCAGATAAATCTCTCAATTTCAGCACATGGTTTATTACCAAATATATTGTCTGCCTACACATGCAGGAACAGATAACCAGTGATTTATATTTTCATAATTACTACCGCAGTGATTCATTTACTCTGTGGTATATTAGTGCCAGGGCAAATAATTTCTATAAAAGGGGAGAGAGAACAAGGAATGAATGGCAATATAAAGTGACGCAAGAAGGAAAAGAGGGTAGAAAGAAGTCTGGACAGACCTGAATAATTTTAATGACCTGAGGAAGGTTGTGGCAAAAGAGTTTCGTTGCTCCTGCTGCTTTTTGTCACCTTCTCCCTGTTTCACTTTCTGGATTTGCTGCTGTACAAAAGTATGTTGCTCATGCCCAGAAGAGCCAAACCTTCCTTCATCGGGAGTTTAATTCGAGTGCCAGCATGGCATGGAGTTTGGAGTCATCTAATGTGCTCACTAACTTTTTTGCTTCAAGCATCACGCTGCTCAGGCCAACTCCTGACCCCTGAGCAGAAAACTAGAAGGGCTTAGAGGAGCAGCTAACTTCAGGCCTGTGGCTTGTCAAATTGCCTTGGCTTAGAGCTGTACTACGGGTTGTTGGTAATGTTTCCGTGCATGTGAACAACATGCTTTAAATTTTAACTGTCCATAAGAATTCTTCCTTGGTGTTTAAATTTTGCTATGTATTTATATATATATGTATTTATTTATGACATCAGGTGCTCCTGTGCTAGATCGAGTGGTTGCTTTTCTGATTGGACGTACATTTAGCGTTATTTGGGACTTCTTTCCATTCCTGAAGAAACCACGATGAGTTTAGTCCTTTCACATGCCTTGGGGGTGATCCTGTAGCTAGTTAAAATCTTTAAAAACACCTGCCCCAGAAAGTCACTATTAACGTCCTTAGGACATTACACCAAAGAGCCAGTTCACAGTCACCTTTACCATGAAAATTTTACCTGAAGTTGATAAGAACTGCAACAGTCAAATCCTTCAGAAGCACTGTTTACAAGAGTGCCTAAGTTGGTGCTGATCAGCTGTTGGCTGATTGTTACATATATGTGAATCTTTGTTCACATGTTTATTCATGCAAAGAAGTTCTGTCATGAATTCTTGTGTAAGTGTGCACAAGTGTATGCATCAGGACTGGGAAGTCCTGCATGGGTTAGAGAGTCAGAAACTAGTGACTTATCCAAATAAAGAAAAAACACAAAGCAAATACTCAAAATTGAAATCCTATGAATACTTGCTATGCATACTGAATGGTTAATAGAAAAACTTTTGGCAATAACCACATACTAAATGTATTCACCAGTACTTTGCAAATAAAAAAGGAGGTTAAGGTTATGAATAAATTGTTCAGTGTTTCTACTTTTAACACTGGAATATTTGATGACAGCATTGTTGAAATCAGAGAGAGGGAGTTTATGTGGTAATAGGTTAAAGAAGAGATAACATGAAGACACAGTATACTCTGAAATAACCTCCTGTCATTAGGAGAAATAGTGATTTTCTCCCCATAACTTCTTCCACAACTGCCTTTTAGCAGTACCAAGAAAACCAGCTTTTGTATTGTTTACATGTAAGCTGAGACTTGCTATATCTACTGATTCAGAAATATTTAGTGACAGAAAGCATGTCACAGCCAGATTTCAGCAATTTTTAGTTAAAGGAAAAATGCAAATTTTGGTTAATATAAAGCTATTCATGAATTGATGGAAAAACATGGTGAGTGATTTTTGTTCAAAGTTAAATATTTCACTTAAATGTTTTCATTTTCTTGGGTTTTCTTGTTTAATATGGCTGTTTGAAATGGATTTTACCTACATCTTACTAAGATTTTTAAAAGCAAAATTAAAGAAATAAACCGGTGTGCATGTGTGGAAGAAAAAGTTATAAAGCACAACTCCCCCTCCATTGCCTAGTCTCCCGTCATGTTGACCAAAGCCACTTAGATTGTTTTTTGGCCAGCAAACCATTTTATCTGTTAATCACCTATCTTTAGTTACCTCAGCCATATAGTTAGGAGGCTGCTGTTTGCCTTTCAAATTACTGGGCTCGTTTTACGCCCACTGCCAAAGCAGTGGGGGACAGGTTTTACACTTTGCAACTTGCCATGTTGCACAATGGCAGATGCACTCTGGATAGTGGGCTGGGGAATGGGAAGTCAGGCAGGTTTTGCACCACTATTTTGTCCTGGAGGAATTTCTTGAGGAAGAGATGTGTTTCATTCCATCATCAAAGCTTCTTCTAATGAAGTCAGCATACTCCCCTGGCTTGCACCAGAAACGCCTCGGGTCAGGGCTGCTCCAGGTCTCTGGCAGTCGAGAGTTTTCCCTTGCCCGCATCCAGCTCTTTTCGGAATTTCCATTGCTGGGTTCTGGATCTTGTTGCCTACCCAGAGGACAAACCAGATGCATTACATGAGTTCAGGCAATTATGTGTTAAAACAAATGTAGGCAATGACAGAGACAGCATCTGTGAGCTTTTTCTACGGCACCTGGCCAACCACTCTTATTTCCTGCACCAAAACCTGAAAGCTTTCCATGTCTTTATCCCATCAGGTGAGCTACAGGATATAGGCAAGAGGTGGGAGGGGTTCCAATGAAACAGTGTGGTATGTATCGCGTGTCAGTGAGCTGTCAGAGCTGGAAGGCACAAGAAAGAAAATAGCATTGGGAAGAGCTAAGCAGTGACTTTCAGCGCTCCACAAAACAAAGCAAGAATAGTTCATCCCAAACTAAAAACCTGGAAATATTATGCGTGCATTATAAACCTGCAGATTGTCTTCACAGATCCTACGTACACTTTCACTTGTGCTGTAAGAATTAAACATAGTGTTGTTTCTGTCAGAAACTGGGTTAAACGTGGTGTAAATGGCTTACAGACAAGTGCAAATAAAATAAAGGGCCTCCTAAGGAAGCACCGATGCATGGAATTGGAATCTCTTAAATCACCCTTTGCTCACACTTCTTACTGTGTTGCCTCCTTCGATAATGGGAGTATGGGGAGAGGAAGGCACAGATGAATCTGATTCAGTACTGAGCCTACATGTGCAAGGAGAAATGAATTGGTGAAACTGGATATTACCGCAAGCAAATCCAAATCCCAAAGCATGAAATGGGACCCCTCCAGTATGCTTATTTCCTGAGCATGATCTCCTTCCCCCTCCAATCAGCAGCTGATGAGGACCAATAAATGCCAGCAAAACAGCTCTTCAGAGAGATGTACTGACATCATTTTGCCTGTGGGAACTAGATGGAATTGCAGCATATCTGGACTGTTTATTTTCCCTACTTTTAAATATTCATATGAATACTTCTGAAGTTTTCTTTTGCCCATTGCCTTGAATAAAAGATAGCAAAAGTCATTTGATGTTAGTATTTCTGCCAAGAAAAAATAATTTCATTTTAGCCAGGGTTCTGTTTTTTATAAACTGGCTGACAGAGAAGGACAACCGCCTGAAATGTAGGCAATGGCCATCTCCCCTCTAAAAGGAATTTTCCCCTCTCTGAAATAAGCGTTGTACTGCATGCAGGAAAATGGCAGCTGCAGGCAGAGCAAGGGAGATCCAAGTCAAAACAGGGCTATCCGCTTCACCTCTCCAGAGACAAAGAGAAGATGCTGTTCGTAGGCACTGGGGAATTTTGGTTTTGCTTGTTTGTATTGTTTCCCGGTTTTTACTACTCCCTGCTTTGTTTCACAGAATCCCTCTCCCTCCTGCTTCATCTCCCTTTTCTCTCTCCAGTGTCTCCATTTACCTCCCCTTCATGTCCTTACAATTCATGCAACTGGAGAGTTTCACGTGAGATCTGTCTGTTCCTTTGTCTTCCCAATCTCTACCCTTCGCCCACCAGAGAAGCTATGACTCCTATCCACATCTCTTTTAGAGTGTGCCTGTTTTTGTCTTTCACAACAATTCCCTCACCTTTGGCTTCCCTCCAGTCCATCCTCTGGATGTCTCCTCTCCATGTCCTTCTACTACTTCACGTCACTGCATCCGCACTTTGACTATCATTCCCTGCTTCATGTTGCTTCTTCTACTTACCTCTCCTTTGTTGCCCATGCTGTGTCTGAAAAGAGTACAGCCAACCAAAAAATCTGAATGGTTTGGTTGACTTTTAGTGCTTACAGACCTGGACCCCTTTGCGTAACATTTTCTCTGCAGAAGTCCTCTCCTTCCTTCACATTCTCCATCTTGGTGCTAAGCGTGGTGGCCTCATGGTCCCCTCTCCATTCTTTTTTTTTTTTAAAAAGCACTGGCTCCTCTTCTCTCCTGTCATATTGATTTTGCTTATCACCGTCCTTTGACTTACCTCCTCCAATTTAGGCTTATTGCCAAAATGTAACTCCTGGCTCTGTCTCTTCCCCTTGTTATCTTCTTTCATGTTCATCTTATGTAACTTCAGTGGAGAGCTTGCAGACTCTTCTGACCCTTTAACTGTGCTCAGCTGACTTCTACTAGGGATTTAAATCTCTTTGCAAAGAAGGAATAAATGTCTTTAAAATGCAGGAATTCATCCACTGCTATCTGTTTCTGCTCACACTGACTGTAACTGTATCTGCTTTTTTTTTTCTTTTTGAGACTCAAAACTTCATCTGAAGCTTTTAGGTCATCATTACTCTCGGCCTCCTTACTGTCCAACTCCAACTGTTCATGAGCAGAAGTCATAAATCCTAAAGTAAGAGTTGTTTTAAACACATTTGAAACATCAGGAATTATCAACAGACATTTCTGCTATCAATACTGCTAAAATCAGATCAGTCAGAACAAAACTCATTGTAATTGGTTGCTTGAATTAAAAGTAATCTAAAGGATTAAATATTAATCAACACGGTGAATAAATTTGATAAGTTTTCTCTTTAGAGATGAATCTAATAAAATGTATAGTTGCTCTGTTAGTTATCTGAAAACAAATGCCACCACCCACATCCTAAAAGTAAAACTCTTCATATTTTTTCTGAAACATTTATCTACCCCTGATTTTTATTTTCTATTAGTCAGAAATGTTTCCAGTCATTTCTAGATTGATTTAAAAATAGCTGAAAACAATTAAGAAGAAATTCTGATTTTGATCAGCTTTTGACAGAAAAATCTTGAATTGTAATTGCTTTCATGACTTATCACTTCTATGCAGAGAGATTGTGGCTTCAAATGTGGTATTAGCAGAAGGAATGGAAGGACGCTTAAAGGAAACAACTTGTCTAAATGGCTTCACAGTAGAGAACATAATACAGAACAACAGAAAATATGGAAATGTGTCATTGTGCATTTCTAATGCTTCCTTTTAGCTATAAGGAACCCAGCAGGTTTGGTAGCCTTTGGAAGCCTTTTAACTGAGCCCCTGCCTATTGCCTGCCAATTGCAAATGCTACACACGTTGCATGGAAATCTGCTCTCAGAAGATGGTTCTTGATGCGCGTGGATTTCAGATTTCACTTCTGTGCAAGAGCCTCAAATGGCAAAAAACTGCCATGGTGACAAATATTTCCTGAAGCACAATCAGTGAGCAACAATGCCTTCCTTTGGTTCCTTCTGTTAATACCTTAACATTGGCTAAATAATCGTTATGCTACATAATCTCCCTTCAACTTTGGACAAGGTAGGATTAAGTTCTTGCAAGGTGAAGAAGGCACAACAAAAATCAGTTCCAGCAATATGCACTCTCTTTCTTTGTTAATCCATATGGTTAACTATGCTTAGTTTCCAAATCTACGTTACCCTCAGGGAAATGTCTAGATAAACCAGCAAAATTGAATGTTGATGGATGTTTCTTCAGTTTGCCAAATATGCTCCCATACACCAGGTCATGTCTCCCCTTCTCCTGTTCAGTGACATCTTTCCCTACAGCTAAGAGTGAGCTCAGAAACTTGCCTGCTCAATTGCATGTACCACTGCCTTGTTGAGTGAGAAAATCACAGCCGGATGGTGTGAAAGTTTAAAGGATACTTAGGGCTCAGACACAGACCTCAAACAATCACGTCTCCCTAGCCAGATCTCCACTTATGCAGGGGAAGAAGAGCTTATGTCTCCTGATCATCACTGGACATGACAGTTGAAGGGAGGACCTCAAACATCTGGGTGGGCTTACAAAATGGAGTAGATGATGAGATGTGGTGATCACCAGTCAGGCTGTGGGTCACATCATCAGTATCTGTAAGTAAAAGACAGAAAAAAGGCCTGAGGAGATACCATAAATGCTTCCAGCTGCCTCAGCTTAGTGCTGCTTTGTGCATTAGTGCCAGTTTTCAAGCAAGGTTTTGGCCACCTACAGTTTAGTTGGCCATTCTCTTGAAAGCGGGATGCTGTGATTTGTCAAACATCTCATAGTCATCCATGATGCTATCTAGACCTTATGGTAAACACAAAATAATTCAGTATAGCATACTTAAGAGAGTAAGGAAGGTATACTAGGGATGGCTGTAGAGGAAAAATGAAAACAGGAAAAAAATTCTAGATATCTGTATTTTTTCCTGTCTTGAGATAGTCTACATCAATACTGTTCCACTGAAAGCTATCTGGCAGTTTCCACATCTGTCAGATGGGAACTGATTCTTTGACAAGATCTGTCTGCAGAATCACTTTTCCAGAAAAGAGTGCTGAGATGGAGACAAGTGTCTTCTCCCATACTCTTTTTTCTCCTTCAGCTTCCGTTCAGACTCAAATGTCCCCTTGAGGGTTTATGACAATTCATACACTTGATTGATGCTTAATGTTTAAAACTTCCAACAAAAGATCATTTATTCCTAAAGATGCTCTGGAAATGCTCATGTGCCTTGAGCATAATGATACGGATTTACAACTTTGGTAGACAGGAAACAAACCTTTTAACAAGGTGCAAGCAGCACCCACTGAAAGACCTGATACCTCACCGCAGTACAAACTTATCCCTTATCGATTATGAATTAAATTCTCCCTGCAGCCAAATAAGGAAGATTTTAGACTTAGTAATGTATGCACCTTTGTAACATACACAATGAAAAAACACAGACATACAGAGGAGAACTAGAAATGTGGCTCCTTGCTAAGTCATGGTGGAGACGAGGCATGACATTGAAGAAGTAAAACCTTGTGCAAAAGCCTGTCTGAGTCAAGTGGCTTCTAAAATGGCTTTATAGATAGAAGACAACCAAGCTGAAGTGCATTACTGTACCCTGAAGGTTTCCACACAAAGGCAACAATCTCAAATGATTAAAATGGATTTGAAATGGCAGAATTAGGAGGCTTTTAAAAATAATAGTATTTTTTCAGTTGTTTAGTAGATCTTCAGAACACGCATGATTTTTTTTAATGGCCAGCAGTAGTAACTGTATTGTTTAGAAGTTGCTGAGATCATGAGATTAATCAATGAAACCAGTCTGCAAACTTAGTGCTTATTGATTCAGTTGCTTTTTGCCAGCAAAACCAATTACTGCTGTGTTACAAAAGCTCACTATTCACTGTTTAGTATGTGCACCGTTTTTCGCTGTTCACAAAATAATTGATTCAATCTAGAACTTAAATATCCTTTCATCACTTTGGATATAACTTTTTAAATTAATATGTGTAGGTATACTTTCTCATCACTTTTGTGCCAATGGTTAGGGATGGAGTTCCTAGGATTAAGTTATGAATGCAAAGATCGTCTTGAAAGAAAGGAATAGGGAAGATTAAATGTATGTTGATATTCTACATCTGTGGAAAAATCTGGAAAATTTAGAGTACGCTGATGGTGTAACGTACTCTCAAATAGCCAGAAAGCTGTCTTTGTTAATGACTGAGATGAGATAAGAAATTACAATACTTTCTTATATTGCTGTGGTTGGTTTTTTAACTCCTGAGCAATAGGAAAGAAGTGGTAAGGAGAGGAGCAGGACAACGTATTCTGCATAAACAGAAAACAAGGAACAGCATCAGCCTATAGACAACAGTGCCCACGTTTCACAGTCTGAAACATATCAGTCAGTTTGCTGTGTTGCTAGAAAAGACAACTCCATGGACAAAACCCTTATTGGCTTAAACAGTGAAACTTTGTTGTGTGCTGGTTGCTGCTCTGCGGAGGAGTGTTCCTGACTTCTCCTATGCCATTCAGCTCCATTCAACCTTATGAAAATCCCTGTAGGGTTATTATTCCCATGAATTATCCATGGACATAGCATAACACACAAGTACACCTCCCAGAGTGAGAGTATACAAACCTTTTTTATATAGAGAGCAGCCAGCCACAGCAAAAAGAGACCTACCATCAGAGGTTGCAGTGCTCACCGATGCTGGTGGACCACACAGCGCACTGAAATCGCATCACTTTGAAGTTGTTCACCTATATGGCAGTGTGCGTACCAGCCTGGGAAACCCCAGTGTAAACACATAGAGATGTCTGCTTAAAGAGACTTCTTCCATCCTAACTGACCTAACCTGCAGGAGATATTTCTTGCAGTGTATACTCATGTTTAAATTAGATTTCAGGTACTACACCTTCAGGGCCTAAAACCCTTGGCTTGTCTCTTGGAAGACAAATGAAAGCCAGCCATACTCCAAAGCCCAGAGGAAAATAGGACAACATATTTTTTACATTTTTTTTCAAAATTAAACCTGTGTAAATACATATTAAAATAAAATTGCTGCACTATTCCCCTATGACAGAGAAGAGAACACAGTTCTGTCTGGATGCAACTTGCTAGAACCATAAATAAATCAATTAGTGCATTGACCTAGAAGAATTAAAGTTTCAAAAAAATAAAAATCAGGCTAAATCAGCCCTTTGGTATACTAGATTAGGAAAGATTTTCATGGGCTCTCTACCACGTTTTATATCTCTTCATATCACTTGTACACATCTCCTCTGTTTGGTGCCAGAATAAAGAAAACAAAAGTTAAAACAACGTTGCAAGCATGCCAGTAGGTTTCTTTCCAGCTCATCTGCTAGATACAGAGGTGCTTTTTTTACTCCTTTCCAGCCAGTTTGCATATAGAAGTAATATCAGAATACTAAGCCTTTATTTGCAATGTGTGGGCAACAGAATTTCAGTTACATTCCTGCAGAATTGCAGCATTCACTCATCAAAATCAATGATAAAGTGTGATAGTAGGCAGGTATTTACAGTGTAGAAATTACAGAACAAGCAGATCCGTTGAGTTTTTGATGCCTGATTAATATATTATGTCACAAATAAATCTGTGCAAGCATTTTTCAGTTCTTGAAAAAATGTGGACGGAAAAAGAGTTTAAATTTACCCAAAAGTTTTCAGGTTTTTTTTCTCAGAATAGAAGTATTTTTTAATTCTGAATCCAACAAGATATTTGCTTTTGAATCAGACAAATTGGTTTTCTCACTTTGCCCTACATTTTTTCACCCTTTTGAATGTTATTTGAGGGTAATTTTCAAAATGAAATGTCATTGCAAAATGCTGTATCGATGTGCAATCAAATATTTCACCATTTTCTATAAAAATTAAAAAATGACAGTAGTTTTAGCCAAAGCAGTTGGAGGAATTTGAGAACTTACATATGTATATTTCATGAAGAAAGTTGCATCATCTTGTTGTTGTCTTAAGAAGTTGATGGAAGTGTGTAGTAACAAACCTTGTACCTGTCCTGGTTTCGGCGAGGATAGAACCAATTTTCTTTTAGTAACTTTGCTTTTTAGTTAAGTCTTTTCTGAGAAGTTGCACTCTCTGAAATTAACTGCATGTTTTTCCAGACAGTAGCTGCTTCTAGCAGTGATAAGGCTCGGTGTTTATAGTTAGTGCTGGAATACCAGGAGGAATGGGATGCAGAAAGGCTCTTGCTTACAGTTATCCCTGTGGAGACCAAGGTC
>VZSC01000557.1:456932-545527 GCA_013398225.1 Steatornis caripensis
TGACAGTACCCTTTCCTTGTTTCATATTCTTTAAGCTTTGTGGTTTTTTACTACTGTTGTGCTTCAAAATTAGAGCTGGCTGGTTTGCCGATCAATGCCCTTCCTTACTGAAGTCTTCATGGTTTGCTTTTTGCCACTCCTCTTTTCCTCTTCTGCCTTCACCCAAACAATTACTGCTCAAACATTTCAAGGGGGAAGTAAGTGACCACTAGAACTCTGAATAAGAGTAGCTCTGCTGAACAAGCAGTACAACTGCTGGACAAAAAATAATGCAGGCTCAGCTGGTGACATTGTAGTTGATACAAATAAGTGTGTCCCTGCAACGGCCTTCCAGCATTTTTGATATCGTATCTATAAATCAGTCTAAGAATCAATTTGAACTTGACTGCATAGATAGACATGAAGATGGAGAGGATTGGTTGCTCTTCAGCTATTAATACCAAAGGACACAATTTCTGTAATAGCCAACCCTGTATTTTTATTTGATGTATGGCTTTTTAATATATTATACTTCCAAAAGGCTGCCTGGCAAGTGGTAAATGTGATAGTCCTGCACATGAGACTAATATAAAGATATTTTCAGGCCTCTCAGTTTATTTCTACCACTCCTAAGAAAAATCTTTTCATAAGGCGGTGAGTACATCAGCAGTCAGTTCTTTTCTAAGAATGCTAATTATATTCTCACTGTATGAATTAATTATAATTTCTTTTGACTATAGTGATATTGTTTAGAGAAATTATCTCTCAGGTCAGATGAAAAGGTCTGACTTCGTGTGACACACCAGAGTGATTTATTCTCCACTGTGACAGTAGTATTCCTTAGTGGGAACTTTGTGAAGAATTATAACCAAAATAAATTGAGAAAGGGGCCCCTCCCCACTGACTTTTTCATTTAAAACATTAGCTAGGGAAGCTCCTCCATGTTCTGTCATGTACAACCAAACAATGAAACAGAAATTTTCTTCTTCACAGAGCACCTTCTGAGCAGCATCATGGCATGTGTTCCTCGAGCGTGCTTTGCCGTGATACGGTTACACTGGCGACGAATTGAGATTCGGGTGCAGCTGGGAGTTATCAGTAGAGTTGCACCTGCTTAGTCTGGTTCTGAAATTCCCTCTGATATGTTAGAGTCTTAAACGCAGCTCTCATGCACAAGTATTTGTGGAGGCCATGCAATCTGCAGGAAAAAGCATGGGGCACGTACCTCTGCTGAGTTCTTCATTGCTGCCTCGGAGGAAAGATTTTTGGGAGCTAAGGCACAAGGCGCCTTTCGCATGGCGCTGATGGTCTTCAGTTTCTCAGAGAGCAACAGAAAAGCGGCAGGATCTCCTGGGCTACCCCTGCCTTGCTCCTGAGCTTCCCAAGACAAGGTGTGTTTTGAAGTTGAAGGACCATCTTTAATCTGTATCCTAAGGGCTGGACCTGGATTTGGGCTGCTCATAAATGCTCTGTGGCTTTATAACAGGTGACTTCAGAGCCTTCTAGGAAAGGCCTGAGCCACCCTGTATGTGTGATGTTGATTATGTGGCACCATGAAAAAGCAGATGGGCTCCATGGAGGAGACAGGGCCAAAGAGCCCTAGTACCCATCCACAGCAATTTCATCCACAAGAGATTTCTAAGATTTTGGAAGAGCCAAAGCTACATACTCTGGCCACCAGGGAGGTCCAAGAGGATGCTCTGGCAGGACATTAGTATGACAAGTTAGTGAATTTGGCTTTGAAACTGCTTTTGCTCACATGTCTTTCTGCTGCTTACCTTGCAACTCACATGAAAGGGCAATAAGCATTCCAGTCTTAGTTATTTTTATTCTCCTGTTCCTACTTCGGGTACTACTAAAATACTAAGAAAACACACTATCTGTTAGTGGGACTCTGAATTAACCCAATAGAGTCTATGAATTGGACCCTTCATCACACAGAACCACACTGGTCCTCATGGCACTGGCTCTGGCCATCAAGTCTTGTCCATCCTGTCCCATCCTGTGCCCCATACAGGCTGCTTTCAACAACTCAGTCACTGATAAGCTGGCAAGGAGCACAAGACTTGTGGTGGAGCTAGGGGGATGAGAAGGAAATAGTTTTTATGCACATATCTCTCAAATTTAGGAGTCCTGGGAAGGCCTCAGGATGGTAATGAACTCAGCAGCTTCAGAACAAAATGCAAGGCTCATTTGATCTGATTCAACTTCCCTGTGAAAAAGTATTCAAAGCAAAGTTAGATGGAATATAGAAGGAAAATTGAGACCAAAAATGCCAGCAGAAAATAATTGCTTTTCTAGTTGGAAGGTATTAAGAGTGAACTAGGAAACCTGGACGTGTGCAACCCTGCCAGGAGACAAGCAGACAGAAACAGAGCCCTAAAGCTGTAAGCAAAATGACCATGGCTGGGAGATACTGTACATAAAATGCAACTGTGCATGATCGCAATATTCAAAGGAATCAGCATATTTTGCTTATCCGTCAGTTATGACATTGTTTAAAACAGAAAATAAGAGGAAGAAAAAAATCCACTGTTGTGGCACCCTTTCTCTGTCAGATGTAGGAAGCGATGTGCCTAGGGCAGAGCGAAACGGCTCCTGTGTCCTCTTTCAGGTACAACATCCCAGGAAATGGCAGCACAACCTTTCCTCAATGACACCCATGGATGTTCGGTATGCATATTCCCCTCCATCACTGGGAGGTGGAGGTGGAGGAGAGTGGTCCACAACACAGCAGTTACTGTGCTCTTCCTCTTCACTGTCGAGCAGCAAGCTGAGCGTTGATCAGAACCAAAGGAAGAAGGACTAAGAGCCCTCATTCTGCCATTGCAACCATCCTCACAGTCACACACTGTAGGACTGCAGTCTCTTGAAAGGAAAGAAAACAAACATGTGCTCATTAAACTCATGACCTGGCACTCTTTTTTTTTTTATTTCTTGCTGTGTTAAAAAAAGACTATGTTCTTCTCAGCCTGAAACCCAGGATCTTTTGTTTTGAAGATTTTCAGTTTCAATAGTTCAATTCTAGTTCCGCCTTCTAATTCGTATTCTTGGTATCGGCTGCTAAGAAGCAAGTTAAATGATTTGAATTCACGCTGATTTAACATTATTATTTGAGCTGCCAATTGCTTTCCAACGTTGTATTTTTTAAAGAGACATCAAAACCTGTGATAGGTTTAAGTTCTTCAATACTTAGAAGAAGGGAAAGTAGGAAAGAGCAAATAAGCCAATAAACACAAGTGGAACAAATTATCTATTACAATCAGTTAACTGTATTATCTAACACCATGCCTGTCACAAAGAAGAAAATCAGCCTTTTCATTCTCTGTAGGTGGCTATACATGTATTGCAAAAAAGCATATGATGTTGTCTCAGCCAACTCAAAGAATGACATGGAGCAGCACTGCACTGAACACAGTTAAAGGCAAAACCTGGGGAAGAGGGGAAAGCCCTTGTTCCTATAGTAACCAATGAGCTGTCAAGAAGATAAACACCTCCAAAAGCTGAATTAAAAGAAGTGTTTTTAACTCAACACATTTTATTTAGTTTCAGCATTTTTTTACTAACTATTATAACGCTGGGTGGGTTGCATTAACTGCTGCTAGAACTTTGTAGTATTCACCTTCAACAGCTGCCACAAAGAAGCCAAGAACACATTTTTGAGTTAAACCACTAATAAACAGCTTATCCCTAGAGTAAAATCTCTCTCCAGTGGGTGGGCTGGCCATCCCTGAAACTTATGATACTTTAAAAGAGCTCAGAAGAGAAAGAACCTTGAAATAAGGGATGGGTTGGGGGAAAAAGATAACATTGCTCTACATCCAGTTCTTTTACCAGTCTGGTTATATGTACGAGGGGTGCAAATATTTAAGCAAAAATAATAATAAGAGTATAATGGATGTAAGGTGCATGCAGGTCTAGCACCACGACAGCTTCTTCCTCTTTCTGTGAAAAAATAAGCTATGCTCATGCAAGTACTGATGTAATTGTATTTACTCTCAGTGTTGGTATGTGTGTGTGTGATTTATACTTCTGTAATTATATTAGTGTGTGTAGCAGTCTGTGTAAAGAGAAGTTCTTAAAATTATTTTCAGGAGCCACATTTTCCCCTTGAAACCTCTTGCCTTTGTTTGCTGTTATATAACCACGTTTTGCTTTGCTTTGAAATATTTTCTCTTCTCTGTTGCTGTTGGAAATACCCACGCAAACCAAGAGGGGAAATGGGCTATAAAGGGAACAAATGAAACTGAGTACTGACTTAAATTGGTTTTGGTCTGGTTCCAAATGTTGCCAAACACACAAGATAAATACATAGAGAGTGGAGAAAAACTGTCCCACTCTCTCGCGTTTTTATGATGCTAGTAAGTGTAGATGCCAGTTTCAGATACTGTAAGTAAAAGAAGAGGTTATCAGTGCTCCTCATAATGCTAACACATACGGACTGCTTATGGTTATGACCTGGGTTCTCAAATATATTTAATATAAATATCTTTGAGGACCTGGCAAGAGTCAAAGGTGTATGTAGGTAAAGAGAAGGCAATACTCTGTCTTCATTATATTTATCTCAAATATATAATCTATTTTTCTATTTTTATCATCTGTTTTTTTCCTTTTTTTTTTTGCTGTTGACAGCCTTATAATTTTCATGTCATTCAGACCTACAATTTTTCAATCATACTTTATTGATAAACTGAAGCTTGTTTTACAGTACTTTCTAGAGGCTCAGCTGAAAACTGGGCTCTCTTATAGAAAGCTTTGTCCACACATTCACATGTCCACACACACGTATCAAGGCTATCCTACCCCCAGCAAATTTACAGCTGGGTACTTAGAACCAAGGCAAGCATTTGAAATGAAATACGACTAGCACTTCGTAAACGGGGAACCGGGAGAGAGAAGTAATAGAACATCCAAAATCACACAGGAGACCTGTGGCAGAGCTTGAAAACAAACCATTTGACTGAGGCCTTATCCTGTGCATAAATAACAAGATCTTGGGCCTTATCTTGGGCCATGCCCTCTCCTTGGCATCACAGCTACACATCTTTCCAATTTTCTTTTAGTGTGTTTTCTTTTAGGGTAATTGCTTTTAAGGTATTTTGGACATCTCACCTTTGAATTCTACACCAGCCTCTCATCTAAGTAATAAACGCAAATCATGGTACCAACATTTTTGGCAGATGGCAGTGGTACCAACATTTTGGCAGTGACTGGACAGAAGGGGCTACAATGAGTAAATTACATATTTATAACAGACGTTCTGAATACAGCCCTTTAGACTTCCTTCCATCTTGACTTTATGGATGGATTGGCTGATAAAAACCAAATCACAAGGTTGTTTCCTCCTTCATGATCCTTCTCAAGAACGACCTTTACTGAGGTACCTGGAGGAAATTGCCCATTATAGAATGGAAAGGGCAGAAGGGTCACTGGGGCAAGCTTAGTCTGAAGGGAGAGTTTTCGTGTACACTCCCTATATTGTCTCTATAAATTGTGAGATCTCGTGGCAGGGTATGTCCATAGCAATGTTGGAGAACACTCCCTGTGAGTGCTACTGGAATATTAAGATTACTAAAAAATAACAGTGGTAATATTTAGGACCATGTTTATCCCTATGAGTGACGTTTGCTAAATAGGCTATTGATGCAATCCTATGCCATGAGGGTCAGACTCCTAAAGCGCTTAGGAGCCTAAGAATGCCTGAGAATACCTAGGTGCATTCATGAATTTGGACCCCGTTCTTGCATTTACAGTGCATTCTAGAAATATATCCCTAGTGTGCTTAATGGATCTAGGAGCAAATGAATTTAGAAAAATAAACTCAAATAGACTTTTCTAACTCAATATTGTAGCATCTCACATTCTTGATGATAACTTGAATCATAATACTGGGGCAATATTCAGCTGCTCTAAATTGCCATAGCTCCACTGAAGCCAATAACATTACAGTAATTATTTTCATCCGAGAATGTGATTTTTACAGAAGCGCCCTGACCTTATTTCATTGTGGAATTTGCTTGTTTGTTTGTTTTAATAAAGGGAGAAAAAAGGACAGACTGCCGTAATTTTAGACTGAATGACGGGATAGCTTCTGCAGTAAACTGGAGGTACCAGCAACAAAATCAGAACATCAACAATCGGTATTTTGTGAGTAAAATTGCTCAAACACAGAACGGAATCAGGGAAGCTGTGCATCATCTTTTATCCTTCCCTCTGTAAGACACAACGTTGAGTTATGGAAACACATTGGACATATTTCAAAAATTTGTATGATGTAACCTCATGCAAGTATACTAAAACTGTAAATACATACATATCCCAGTGAGGTTTTCTTGTGGCTGCTAGAACTTGGCTTTAAAGCTGGTTAGGAAGAGAACATCAGAGAAGGGACTAATGTGCAGGGAATTTTTTTTCGGCACAAGCTGGCAAATTTGGGAACTGCTCATTGAGGAATTTTTGACCTGGGTTGGATGTTTCCAGGCCAAAGGTGCCAGCAGCCCTGCATTCAGCAACTCTCACTGACACTTGGGAGCAAATTTATGCTGTGGCTTCCACAACACCCTGTGAGAGTTGATTCCTCAGCTTTGTATGAAATGACTTTTTTTCTTCCGCTTTCAAACTGCTGGTTGATAATTTCATTATCAGTCTGCCTTCTCTTGTATTGTGAGAAACCATGAATAAATCATTTCCTATTCATCATATCTACCTCAGCCATATTCCATCTTTGTCATCTATTATCTAGTCTATTATTATCTATTATCTGTCACCTAGTCTATCCACTCTCCTTGCAACAAAACTGTTCCTTCCCTTCTCTTAGTTCCAGTGCATTCTTTTGAGATGGAGTGAAGTGAATAATAAGTGCGTAATGTACAGTAATAACATATGGTAGCATAATGTTATTTGATTTTTTTCTCTTCTCCTCTCCTAATAATGCTTAATATCCTTTGTTTCTTAGACAGTTTCTGAGCATTGATGTATCATGTATTCAGTTTTCACAGAATCTTCAGTGGCTCCAAATACCCTTCTTAAATGACATTAGGCAATTTACCAACAAACTGCCTGTATAGAATAGTCCATACGTACATGCACAGGTGTACATACACATCTATATTGGCACTATCTGTCCATATACAAGCAGAATTTTGCCCTTCTGCATCTCACTACAGTTACTAACATGGAATTAAATAAAAAAACTTATGATCTTTTGAAATACCTCATGGTCAACTTTAGATTAGCCTTTTCTGAATAGTTTCGCGTCAGCTAATATTATCAGTGCCTTTCTTATCTGTTTCCTGCAATAGTAATGAATATGCAGAGGAACACTGGACCCAGCTCCGATCTTTGAGTAGCACCATGACTGGCAGCATTATACTGTGAAGAATCAAATTATTCTCATCTTTTCTTTCTTTTTTTTTAAAGCAGCTACTAACTGATCATTGCCATTTATGCCGTCAATATTTTGTTTTCGTAAGGCCCTTTGACAGAGGGTCTCATTGCCATTTTTTTGTCAATCCAAGCAGATTGTATGAGCTGTAATGTTTTTTGCTTCTCGCTTCTTCTGAGAAATGCGTGGTGTGTGAGGCATGAATGTCCTTTGCAAAAGCCACTCTGGCTTTTCTCTGGTAGTTCTTACACATTTTTTTTTACTTCCATTATTATAGTTTCTAATAATTTTTATGGTCTGCAAACCAAGCTTATTGGTCACTGGTACTCATTATAACTTTTCAAGCCTTTAGTAAAATTTTTGCTACCAGGTACCAAAACTAACTTACCCCTTAGTAGTTCAGTAATTTTATGCAGAGTTTATTTTAGGACTGTTTGATGCATAGATTTCGATCTGTTTGGTTTTTTACATATGCCCAGAATTATTTGACTTAATTTTAATGGCATAGAAAAGTGTGTGTGTGTCTTATCTAACACCATAGTCAAGGGCAACTGATGGTCACTTCCGGTAGAAAACTCTCCTTACTTGGTTTAGATATTGGTTTCTCCATATGGTCTTTCTCTATTCCTCTCTCTCTTTTAGATGTTTAGATGATAAGCACAGTCCAGTTTTCTAACTTTTAGATGGCAACAGCCAAATGAACCCCGCCCTAATAATTCAGTTCATTGGGTTGTTCTAAAACCTCATTTATGCACATTTTAACTAGAAGGAGTGCCTTGTTTGTTCTTACAATGCCGCCATGCACAAGGCAGTGAGCCATGTTGGTCATAAGCTTAGTGTACGTAAAAGATCCTCGCTTTTCAGAGATCTCAAGTTTTTCACCATATTTTTCTTCCTTTAAAGGTTTTATTCCCCTTGCGATGCAGTTCTCTGGAGAAAACACCTTTTCCAAAATGATTGTTTATTTCTTACCTTCTTGTCATTCCCTCTCTTGCTTTGTGTATAGATTATTAATGTCCTCTGGTAATGATAACACTGCTGCGCACTGCTGCCGCCGTTAGCCTATATTGAAGTCACATTACTTTTCTACCTTGCTATGACTGGAGCAGCATGTTTACATTCAGATTTTTCTATTGTTTCTTTCTGTGGATGTTTGTCCATTAGTTCCAAATGATTTTCAGTGTGAAAACAAGTATTCTAGATTCTGCCTCATTTCCCCCTCTCTCTCACGCACAAGCATGCACATAGCCAGGACTCCTTAATGGTGGATAAAATAACTGTTTTCCCTATGAGAACAAAGAAATAGTGAGGCATCCGGGGCTGAAAGAAATTGCTTTCTTCAAGGACTGTCTTGGAAGAGACGTCGTTTATTTCACTCAAAAAGAGGGAGTGTACTAATCTCACTTGCTGATGACACATCCTGGGTACAGACAGGACATTGAGAATATTCTAGAGATAGAATCTGAGGACAGAGCATTAGAAACTGCGTTAGTTTCACTGTTCAAAGTGCAAAATCATATATGGACATATGAATTACACGAAAACCTGCTGTCATTAGATGCCTACTAGTAAAGAACCTTCTACCGGGATGGCAGAGGAAGAGAAAAGACAAGATAAAGACACATAACATCGTATATGGGCTGTCAACATGACAGAAAAGGCAAAGACCCTGGAAACCCAGGATGGATTCGGTGAGTTATTTCCTGCAGAGAGAAGGATGTACACATACGCTGCTGGCAGATGGAGTATAATTTGGTCACCTGGGATCAAAAAATATTGCTTTAAAGTAGAGTGCATGATTGAGAAGGGCTATTAAGATGGTTAGGAAAAAGGAGAGCATAATACATGAAGTGATACTAGAAGAGCCTGGCTTGAATAATTTACCAGAATGAGGGTGACAGGAAGCGTAGTTTCTGTCAATAGATTACTCAGTGGGGTGAATGCTAAACAGGGGTAAAGCTACTGTGGCTAAGGGGCAGTGCTGGTAGCAGAGCAAACGGGGCACCTGTCACGTGGGACAAAATGGAGCCTGAACATCTGAAGGAAGTCCCTAAGCTGATGGCCAGGTGAGCTTTTGGAGACTTCCACCTGGAGTACCCTGGCAAAGGAATGAACCCTTTCTGAGATCCTGCACAGTATCGCCCATCACGGCATTCTTGCGGTAATACCAGCCACAGGTGGAGGGAGGCTTTGGGTTCCTCTTGCTTCTGCTACCAACTCGCTGGCTGTCTTTAGACACAACTTGCTGCTCACTGGGCTCTGGTCTCCATGTTGGTAAAGTAGAGGTAATGACACTGAAGGCTCCTGTAAAGCAGCTTGAGCCTGCCAGCGAGCAGGGCTAAGTAGCAGCAATGTGTGGTTATTCTCATTTCCAGCTACTTCAAAGGAAAGCAGAATCCACCTTTCCAGCCATCAGGTGAAATGAAGGTGTGTGAGTGGGTGAGAACAAGGACTGAGAGAGTAATGGCTGCATCACCTGCACAGCTGCAGGCAAAACTCCAAGTATTATTCAGACTTTTACAGAGAGGATATAAGTTAAAGAGAATCTTTATTTACTTCTTAATAATTCACCTTTCCATGTACCACTGATGATGCTTTGAAATTAATAAATCTCCTGACAGCAGGGACTGTAACTCTCTGCAATTTTTGCTGACATTTTCGTTTGATTGCCTTTTCCACAACAAACATCTGTCCTGAAAGCAGCTGCCTCGTGCTGGTAAATGAATAGCTCCCTTCATGGTCTGTGCCACATTTATTTTAACTTGGTCAGATTGGCTAAAATTAGATGAGTACTACTGAAATCTAAAACACATTAAAAGGAGGCCAAAGTTAGCCAGATTAGTGTGTTGTCAGCTGTGTTTTAGAGTCTTAAAAGGGAAAAGAAAGTCCTAAAATATTGATGTATTCCCCACCAACTAGGGAACATTAATCATAAATAAGACAGGAAAAAATGCAACTGATCCCACAAATATTTCCAAAATGGAATTTATGGAACCATTGGACATCCACAAATATATTCCTTCAGTTACATTGTCAAAAGCACCTTTTTTGATAGGGAACCTTCAGTAACTGCCCTCTTTGGCTATACCCCCATCCTCTAGAGGCTTTCCAAAGCTGGGAAACACCAACAGACTGTCACTGAAATTGTTAGCTGTGATTTCCCCTGGGGTGCAAGGCTGTCAGGCTGGGGTCAGTGCAGTTTGTTCAAAGCATCTTCAGCTTCAGTTTGACCGATACGGGAAATTCTTGGCTATGTATCAGTATTTCTATTGCATCGGTAGCGCTGGGAGGTCTCTTGGTTTTTTGGTGAATATTGTTTCATCCTCAATCTGTCAGATGAAGTCTAAATAAAAGAGTAATACCACTGACATTTCGTAGCAATGTGTCTTCTGGATATACTCACAGAAATACATAGCAGCTCTGCTGTTTATCAGGTTTTTTTAGTGCAAAGGTGGGTTGTGTCAATTTTCTAATAGAAAGATAGAAATTTTTGCACGTGGCAGACTGAACTCTATACTTAAGGGCAGATGCCTCCAGATGCAACAGGACATGACTCTCCATTACTTGCACCATTAAATTTCTCGGGTTATTCAGACGCACACTTGACTATACTGGCAAATCCTAATAAAAACAGAATGCCAAATAGAAGCAGGAAAAATGCTATACAAGATAGAAGGGTTATCGGCTCAAAAGTTCATTGAGATAGTTATAGAGCACAGTCAGGTTTACACTTTAAAGGACTAAAATTTTGGTGTTTGACAGTGTTATGTGGGCTTTTAGCTCTTTTTGCTAGAGGTAGCCCCTCTTCGTAAGTACAAGCATCTGTCTCTATCAGGAGGCTCGCTGAACCAAAACCACACAAAACTTCTGCCTTCAATATGACTTTCAAGGTTTCCTTCTCAGTTTGCTTCATCTTAAGGTACTTTCTCCCTGGTGTCTTCAGACAAATCAAGTGTGAAGTATGCAACGGACTCTGATAATGCTACCATCTCTGCTGAAAGGAGGCAAGATTTTCTTCAGTGTAGTGTCAGTTTAGAAGAGTTCCACTAGCAACGGACACTAATACATAACACAAATAACACAGTAGTCTCAAAATATGCCAGTGGTACTTCACTACTGCTTGTTTTCTCCTAATAGCTATGAAAATAATAAAACACTAGTATTTTAAGCTTAAAATTGAAGGCAACACTGTGCATCCGTTGATACTCTAAAATCTAAATGTGGGCTTCTTGCAGCAATAACAAGTGCTAGGTATCTTCTGTTCTTTTGCATACACTGAAACTGGAGTTCAACTTGTGCAGCTTCATGTAGCTTAGGCATTTAGGCCAAGTCACTGATGTCCCCTCCATAGCCAAAGGAGAGAGAAAGACACTTCTAGAGGACAAACCCTTCCAGTTTACATCATCTGTGCCCACAGCAAGCTGAGATAAAAAGCTTGTATTAGTGAATGAGCCTTTAGACAATCCCATCTTCACTGCCAGTTGCATTTTAACTGAGCAGTGGTTGTCCCTGCTTTGTAAGCTTTCACCTTGGCGAAGGTATTTGTTTTATGGTTCACCACAAATGTCTGTTTGAAATCAAACAAATTTTTGTTCGGCCAAGCCTTGTCACGTATATTGTCTCTTTCCCAAACCACATACCTTTGCTTACCAGTTACTCCAGGTTTCACACAAGAAGATAGAATTTTCTAACGAACGTATTGAACAGTACAGCAAAGGAATAAGTTACCCATGGAGGGTAGCGTTCCCATCACAGGATGCTGTTAGAGACAAGCTGGTTGTTGAGAAAAGTTTCAGTGTAGCTGAACTTGGAGTACTGACAGCGTGGGTGACTTACTGAGGTTCTTCCAGCCCATTTTCCTATATGTCCCTGGAATCACTGAAACACCAATAGTATAACTAATCCAAACTGACTGAGAGATGGGACAAAGGGTAACTGCATGTAAACAGTGGGTGTTTAGTGGAAAAAAAGAGAGAATCATGCTTTTTTTACGTCCCAATCATGTGCCGTCGATTCCTTAGTCCTTCTGAAGAGCTCATTTCAAGATGTTAGAACTGTATTACTTGACAGCCTGCTGGTTCCAAAACACAGAATTCCTGGTGAGTTGCAGTCTGCAGTTAAGATGTGAGCATTCAGAAAGGACTGTAACTGAATTTAGATGCATGTAACTCTTAAATTACACAGTGCTGTCAACTATTGATATTTATACTTGATAGCTTTAATATTACTATTTATGTCTCAATAAAGTATACTTGCAGAAATAAAAATGGAGATGTCAGACTGCATTAATATCTGTACTAAACATAAATCTCAAAACATAATTGATATGGATATTGACAGTGTAATTTCAATAATATTAAACATGCCTATGGTTTGTGATAGGATCTTCTAAATGCAGCATACAAGTGATAAAGTGAGTCAGGTAAGAAATAATTTTTGCAGAAGACCTGGTTTCAGTGAATGATTGAAACCCAGGTATTGGATACCAGACACTGATTTGAAGTGAGAAACTCAAGACCTTTGATAAACCAAAGCAAGACAAACACACTGTTTTTGGTATCACACTAAAATGTGCCTGGAATTTGAAGTTTGCCAATTATTCATATAATTATTGTGGGTTTTGCAGTGGAGCACACTCGTGTTATTTTCTCTGGGGAGACGATAACTTCTTACTTGCCAGTCATGCTCCACAACAATTGAAGATGGGAAACATCTCCCCAGAGTAAAAGTGTATCTCTTAAATACATCAAAAATTAGCACATTATAGAGAAGATATGTGGCAAGTCAACTGCAAGCTTGCTAATGCCCCAGATTATGTTTCTTAAACGTCAGGGCACTGCATATCACCCTGAAGAGGGCTATGTTTTTACAACAATAAATCTGTCTTCAACTCCTCTTGATGATCTAACTTACGAGACTGTTGTTCACATTATATGCTTGTGTTTAATATGGGCTGGAGGAAGCTGAGAAGCTCGTAAAAAGAGCTTATCTTCCGTGTTAGGGTGAGAAGTGCTTTAAATTGTTTCAACCATGAACTCCATAGATAGTGTAGCTACCCATATGTGAAATTACATTCTATAAAATGGCAATTTCACTCAAATCCATTAATGAATTTTCTAGCCTTCATGGGTTCCAGTATGGTTTTAATTTCGGTAGAGCATCTGCAGAGGAGGGGATGATTATTATTTGAAAAACATCAATGTATAGGGACAGAGCATCCTGTTCTATGGAGATGCCTGAGGTAAAGGTCTGGAAAAGTTGGCAGGATTGAACCTTCTGCCTCCTAGGTGAACTTCCACATACGAGGGAACAAGATGGTGAAGCGTGAGGAACTGAGAAGCTGTGGTGCTCTTGCTTCACTGGGTGCAGGAAAAATAAGACCAGGGATTGCATGTAAATTAATTTCTTTTTGATATTTGGCCTACAGATTCCTTTAAAAATTTCAGTGCTTTACCCCAGTAATCTTTTAGTGTCATCATAACTGATTGCCCTTTCTCCAGGTTGTTTAAAGATGCTTCAAGGTTTGAATGGTCTTTGTGGTCTTCTGTGAATGCCATGCAGCAAAATCGTATGACTTTGGAAAAAAACATATTAAAGCTCTGAAATAAACCCTTCCAACCTCTACCATTCTGTGATTCTGTGACTGTAGAAATAAAGAGAATAAATCTTCTCTTTTAACTCCTTTTGCTCAGAATTTGACATGATTATAGGATCTGGCTTCCAGCATCACAGCATCCTCCGTATGTAGAAAATATTCAAATATGTTCTGAAATGAACAGCATATCCTGCTGGCATAGCATCATGGTAAACTTTCACTAGTCAAGACAGTCTTTCACTTTACATGAGGACTGTGTGGCTTAACAAAAATTGTATGCAAACATCCATAAATCATATTAGGAGACTGAAGAAAGTGGTATTGGTGGAGCTTAATACTAGCTAGAGTCCAGAAAAAATTTATAGATCGATTAATGAAATAGAAGTCCTGGACCTGTTCATAAGTGGAAAAGATTATTTTCGGCTTGATAAGGTAAGTACACATTTTCACTTGAATGGTACTCTTACCCATGGCTTGTAGATTAGGCCACTCATATTTTCCACATGTTTTTATATCCCAGAAAACTTGTTCAGGATGATTCAGCCCATTTACTAGTGGAGTTTTACGCTGGCATCGCATAATACCAGCGTGCTACAGACTGCGCAAGCTAGCAGCTGACTTCTGAGTAGAGTTTAATATTGATTTTGCATGCATGGAGCCACTCTACAGCCAGCCAAAATAAACAGGAAGCCACCCATTGTCTCAGAATTAGATTTAAATCCCTGACTGATTTGGCTCAACATTGCCTGAAAGCAGTTAATCTTTTCCTATCAAATGCTCACAACTGAGGTTATCAGCATGACAAAGATTTTTGATGTAAAAGACAGAGGGACATCGATGAGGGATTTTTCTGAGAAAAAAATATTTCTTGTTCCTGACTGTTTTTTCTTCTGCCATGAATATGAGAGCTCAGGTTAGCTAATCTCTCCATAAATGCTGCAAAGACTTTTTTCAGAACGCAGATGTTTGAGGCAAGTCTGGAGTAAGGTTGAGATGAGTTGCAGTTTGCAAGCTATACTGAAGTCATGGGGTCAGACCAGGTTGTTGCTCTACAGGCTGGCAGTGACCTCACAAGAGATTCATCTCCTTTAACTACAGATGCACTGAAGTATAACATTTCACCCAGACAGGTTTCTTTTGACTGAAGGCGGTTGGGAAGAAATTCCTTGTGCAGCTGCCTCTCTTTCAACTGAGTGTGAAGATCGAGAACATCTAGCTCAAACTTGACACCTTGGGTAAATTTCACCTATCTTTAAATTTCTATATATTATTGGAAATGTGCACCACCTAGTGATTTCCTGCTCTTCTATTTGATAATTGAACTACGATAATTAACAATCTGCCGTGTACAAGGGGAAAAAAAGAAGTCCCTCATAAAAATCCCATCTGGGTCTTTACCTCCGTCTCTCTTTTTCATCTTGTTTTTGGGTATCTTAAAGGGGAAAAGTAAAACATGACAGACAAAACTGCTCTGGATCTCAGACCATCATCTGCATCCTCATCTTACTGGTGGTTTTTCCCTTCTCCCCTTTCTCGCCTTCTGCTACCATTACTTGCCAGACCTGAGATCTTATTATCCCCTTCCTCTCCCAGACAGATTCTGAGCAGGAACACAGTGCATGGATCATTGTCTGAGTATTTTCTTACAGATCAGCAGCCTTGTTGGCTCCCATGCATGTAGAAATTTGAATTTCCCAGTGGTTTAGTGCTGTGATTTTTCACATTTGTCTTTCAGGCAGTTCTTCATCTCAGGCCTAATGGGCCCAGTCAGGCTTGCAGATAAGGACAAGCACACCAGGAGATGAGCAGTAAACCTGTTGCCTTTGAGAGAAAGCCTTCAAGAGTTTATTCTCCAGGGCTCCAGGTGTTGGTGAGATACCCTAAAAATCCACCGCAAACAAGCATGAAGGTGCTGCCACGTACCTAAACCCAGCTCCCTGGCACAGAAGTTGGAGGGCAGCAGTGTGACTTTTGAATACAGGGAAATAAAACAACACAGCAACTGCTTTATAACAAGCAGAAACTCACAGGCATTAAGAGAAATAAAAAGGTCAAGAGAAAAGATTTTTATCACATACATCTAGCTTGCTTCCTAATTCTTGTCAGTCTTATTTTTCTTCCACAAGTCATAATTTCTGGCAAACTCTGCAGTCTGGTGGTGTTACAAAGCCTTTTTTTTTTTAAGGACATCTCCCTTTGGAACGTTTTTGTGTGTGATTTCTTTGTTCGGTGAGCAGAATATGCCTGCCAGCGAGACAGAATCTCATTTAGTTACAAAATACACTGATTCTCTTAATGAAGTTGTGGATCTGTTCTGCAGAGAAAGCACAGATGAGGGTCTTCTCAGTGTCTCTCTGTAGGGTGATTATGATTCGTTTTAAAAGTACACAAATTCTCTGAGGCCCCAACTCCTTTGGTTTTTAGCAGGTTTTGTTGAATTATATGTAACAAAGGTTTCACAAATTGGCACTGCATTCCATCCTGAGAGAAGGGCTTTAGTTTTTTGGGGCTATTTTTCAGTCTTCATTTATCACATTACTACTCTGCAGGGTTTTGCTTGAGCAACAAGAACGGAGTTATGTTACTTGAGCATGGGTTTTAAATGAAGATGGGGTGACTCCCTTCTGTGTTTGATAATTATCAGTTGCTTGAAGCATACAAGATGATTTTGTCAGACAGGTAAGCCTGAGCTTTCTGGTGATGGAGACTGGACAAATCTTAAAGCTTGTTAGGTCAGACAGTTAAATGCTTGTCTTTTTTTTTTTATGCCATGTAGGTGTATTCTTTATGTAGTATGGCTCCTCTATAAAGACGAATCTGGCAGTCGTTCACAGAGACATTTATCCTTGCTTTCTCGTATTAATTCAGTTCCTCTCCCTGATAGTTTCAGCTTGAAAAATACTTAAACTACTTAACTGCTTCTGCTACTCATTCTAGCCACACTGGTGACTTCTTGTCATTGTTTGTGTGCTCCATCAGGCATTTGCACAGCTAGAAGTGCTTTGGAGTCGCAGAATTTCCCCATCTTGTAACATCCATGTTACATATTTATCCCATCTGTTCGAAAATCTACCCTTTTTTGACCCTTCCAATGTATCCTATTTCTTATTATAAATGCAGCTGCTGTTGTTTTTATTCTGTTTCAGGAGTGCCTGTAGGACCCGGACGAGACTGGCAGAGTGCTGAGCTAAGCACAGAGTTTACACGATATGTCAGTCTCTGCCGCCAAAATCTTGTGAGCCAGATAAACAGGACCAAGAGCTGGAGGAAAGAAGAAAGGTGAAGTGACAGGCCAAGGTCATGCAGCAGACGTTGGTGACGACAGTGGGACCACAAGGGAGGTTTCCTGAATCCTAGGAGAGCACCCTGTTGCACCAAACCTGGAGTATTTTACAGATAAGATCCTTACGCTCTCAGGAATCAATTATTTTTTGTTGCCTTCCCTCCGCTCCCCTTACATGTGACTGACGGCAGCTGTGGTGCTGGCTATTGCCAAAGTAGTAAATAGAGTCTTATATCCCCACTGAAAGGAGAGTGAATGATGTAATTTGGCTCCTTTTCACTCCTGCTGGCTGCCAAGACATTATTTCTGTATCAGTGCACATGGCCATTTGGCATCAAAAGAGACCCCTCTCTTTGTGTAAGCGGAGGCAGGATGTTAATTCTTTTTGATGTACCAGTAACATATCTGGAGTGGTGCAGCAGCATTTCTTTCAGGAGGCAACTGATTCTCTGCATGCCCTAACAAAAAAATGAGTGTGTGCTCCTTTCGTTTTGTGTGGAGCAACCGAGGAGGCAACATCATACCTCCCTCAGTGTAGCCCTGCTAACCGCAAGTCAATTTTGCAGTGTACTTCGAATTTCAATGGGACAGCAAGGTTGTTTGTTTTGCTTATTGTGGTGGTTCTGCTTCAGAGCACCTCTGCATTGATCCATTAAACTTCTTTGTTCTACAGTCTTTGAATTTGAGCAGTACCCCTTATAAAAGGCTAGAAGAAGGATTCAGATTTTGCGTAACAGAAAGTCATACGGCACCCACAAGGCCATATTTCTGCCTACTCTGCCTCCAACTTCTGACCATATGAAAATATTTTTACTCCAGTGGCTTTACATCAGATCATTAACTTTGGTTTATTGCCTGTGAAGACAGTTCTATGAATTTTCCTTCTGGATTTTTGTGAACAGGAACAATTTGGAGAAAAGGGAGGGGAAGCGATCACCTTCTAATGCCAGTCCAGATTTATGTGTTTGCCTGGCCTGTTTAAGACCCAGAACTGCCATGTTTCTCCCTTGAGACCTCCAGTACCTCACACTGAATGGGGTGATGGTATCAGAAAATCTTTTTTTTTTCACTCTCTCTCTTAGGAAAATAAGTGGGTGAACAAATGATGGATGCCAGTGGAGGTACTAGAACTAGCAGGCAGGTGATTCCCAGTGCCTTTTGCACCTTGTCTGCATCTGCAAGGAAAGAAAGAGGCTGCTTCATTCAGGGGGGACAGATGTACCAAAGTTTGCAGTCTCAGGTTAATAAAAAATATGCACTACTCCATTGCAATTTGACAGGCTAAAGACTGCTTGCACAGTGTCTACCACAACTGACATGCAAATTCAGAGAGTGAGAGTATAAGCTGGTTCAAAACATCTCCCCAGGGCTGGTCCTCTAACCAGGACAGCATCTACAAGGCATAATTTTTGAACTGCACATTAATTGTCAGTTTGACAGTTCTATTTCATTTTTACTGTATTTTCAAGTTGGCTTACTTGAGTTACCAGAGGCAGGCTCACATATCTGTTCACAGGACTGTTGCTAATGAATGGTTGAAGGTTTTCGTTGCCGTTGTGAGCTGACACATAGGCCCACTCCTTCCTTTGCTGTTTGGCAGAAAAAGCAAAGGAGGGAGACTGGGCATGCCTGCACCTGTAGCATCCAAATTCTCTAGTAGTTGTGTTTATTGCTCCACACTCAAGGGTAAATCCAGTGAATAGTTGAGCATCCATAAGTTGTTCTGGCACTGGAGAGCAGGGATAACTGGGTCCCAGTTTTAGGCTTTGCATGTGGATGACACTGGTCAAAAACTTCTGGGGCTGGTGTCCAGGGGAAGCCCAGTCACCAGATCAGGCACTATGGGGCATGATTGCCGTGTATCCCATCGTACCAGGGTATGGGATTGCTCCTTGTCCCACCACTCCATCACCACCACAAAAGTGCTTTGGGACTGACTTGCAGAGGTGCAGCTCAGCAGCACAGTGAGCAACGCAGCAGAGCCTCAACCTCTTCTCATGCTACAGGAACAAAGCCATCCAGGTAGAAGGCTGGATTTGTCCCTTTGTGCACAGAGAGAAACAAACACACTTTTCTACTTCTCTCCACAACTAACACCCTCCCCCTGACAAACACTTGGTTGTACCATCTACATCCGTTTCTCACAGTTTTATTCCCTGAGGGGCTTCTCTTGCCTTCTCCCTCTTCCACTCGGAGAAAGCGTCATTCAAAATTTTTACCCCAAGAGAAGATGCGTGTGACTAAGGGACAAGCATGTGTGTGTAGCTTTCCAGTAACAGGATCACTGCAGCCAGTCAGGGACGATCTGGTACAAGAAGGCTCAGACTCAGACCCCCAGATTTCACCTCAGAAAAAGCACTTGGCCCAGGGTGATTGCAGAGTTTTGCCACTTAGAGATGAAGCTGCTCCCTTTGTGGAAAAGGAGCAGAGTTCAGGGGAGAGCCACAGACAATCAGACTTTTGCTTCTGCTGTTGCTGCGGGAAGGGCAAGGTGTGCTGCTGATGTAGGGGGTGTCCCATCACATTTTGCTGCCACCCTGGTCATTGGTATCTTCTTTGGAAGCAGTTTGACCATTGATGGGGAAATTGGTGGCAGAGTCACTCAAGCCTTCAGCCACTGCCTGCTTTGTGGGTGCCTAGACCTTAGCATGTGTGGGCAAGCAAAACAGCTGCAGAAAGTGTGTCCTTGAAGCTTGCTCGCTGCTTCCATCCAAATTACTCTTGGCAAGTACGGCACTGCCAACGTGTCAAGTGCCCACCTCTGGCTATGTGTGTGCAGAGCCCAGCATTTCAGCTTGTCACTGGCCTCTGTTGGAGTTTAACCCCTGCTGGCAACTAAGCACCACACAATTGCTCACTTACTCCCCCTACGGTGGGATGCAGGAGAGAATCGGAAGAGTGAAAGTGAGAAAACTCATGGGTTGAGATAAAGACAGCTTAATTCGCAAGGCAAAAGCCATGCACATGCAAGCAAAGCAAAACAAGAGATTCGTTCACCACTTCCCACGGGCAGGCAGGTGTTCAGCCATCCCCAGGAAAGCAGGGCTCCATCACACGTAATGGTGACTTGGGAAGACAAACACCATCACTCCCAACGTCTTCTGCTTCCTCCTCCTTCCCACAGCTTTTATTGCTGAGCATGACGCCGAATGGTGTGGGATATCCCTGTGGTCAGTCGGGGTCAGCTGTCCCGGCTGTGCCCCCTCACAACATCTTGTGCAACCCCAGCACACTCACTGGTGGGGCGGTGTGAGGGGCAGAAAAGGCCTTGATGCTGCGTAAGCCCTACTCAGCGGTAACAAAAACATCCCTGTGTTATCAACACTGTCTTCAGCACAAATTGAAAACACAGCCCCATAGCAGCAACTATGAAGAAAATTAACTCCATCCCAGCCAAACCCAACACACCTCTCACTCCTATCTGCCACTTCACCTTTGTGTCTCTGGTGGTACCCCATTCTCATAGGTTGTCTGTGGTAATCACTCAGCCAAGCTTTCTGCTGACTTGTCCAAATACATTCATCCTGTCAAAAATGTACGGATGCTCTGTTAATTTTATAATTTTGTCGGGCAGAATCTTATGCAATAACATTCATAACAGCAGTTTTCTTTAACTTACTCTGCTGCACAGTGAGACTTGGGAATNGTGTGTCCTTGAAGCTTGCTCGCTGCTTCCATCCAAATTACTCTTGGCAAGTACGGCACTGCCAACGTGTCAAGTGCCCACCTCTGGCTATGTGTGTGCAGAGCCCAGCATTTCAGCTTGTCACTGGCCTCTGTTGGAGTTTAACCCCTGCTGGCAACTAAGCACCACACAATTGCTCACTTACTCCCCCTACGGTGGGATGCAGGAGAGAATCGGAAGAGTGAAAGTGAGAAAACTCATGGGTTGAGATAAAGACAGCTTAATTCGCAAGGCAAAAGCCATGCACATGCAAGCAAAGCAAAACAAGAGATTCGTTCACCACTTCCCACGGGCAGGCAGGTGTTCAGCCATCCCCAGGAAAGCAGGGCTCCATCACACGTAATGGTGACTTGGGAAGACAAACACCATCACTCCCAACGTCTTCTGCTTCCTCCTCCTTCCCACAGCTTTTATTGCTGAGCATGACGCCGAATGGTGTGGGATATCCCTGTGGTCAGTCGGGGTCAGCTGTCCCGGCTGTGCCCCCTCACAACATCTTGTGCAACCCCAGCACACTCACTGGTGGGGCGGTGTGAGGGGCAGAAAAGGCCTTGATGCTGCGTAAGCCCTACTCAGCGGTAACAAAAACATCCCTGTGTTATCAACACTGTCTTCAGCACAAATTGAAAACACAGCCCCATAGCAGCAACTATGAAGAAAATTAACTCCATCCCAGCCAAACCCAACACACCTCTCACTCCTATCTGCCACTTCACCTTTGTGTCTCTGGTGGTACCCCATTCTCATAGGTTGTCTGTGGTAATCACTCAGCCAAGCTTTCTGCTGACTTGTCCAAATACATTCATCCTGTCAAAAATGTACGGATGCTCTGTTAATTTTATAATTTTGTCGGGCAGAATCTTATGCAATAACATTCATAACAGCAGTTTTCTTTAACTTACTCTGCTGCACAGTGAGACTTGGGAATGACAGCTGTGTATCTAAATGCTGTCTTAGAAATGCAGGTGAAACTCAACCAACACTTGTGTTTGTTAGATTCAGCAATGGAACTAATGGCAAAAGCCAGAGGCTGTGGAAAAAGTCCTTAAAACCAACCCAAACATTCATTGAGGAGAAAACTAGATTTTGGATTGGGAGCAGATGTAAGTTTTGGAAGAGAAAGGATCAGCTGATGCAAACATCACTCCTACGGAACTGTCCTCAGCTTCTGAACTTCATTTGGCATGCTTAAAATGAAAGCTAAGCCAGTGACAGGTCTGGAAACTCTTGAGCTGTGGACCCAAGGAGGGAGGTTCACATTTACAATCCAGAACTGAAGCCAGTTGTAACTTGTGGAGCAGAACCTTTTCCTCTACAGGAAGGTTTAGACACACTTCTCTCTGAGCTACTTCTGGTGCTGAGACAGTGAGTAACAGGCAACTTTTCTTTTCAGGAGCTAGCTAGTTAGCTCCTCCCTAATGCTTGGATGGGAGAAAGAGACAGGGACCTGTTCTTAGCCCTGCCTATTTCTGTATGTGGGGCAGAACACAAGATGCGCAGTGTCTGCTCTGTCCTCTGTGCCAAAGACATGATGTCCTCAGTCACTTGGTAATGGGGAAGACTTTCTTCTCTGGTCTGCACATGTTTGCATGTATGTGCGTGCGTGTGACCATTATCTTATCTCTAAAACTCTCAACAGTTTACAGGAAGGATTCAAACCCCTTTTCTTCACTGCTGGCCACTTGGGTGTATCTTCACTAACAACCTATAAACAAAGTCCCACCGCCCCATGGATTCTCTAGCCGGAGATTTGCTTCTCACATCTCTGCCATAGTCAGAGATGGTCCTAAGTACATCAGTATAGCACTGTAACAAATGGTACAATTATTCTTGTATAAGGCACTGTTTCAAAGACACTTATTTTATCAGCCAGTGTATTTCAATGGGATTTATTTCCCCTCTCCCGCTATTCATTTACTTCTCTTCTTTTCATTGCAATAAAACACTGAACAGAGGGGGGAAAATCTGGATGTCAGTTCAAAATGTTGTAGTAAATAATTCACAGTAATATAAGGAGAAATTGCTTTGTGTTGACTGGAGCTCATGCAGAGCTTTGCCTGCAGCTCAGCCCTGATAAACATGGTCAGCTCTGGATACATGTATTTAAAGTCTGTCTGTCTTCTTGTTTCGACCCTGCCTGATGTCGTATAGGGTATATTAAGGCTAGTGCCAGGTATCAACACAGAGTGGGGTAATGTATGGTAGAGCCAGATGAGGTAAGCACAGGCCAGTTATTTCTTTCATTTCAGCCCCTTTCCTCCTTCACTGCTTTTGTCACTGAGAAAAGGAAAACAGAGAGGTGAAACGTGAAGCCTTCCAGTTGCCTACATCTGTTAACCAACTTATTTTTTTAAGGTAGAGGAAATGGGAAGGTAAAAAAAGGTGAAGGTAGGAGTGTGTCTTAATCTACAGAAGATCTAGGTCAGCAAATAAATGTAATCACTCTTAGAGTTAGTGCGATCTATGTCAGTCACATTAACCTGTTGAACAAATGACCCATGGCTCCCACCTTGAGTGTGGCTTAAAGTATTTGTTTAAACAATGCCCAGGGCTCCAGACACAGTGTAGCCTTCCGGATACTGCAAACAGGGACTGAAAACTATCTGGGTTACGGAAACTAAAAACAACAAAACAAATGAGAAAACAGCAACCCCTGTCTCCGCAGCTGGTCGACAGAACATTAATTCCGATACAATTCAAAAGATTAATCTTTCTTTAGTTTCCAAATCTGAGTTGAAGCAGGCAGGCTAGAGTTACTTCACTTAGTATCGTAACATGTGCTTTTCAAAGTTACTTTTAATCCTTTTGATCCATGACAGAGTAAAACATCAGGGTGTGACCGAGCTCACAGCTCTGCAATGGATAGCATGGCTTGTAATTGCATTGTCTTGGATTACTAAGTGGGTCAAGGAGAAAAAGGTATTGGTGAAGAGGAGTTCAGGCTATTAATTACATTTAACATAACGGTCTGCTGAGTACAGTGGTTGCACAATAATGAGAGGAGGAGGAGTGGGGACGAATCTTTCTGCTTGTATTCCATACTTCTTAAACGATAGGGCACAAATTTTCGTGCAGCACCATACATGCTCTGTGTTTATTACTGTTTTGATAGCTAGCCTTGCAAAATACGGCTCATGAGTGTAGATGATTTGAAAATAATGACTCTGATATTATATGACCTTTAGGTATGTTGAAGACACTCCAGACTATGTGCTATATTATGAATAAAAGAATATTTTTTTGGCTGGGGGAGTCTGTTGATGGAAGAGGTTTAAATGTAATAAAGCCAGAGTTATAGTCAAACAAAGTTGACAGTCCTTGTTGTGGAACTCGCTGTAGGGGACATGAGATGATTTCTGTGCATGATAATGCATTTGCTTTTAAATGCCATCACTAGATTGATAATTACAGAATTCTTCATATTATGCCTGGCAGGGAGTCAAGGCTGAATCTTACCAGTCTGTAAGAGATTGAAACGTATGCTGTAAACCAGAAGAGTTTAGTCAGAGTTTGTGCACGCAGCTGCTAAATGTATTTAAGACGTTACAAGAGAGAGAGTTTAGTCTTTTCAGACTCAGCATAAAGCCTGATGATGCTCTATTAGCACTCAGCATATTGACAGGAACTTTCTTAGGATCTTTTTGTTGCAAACGATCCATGAGTGACCACCACCCAAAGCCGGTCTTTTTCCAGATTGGTTAGGTACATTACGTCATTGGCTTTAATTCCTTGCATCCAGCTTTTACTGCTGCCATTTTTAGATGCACAAGAATGTTTGAAAATCCTTTCATTTAACTTTCAAAACATAGAGAAATACGGCGAGGAGGACAGAGCACCTGGAGCAGCAGGAAAATATTCAGTATCTGCAGCAGACAGAGGACAGAAAACAGGGGGGTCTCTGCTGGTCATGTTCTACCACCAGCTTCCTCAATCAACTTATTCTGAATAAAATAATAGGAGGAAATTTTAAGAACACCATGACCTAGGGAGTGCCAAATGAAACAAAAAAAAGGCATGAACTCATAATTGTGTTTTATATATCAGGTACATTGAAAATCATGGTTACAATTGCCCAGATACAATCAAAGTCAGCAGCACAGCTCCCTTTGCTGATTGCAAATACTCCGTGTGTTCAGTGCAGTGTGCCACACTCCCCATGCAATGTGGTTGAAGCTTTGTAAATTCTGTTGGTGGAGACTGGGGTTTTTTAAGAGCCTTAGTGATTTAAAAATGTCAGTGTTAACTCACAGTAGGATAACTGATTTTTAAGCAGGTTAAAAAAATTAATAAAAAATACAAACCCTTTTTTGGTGGACAAGCTCTTTATGAAGCCTTAGATAAGTATGATGAATGGTTTCAGCAAGAAAAAAATAGCTGAAGGATATAAATATGTTTCATCTGGCTTTTTTAAGCACAGTATTTTGATATGCTTTCAAGGTGACAATTTTTTTTGTTTAAAAATTGACCTGATTATTTAAAGCGGCTCTAAACTCTAATCACAAGACAGCATTTCTTTTTGTATTAAATAAATAAACCATTTTCACGTTCATCCAAAATTTTCTTTCTCATTCCAAACCCACAGTGTCTCAGTTTGGGAATGTGCTGGTTTTGGCTGGGATAGAGTTCATTTTCTTCACAGTAGCTGGTATGGGGCTGTGTTTTCAATTTGTGCTGAAGACAGTGTTGATAACACAGGGATGTTTTCATTACTGCAGAGCAGGGCTCACACAGCATCAAGGCCTTTTCTGCCCCTCACACCGCCCCACCAGTGAGTGTGCTGGGGTTGCACAAGGAGTTGTGAGGGGGCACAGCCGGGACAGCTGACCCCGACTGACCACAGGGATATCCCACACCGTTCGGCATCATGCTCAGCAATAAAAGCTGTGGGAAGGAGGAGGAAGCAGAAGACGCTGGGAGTGATGGTGTTTGTCTTCCCAAGTCACCATTACGTGTGATGGAGCCCTGCTTTCCTGGGGATGGCTGAACACCTCCTGCCCGTGGGAAGTGGTGAATGAATTCCTTGTTTTGCTTTGCTTGTGCACATGGCTTTTGCCTTATGAATTAAGCTGCCTTTATCTCAACCCATGAGTTTTCTCACTTTCACTCTTCCGATTCTCTCCTGCATCCCAGCATGGGGGGAGTGAGCGAGCAGTTGTGTGGGTCTTTTAGATGCCTGCTGGGGTTAAAGCACGACAGGGAACTAAACCAAAAATGCAGTACTCATCCAGCCCTTTTCAAAAAAGCCCATCTATGATTAGCCAAAAAGACCCTTAAAATGGTAGAGTACACTGAGGGTACACTGAGGAACTTCCCTACCACTTCGGCGAGGAGATCACACTCATAATGTGAAAGCCCGGATGCCTATGTCTAAGTCATGGGCTGCAGGGACAACGAATGCTAGAAAGAGAAGACAACATCTTCCCTGAGCCTTCTCTAGAGCTGTTGAGAACCAGCAATGAGAAGAAAATGTGCAGCCACCTTTTCTCAGCAGCAAAAGCAACAGCCCAAGAGAAATCAAGGCAGAATAACCAAAAACTCAGCAGGAAAAAAATGAGAAGAGTGAGAAATAGAGCAAAGAAAACCACCCTCACACAGAAAACAGAAGAGGAAGAGGCACACTAAAAACAAGACAACAGCACAACAGTCTGTTGACACAGTACGCCAGTGCAGAAAGCTCAAAACGAGAATGGAAGGTAGCTTGGCAGTCATATCTGCAGCATGAGATGTCACACACAGGCAAAGTTGGACGGCCATAATGGAAAATCTGCCTCTCTAATAAAGGTCAATTCCTTGAAAGACTATTTTTTTGCGGGACAAGATATCTTTTATGCTGCCTGGACAGGGTTGCAGTTGTACTCAGAGCCACATTGCAGAAAAGGTTTTGGGATGTTATGGAGACAGAATACATCATACACACAAGAACACTGTAGCTGTATTTGTGCACTCAGAAGCACATTCGTTTCTTTACACTGTCACATTATTGGGCTATTCAGTGGTAAAGAAAACATGCTTACTGGGCACTGTGTCCATTTCTAGTTATAAACTAAAAATTCTTCTCTTAGGAGGATCCCTCTGTGCTGCACAGCTGTGTGGGGAATTCTGAGC
This sequence comes from Steatornis caripensis, assembly GCA_013398225.1. Classification (NCBI taxonomy): domain Eukaryota; kingdom Metazoa; phylum Chordata; class Aves; order Caprimulgiformes; family Steatornithidae; genus Steatornis; species Steatornis caripensis. The sequence continues at coordinate 483,964 of VZSC01000557.1, forward strand.
ATTTTAATGACTCTACATCTTCCTATTTTAGTTAGAGAGGTCTGAAGACAAATTTCTAAATTCAAATGAAGAACTTCAAAAATGACATGATTTTTCAAGAGCTCTGAATTCTAGAGGTATGCAAATAACATTTTTTCTAATTCCTTGGCAAGTGTAAAACACACCATCTTCAGCTGATTATATTTTCAGCAAATACATATATTTTTACTTTTTTTTTTTACTAGGCTGAAAACAAACCAGCAATTTTGAATTAAAATCTGTTAAAAAGCTCCAATAAAAATGTTTCTTTCTTTCCAAATGAGATGTTTATAATACAAAAATTAAAATGTTTTGTTTCAAAATATTAAAATGGAATATTTGTACCTTGCTATGAAGTATTTTATTGAAACTGAGATGAATGCATAAACATTTCAGCATCACAGAATCTGCATTTTTTCACTGAAATAAAGTTTCATTAAGAAGTATTAGCTTGCCAAGCTCCTTCCAGCTTTCAGTGGACGTGACTAATAGATGTTTATTAAAGCAAGCTAATTATTTGTATACATAAATCTGGAATTTGCAATATAACATCAGTTTATGGTTTTGTAGTGATTTTTTAAAATGAAAGACAAAAGGACAGTGGTGCACTGTAGTTTATTATATAAGCAGCAAGAGTAAAGGCAATAGGTACACTACATAAGGGAATACAGCAGAGTGGAGACACTGTAAGGTTTCAGTTACTGTAAGTTTGCTTACTGTCATCAGTAATTTATTACACTGGTTCAGCCTTCATGGCTCAGCTTTCCTCAAATAAAACAGCTGTTGGTCTGACCAGGTGTGAACTGTTCTGTTTCTCTTGATTCTCTTATTATTCACTTTCCTGTAATAATTGTTTGGCGTTGCACAGTTTTATTTTCATACATCTGTTTCTTTCACAAAAGAAAATGTAAAAAAGCTAATACATTTTCCCTGGCACTTCTCCCACTTTCACCTTTTTTTTTTTTTAATTGATAGATGTCTTCTAAATAGCTAAATCAGTACTATAGACTGCCAGCTGTCTCTGCTGGCAGGATATGTGGAGCTGAGTTGTTTACACTAAGGACTTTGAACAATTGTCATCATCAGATAAGATGGTCTGTGAGTGACCAAAGCCTTGCTTCAAAGCCTTTTGTGACTGATAGTTGGATTCTCTGGTGTCTAGTTTGACATAAGATCTGACTGAATATTTTTCCTACAGCTGAAGCTTTCATGCCATCTGCTCCTTCGATCCTTCTTCCTCTGTTTTTCTCAATCTCTGATGTCTAACAAAGTGCTCTAACAAATGCTTGTGTTACGCTTACACTTCCATGGCAGCACTATGAGATGTTGACCCTTCCCCAGCCTTCCTTTCTTCCTAGTTCTGCAAGGACTGGTTTGTTTTCCAAACCTTTATACCTCTGTCAAATTTGGTTGAAATCATCCAAGATTTTAAAAAATTGTTTGGCATAGGAAACAATCTGTGTGCGAGACACACATTCCTACAGACACTCACATCCAGACACGTGCAGCATGAAACATGGCTGACATGTCTCAGAGGCACCACATTCCATATAAGTTGACACTTCTGGAGCTATCGGACATCTGTGTGAACACTGACAAATTCTAGGTTTCTTATGTCTTAGGAGTTTCCTTGTTGTAAACTCATTGTGATACAGGCAACTCAACAACTCTGTGATGAACCCATTGATAAAGCACACTTAAAAGTTTCCTCCTCAAAAATACATGAAGAAACTAAGCAGCGAGGTAGAAGGGTCAAGTTCTTCTTATGGACTGATACGTGATTAAAAGACACAAAATAAATCTAAGTACAAATGCTCAGTTATCACAGTGCAGAAAACGCTGCAAGGGGTTACCACTGGCATCTCTGCTGGAACTTGTATTCTCCAATCTATTACTGAATGATCTGGAAAGGGGAACAAAGAGGAAAAATAAAACATTTGCTGAGGCATAATAAAAACTAAAATTGGCTGTGAAGACTCGCAGGAAGATGGCCTGATGCTGAGTGATGGGCAACAAAACAGCAGGTGAAATTATCTTTTGATCAGCTGAAAACCTGACGTATGTGTAGAAAAATAATCCCACCTATACATAAACAACGACAAATGTCACATCAGATGCTACCATTCAAGGGATTAGATGTTAAGATCAGTGTAGGTTGCTCTGTGAAAATAGCTCACTGGTCAAGGGCAGTCATACAGGATACTAAAAGTTGTTAACAAAGAAATAGAAAAGAAGGGAAGAAAAACAAACATAAAAAACACCCAAAGGAATGCAAAACATATCTTCAAGTCAGCAAATAAAGCAGTGATGCAGCTAAATTTTATAGTTCCGGTCTTGTCTTCTCTAGAACCAGAAAATAACTGTTAAAAATACTAAGAAGGGCAACACATATGACTTCTGCTGTTGAATAGTTTCTGTACAATGAGAAACTAAATACAATAGTTGTCTTCCATGAAGAAAAAGAATGAGATATGAGTGATTTCCAAAATCATTGGCGATGCCGAAAGGAAAGAAATTATTTCTTACACTGCAAAAGGAGTGGCTTTGAAATGAAACTGTCAAACTAAGGTTTTAAAAGAAACAGCAGGCAGAGTTTTCCACACAGTGCATAATTAAACAGCAGAGCTTATTGCCAGAGGGTGTTGTGGAAGCCAAGAGGATAAATTCTTTAACAAAGCAGTTAGACAAGCTCGCAGATGAAAACTCCATTCATGGTTACTAAACATCAAGATGCCAATCCACTTCAGGCCTAAGCAGTCCCTGTTTCACGTTTGCCCTGTTCTGATATTTTGTCCTCAAGTTACTGTTACTGTTTGACACCAGACATGGGATACAGAGATTGACGTGCTTCTGGTTTGGCTTAATATAGCTCCCATTATGGTCTTGTGTTCCAAAGAAACAGGAGGTGAGATGATCAAAGTTACTTATCGGATGGCTGTCAGAAGCGAATTATAACTCAGAACCTTTTTTCTTTCCTTGACCGACTGACATGCCACTGAGGGAAACCTCTTCCTTGTATCTATATATTACTATTCTGCAAGACCCACTTCTTTATAGATTGCAGATTGCAGTTGAGTACCTCCAGGCGAGTCACAGAAGATTTGGAAGGGAGTCTGGCCTTTAGGAAATATATATGAATATTAAATAGATCAAACAGAATTTACCACAACCTTGTGCATCACTTCTGAATTTTGGATGAAAACTCAAGAGAAAATCATCTGGTGCAGCAGGGAAGGAACTGCCTGTAGTGCTCTCAGGCCACTGGACAATTTAAATTCCTCCTAATCCTCTAGGGAATTAATCGGAAAATATGCAGTTATGGAAATATTTCTGGAACTCTGGAAACAATTTTCTCTATACCAGCTTGCCTACGAACTAAAATGGAGTTGAATGTTCCAAGAGTTTCAAAGGCAAACATAATAATTGACATTCTTCCAGGAAATGATCATACTATTAGTGCTGTGAGAGGCTTCAAATGAGAAGGTATCTGAAACAGTTGTAGCAAAGAAACTTACTGAAAATAAGCTGCTTCCTAATAAAGAGAATAAAAGCCACTGAAGGCTCAGACCAAAGCTGGAAATCAATGAATCTGTGATCCAAGTGCAGATTTTAGTCAGTGGGAGTGGACCTACGTACATGAAGAGTGAATGTGTCCTCTGCAGTCCACTGCAGGCACTTTAAAATATAATTATAGCCTAAATGCCTTTCTTCATTGGGAAATAAAAAATTTTTTAGGCTATCAAGCCTCCTTGCTGGTGCTCTCACTAGTGCCAGGGGCTATTGTGACAATAGAGAAGACAGTTACTGTATGTTAATTATTTAATATTAAATCACAACCGAATTGGTGCATACAGTGTAAATCAGGAAAGAATTGTAAAGCAAAAAATTTAAAAAAATATAGTTTACATGTGGAGAGGGGTTATTCCATTAAAGGGCCAAAGAACATCTTAATGTAGCACACTACTAAACTTTGTCTGCTTTTCATTTCCTAGAGTTCTTCAATTGCCCTCCTCACAAGGAGGAAAGTCGGTCGGAGACAAAACAACTGTTTCAGCACAATGTAGGGGCTGAGAAGCAGAAGGGAAGGAAGCAGCAGGCAGGCTTTGTGGGAAAGACGCTGGAGACTCCACGGCCACAGATTTCCTCTGTGTCACTTAGGCACGATTGGGGATTGATTTTTAAATGCAATAGTAAGCAGCATAAATGGGTACTGAGTAATTTGAGAAATCAGGCACTGGAAGTACCCTTGTGCCTTAATACTTATATTAAGTGCATCAATTTGGCTTTTCACTATTAAAAATGTTGACTGTGATGTACCCAAGTTCCTCAGGCAAAAGAGTCTGAGACAAAGCCACATACACAAGCAAAGCAGTCACAGGACAACCCCAGCTTTGTGGGACTGAATGAGATCATTTCCCATGGAGCAAGCAGTGTGTGACCGCATGAGTACGGATCATACTTTATAACATCTATGCATAGAAATAGGAGGAAGAATCCAAGCATTTCTTACCTTTTTGGGGTGAATTTTGTGGTGTTACGAGCATTCTATTTAAGGACATGTTTATGTGTAGGTTGGATATGCAGAGCAAGATCTAGACAGTTGCCCCTAAGTTACACACAGATCAAGTCATGTGAAGGGTTCAGGACGAATCCTGCAAACACAGTTTTTTTAAGATCGGACTGTTATCTTGTATGGGTTTGCTTCAGTATCACAAAAAACATCAGGAAAAAGACAGCAAAGACAGACAAGCAGGGGTACCTCATGCGCAGCTGGCAGGAATGATCTGACATTGTATTCTGCAAGGGTCCTGTCTACGCAAGACATCATCTTGTGTTCATCTGCACTATTAAAAGACAGACAGGCCTGCACCTTCAGCTATGGCATACAAACATGGTGAGTGAGTGTAGTTAGCAAAGGGGACATATCATGGGAGCTCAAAGCTGATTTAGCACTTTCACCAGCTCCTTTTTTCCTGCTGACTACTTTTGTAGCATGACTGAATGGAGGGGTCATGGCTGGGAGTTCGTGTTGTCTGGAGACCTCGCTCTCTGTCGGTAGCTGGCGCAGGTTGCTTTAACTTCTGCTACGGAACTGGATTGGACAGAGAGAGCTGAGGGCAGGCCTTCACCTTTTGGGGCTTGACTCTGTGCAGCTGCTCAGCCGCAGCTGGGCATCTGGGTCATGGTGTCTCGCTCGGGATGCAGACCAGGACCGTGCTTATCGAAGATGCGTTAAACTCTGTGTATGATCACGCCAAAAGCTCATGTCTAATAATAGCATGGCTCCATCAGATGTTTCCAGCAATTAATCAGCCCCAAAAGTGTCTAGTTCAGCCACAAGGGTGTCTGGTTATGACTTGATTTCTTTAAATATAAATGAAATGACACGTGAGGGCAGCTGGTTTATACCAGGAAATGGGGAACCATGGAGCAAGGGATATAGATATTCATAGCACAGGACATGAAATGGTCTGATTATTTCCCAGGCAGGGCTGTGCCGATGTGAAGCCCTTCATTCTAGAAAGCCTGTATTTTCTTTGTTTACCTACATCTACACCACACAAATCAGACATGGAAAACCACCCATTAAATAATTTGTTCCCTTGTATCTACCATGGAAGAATATCTGCTAAAAACATTACCTAGAGTTTTGCCCAGTCTGTGTTTTAATTTGTATTTAATGCGATGTATATTTTAATCTTCATTAATTGTAATCACCCACCTTGACCACCAGTATCTTTGACAATGGATTACAAACATCATTAATCCTAAAAAAAAAGCATTCAATGAGACCATCTGAGAAAAAATAAATGAATTTAAGTTTCTTACTGTCCTAAAAGTTGCCCCTTAGCAACACCTCCGTTCTCCAAGCCTTCCCAGCAGTAATTGTTTTGCAATACACCTCAGAGCACAGCAATTTTGTGCTATTTGTTGTAAATGCCAAAGTCGATGCACTACCCACATTGGCAAACTCCTGCCTTTTAAACCAGACTCAGGAGTTTCCATTGAATTTGGGTCTGGCAACACACACTTAAGGAGCTCTTCCCACTGGAGAAAACACACAGTGACCCAGTGGTCTGCGACTGCTTCACCTCAGAAGACCTCGATCAGACTCAAGCTCCATTGTTCAGCAGGGCCAACAACTCAAACAGCAGCCAGAGGCTCGAATAAGCTGAATGAACTTCATGGCAGCTCAACTGCCCCTCAGCAACCCCTGGGGGTCCACCCACCTACCCAATGCTCAGGGCCTGATGTCAGCCCCCCAGGGCTGTCAGCCCCTGCCCCAGTGATGCTGCAGCAGGGTCAGTCTCCAGCTCCCCATAGGCCCTACTTGCTGAGCCATGGGCTTTCCCCAGCCCGGGTCCACCCGCGGGCCCACAGCCCAGCCTGGTCTCGACTTGTCCCTGACCCCAGAAAGGTGCCTGATGGCTGGGTCTGGTTCTGTTCCACTGCCCCACATCTGCCCTGCTCCTGGCTAGGGGTAGGACATGGAGTTGCCAGCCTGGCTGCACTCTGATGGTGGTTGGAAATGGCAGAGCTGTAAGGAAGTGGCAGAGCCATAGGAAGTGGCAGAGCCAAGAGGAGCCCTCAGACAAACGTCAGTCCTGTGCTCTAGTGACTAGGCAGCCATGCCAGCCCCTGCAATAAGAAGAGTTGAGCTTTGCCACATGCCCAGAACCCCAGCGGAGGCACATCAGCTTCCAAACATGTGTGTAATTCCCTTCCCACCATTATTACTTTCCATTAGTCTTCAGCAGGCTATTGCGAGCGTTGCCCTGAGCCTCCTTCATTCGGCAGGGGCCTGGTGTGTCCCTCAGCTGGGCAGGGCTGCCCTCCTGCCCCGTGCCCATGCCGGTGCCCCCTGAGCCCTGCCGCTCCTGCCACGGTGTCTTGCTGCTGAGCGGAGAAGGGGACATGCTCGGGCAGGGGCATGATGCTGGAGAGATGCTGTGGTCTGGCAGGATGGATGGTGGGTCTTCTCCATCCAAGACCGACCTCAGATAAATCCTCATTGGGAATGCGCAGCCAGGCTCCTCCTTTGCCAGGGTATAATACATTGCATTCTTAAGAGAGGAAAAAAAGTTAATTACTTTCCAGATGCATTAGGGGAGTAACTGTGAGTGCTTTCCTGTTCATCTTTTATTTATTATATATTACCTAACTGTTTAAAAATTTATTGTTGTGATACTTATAATTGTCTGGGTTACAACAGACCAGGCTTACTGTATGTTTTATTTTCGGAGCTTGTACCATATAGCTTGCAAGACAGGAAACTGGGAGCCTGAATGTCATTTTACGAGCAAGAAAAATGCTTCGCTCTGCCCAGCGAACATTTAGGGCCAGACTCATTCCTTGAGAACTTGGTTTCTGTATTACCGTGTTATGAATTTCTGGCCAGAGCACTTAAGGGCACTGATTTGCAAAGCCAGAGGAATCAATATTTTCCTGTTAACCAGCAAACTGTCACATAAACAAATGTAATAAATATCTGCATGCAGTGGTCCAGCCAGCTACTCACTCAACAGACATACAGGCATTTTTCTCTACTGTTGATAAAAATGTACCTTTTTTCCTATTCTAATATCATAATTATTTCTTATGACTCACTTAAAATCAAATTATCTGGGATCAAGTACTCTTTTCCTTATGTCCATCAGTACCCTATTTTTCGTAAGATAATTTATGTCCCAGTGCAAAGAACAAAGTCTTTACTTACTTATTTTGAGTAGATCCTTCAAAAATAAAACACCACAAACAAAAAAGTGACCCACTGACATAAATGTCATTGGTACTGTTTGTGAATTTTTTTCAGATCTCAGTTTAAGCCCATTTATAACTGTGATACATTTTTTACTTAATTAATTTTCCCCTTTCTTCATTTTCATGCCTGTCAGTAGCACAGTTCTTCCCTAAAGCCTTACAATATTCCCAGATAGAAAAAATTATTCCTTAAAATAAAAACTGCTTCATCACCATCTTGTCATCCAGCCTAAGAGACAGTGTTTCCGCTGACTTCTCTAAGCCATGGATAAGGCCCCATATGTCTTAATTAGAGAGCTTAGCATAAGTTCATTGCACAGAGTGTAGCTTTGTCACTGCATTGTGCTGCACTGTGCACCATTATTTGTAGGAGGCTGGTGCCTGGAAAACAGTTTTGACAAGGACATCACTGGTCCTGGCAACAGACAATCCTGGCCCAAAGAGCCTGCAAGCTATGCAGGGAAAATGCAAAGAACGGGGTGTGGAGGGTGGGAAGAGAGCTCTGGAGAAGGAAAGGGCCTTGCTCAGTGCTGCATCAGAGAAGTGGAATAGAGCTACTATGCTCCATAAAACCAGCTCGCAAGCTGATATTACAAGATCACTCCATTTTGAAAGTAAGCTGAGTCTTTATTGAAATGCTGTAACTACTTAGACTCCTTTCCTAGTATCTTCTCTGAACACTTTCTTTTTTCAAACCTTCTCCTGCCAAGTTTGACACAGGTTGCTGAATCTTGTCTTTAACTATTTCCATTGGCGTTGCATCTTATTGCAATCATTTGTTTTCTGACCAGGACCAAAGCTTGCCATTGCATCATATTTCATCTTTGGGATGATGCTGTGTTGGCCCTTTGTATAGCTCATGTACACAGCGTCTTTCAAACTCAGTGCTGACAACAGCTGAGAGTCTTTTGGAACCTGAAGGTCCCAGATGCTTCAGGTCAGCCTGCCAGCATTCACTGAATACCTTTGGTTATTTCAATGCCAGGATGCACTTGTTGGGCATTAACAGGAGTTTGAATTCTTCCTGCCACTCCAGATAAGGTTTTATTACCCTCATGCGTCACAGTGACTGTGGAGCAACCATCCTTCTTAAAAGCTAACATTTGACGAGGGCAGGTTGCTGTTTGTCACTAAACTCACAACCTCCTGAACTATTTTCTCTCTTACTCTCATTTTGTGACCATTGTTCATGACACTGCTAGGTTTTAACATTCTCAGAGTGACTAGACACATCTATTCCTGCACAGCTTCAAAAGCCCGTAACTACAGCAGGGGAATCAACAACTGCTGACTTCTCTTGATCCTTTCCCCAGGAGTCCCTGGTATGCAGAAGCATTTCTCAGGGCTAAGTCTCTTTTTCTCAGCAATTTATCCAGAAATCCTGAACCAGATGTTTCACAATAATAATGTTGATGCTTTCAGTAAGCAAGACTTTAATAGCTCATGTAACCTGAGGCTGCCTTAGGCATCATTTCAGATCGTAGTCCCTCATGGCCTACTGTCAGGGGGCAGTTACAAAAATCTAAACAGGATCTACTCAGATTCAGTCTGTGTGGGTATGGACTGACAGAGTTCCCTAGCCTGAATGTACTTCTAACACAAAGAAAAGAAGCAGGACGGCTCAATGAAAAAAGGATCAACATTCATTCATCCGTCCCTCTGCCCATTTCTCCCTTTCAGGCCATGCCAGGCCAGGGCTCTAAACGGGTCTTCCTAACTACCCTTCAAAGCACCCCACATCTAACTGAGGTGGCAGATTTTCTCTCCGTCCCTGACTCTTTTGCTGGAAACTGTTTATGTCTTTCGGGCAGAATGCCTTTGTCTTAGGAGGGTTCACAGTATTCATGTGCAGTTTTGTTCAAAGAGAGAACCCAGATGCTCTGCCCAGGTCTTTAACGGTACTCATTGCACAGGTGTGTCAGGGGTCATCAAATATCCTTAAAAGCTGATGTGATTTTCCAGTTATCCCTGACACCTGTATCTCATTAATTTCCAGTTCCTCAATCCCTTGTCTCCACTTCCCATGAGATAGTAAGGACTCTCTGCCCTCAACCTAATGTCTCTAGCTTTCCTCTGCACACAGATTTGGTTCTTCTTTCTCATCCTTCTGGGTTTGTGGGAATATTTTTGTTTACCAGGAAATCCAACATCTGTGGCAGTCCAAGACCCTCCATGTCACCTGTTCACTCTGTTCTTGGGTACCACTTTGTTCACCTATTACTCACCTGCTCTTCTGGATGTGGGTCTTCAGGCAGCACGTGCTGGCGAAGTTTGAAATCACTCTCGGTTTATATAACTAAAATGTATCTTTTGTAAGTAAGCAAGCTATTTACAAAGATGCTGCCACTACAGACTGCCCAGTGAAATCCTCTTCCACACCTCTCTTGTCTTCCACCTTTCAGCTATGTGGCTTGCAAAGACACAAGTCCTAAGGATTTGTACAGAGCTCTGAGATGTTATGCTCTCCAGCAGATCTCAGCTTAAAAGCAAAGCTCATCTACTGAGACTATTTATTTTCTTTATTATTCTTTTTCTCCTCCTAATTCTGAAATGATAGCTATTAAAAACAATGTTTACAAGGGTTTATTGCTTGAGGTGTTTCTTTCCTGGAATGCAAAGCAGTTTAAGAAGTAGTTTAGGATGCCTTCTGGAAACATCGTACGTGATTTCCAGGAAGCGTTACAATAGCTTGTGGTACCATAGTGCTTGGTTTCCATTAACTAATGGCTTGATGCTGTGATAACTCATGCTAAGAGAAAATGCAGTATTTAACTAATGCTAAAATAACATCTCACTGTAGCATTATAAAGAACTCCTACCAAACTAGCTGCCAGCACAGTTTATGCAAACGTAGTCTGTTCTGGATATGTGCATCCCATGTCTCAGCTAGCTCTTCTCAGAAAAATCTGGTTCATCTCTCATGGGAACTGACCCTGGCACTATGACCTCTCGGTTGTGTAATTCTCCTGTTGTATTAAGGTCCGTAATGACAGCACCACATTATTCTCTAGCAAAATAGTGACTTTGGAAATCATGAGCTAATATATCTTCCTGGAACACTGTAGGATCTCTCGGAGATATTTTGTTAGCTTGAACCAATGTGATGAAGGTAGTATAAAAATTTCTCTCCCACTTCTGCAAATCCAGGAGAGATACATGGCGTCCACAGTAAAAGGGGCTTCCATAAACTCAGTCTAAGTCACAGCATTAAAAACTGTGCTCAGCCATACCTTTACCAGAGACGTTTGCTGGCTGTGTAACGCCATTGTCGTAGCTCCATCAGTGCAATGGCTTGTAGCTCTGACAAGCTCACTTTTGCTGAAGAAAGAAACAGAAATCCTCTGCAGCAGCTATTGTTTCTTTTCCCAAGTGTGATGACATTTTCTGATTTTATGGATCACTCTACTCATCTTTACAATTCGTACTCTTCAAGAAGCTAGCCAGTAATTACCGGCAGCCAACGTATGTTCTCCTTTCAGTTAGAATAGAAAAAAACTGTGTCAACTATTGACCACTACAGAGTACATAATTCAGTTATTTGCTACTTTTGCATATGCAGAAAGATCAGTCTGGAAGAGTAAGAGTGAGATTTCTTAGAGTGTAAGAAATATTTTTAAAGCAAAAGATTTTCTTTAATTACTCTTCTTTGGATATGGGTAAAATAATTCTAAACAACTCAAGAACTTGTACCCATAGAAACAATACTTAAAAATAAGCATGACACCTACCATTTCCTTCCCATAAGAGTACTCCTCTCCTTTCCTACACAGACACACACACACACTCATACTTACGTGAGTTTATTTAGTAAACTTGTGTCACCAGCACTCACTTAAAAACCAAAGAGCTATGTGTAACCCCCATCCCATTAAGTGAAGCCATAGTTGATTACGTAGTGTTTGCTGGTCTTTTAAGCTGCATCCTCCAGCCTTAAGCTGCAGGTTGATGATAGAAGGTGGTGCATCCATTTGAAAAGAAGGTGGTTGCAACAGGTTGTAATGGGTGTGTTGAGAACCCCTAGATTAGTTGTCACGTGTGGGGTTTTTTCCACCTTTTGTAGCATTCAAAAGCTACCTTGAAATGTATAAGTATTCATACAGGAGCAGCTGCCAGTGCCATAGAAGGGGTGCACCTCTGATGCTGAGGGGATTTTGAAAAAGCTTATTTCTTCCTGTATCCAGCTGAGATTCCAGTCTGGAGGAGGAGGAAATGGAGCCAGCTCTATATACTAATCCGTGCCAAGACACAGCAACACTGGCTGATAGATTTACTTTAGTGTGAGGACACTTATTCCTGAGGGGATTTTGGCTAAAAATGATGAAGAGAGAGACTGGGTAAGAATTCAATCAAACTTCCATCTCAGCTTGTGAATCAAGGAGGGCTTTCCAGATGGTGATAAAGCAAAGCAAGGAGCTGTTTTTCGAAGCAGTTCCCCTAGAGGCAAGAGCTGCTGTCACTTGTTGCGTTTAGAAAGCTCGAAGCGGTGGAATGATAAGCCTGGGATGTGCTGGCAGGCTTCTGCTGGGCTTTGGGGTGAATGTCATGGGCCTGCCTAACCCTGTGTGTCTGGGAACGAGAGAAGGAACGATGCCAGACTGAAAGGAGGAAATAAGGGGATTAAAAAAATAGCTGTAATTCATGAATTAACACAGTGTACTGTGTCTGCCCTGAGATCTGAATACAACGGCTTTCAGTTAAATACATTTTTCTGCTGAGCTGTTTTTTGGGATAGCTCATTGTAATGACTTCCTAAAACACTGAACTTGAATAAACAGAAAGGCTCTCAGGGACTTGCTCCAACACAGATCAATTTCTTCCACTTGAACATCCACCATGTTCTTTCCCCAGCAATAATTGCTATGGGAGCCAACGGAGAGCAATATCTAACATATGACAAGGTACAGCATTTGCAACCCTAACCTTTGTCACGTGGCTACAGCAGGAAATAAAGGCACGCATCACAGTATTGTTTAGTTATCTTACATCTTTCTTATGTCATGTTGGGACTGAACCAGTCTTGGATGACAACAAAGGAAATAATTGAGCTACCTGGATAACTCACTCTTGAAAGGTTTTGAGGCCTAGATACTTACAGGTGCAGTACTGGCAAGCAATGAAAGAAGTGGACATACATAATTAAAAATGAAATGCAATATAGAAGGAATATAGAAGTAAATAACCCCCTCCTTCTCAGCATAAGTTGTTTCAATGCAAAGGTATTCAGACCAGATTTTGTGCAGGATATAATATTTGTAGAAGAAGCAGCTATTCTGTAAAACTGGATTGGTCCTAGGAAAATTTGCAGAGGAACATGAAAGCAAAATGTATTTATAAGCATAAAGGGCAGCACTTTGAGGTTACCGAAGAAACAATGTTCTTTCTTGGATCCCCTAATACATTTTCAAGACTAGGTATTACAGCTGGCCAGCTAAAAACATGTAATCCACTTTAATTGAACATTTTACTTCATGTTTCCTAGAGCTATGGTACAGTAATGTCTTCACAGGAAAGATAATAGCTGTGTCTGTACTCTGAGAGGCAGCCCCCAGGCCTTGCTCAACACCAGGCTTGTCTTCCTTGCATACGGGAAACCTATTATTCTCATTAGATGTCAAAGGCAAAGTGTGACACAATAGCTTTAAACTGCTCCTGGAAAATGCAGGTTAAGTCACAAAAAAGAGTGCTCTAAAGGTAAGGAAATTCAGGCAGCTGAACACAGTGCAGCTGAATACAGTACACCTGGATGGTTAAACAGTGTCTTTGTGGGAGATATTTAAAATTTAAGTCTAATAGAATAAGTAATTTTTAGCAAGCAGCACCTGGAAGGTGTATATGTGTCAGTGTTTAATGCATTCTTTGGCACAGAATTAAAATACTCTTGGTTTAACTAATCTGGGGGAGGGGTGGGGAAGGAGAAGCCCTGGATTCTGCAGGTCCAGGTGTTCCCAGCTTTCACTGGTAAAACAGACAAGCTATCCAATGAAAACATTCACAAAATCTTCCAGAAGCATCTATCCTTCCTCCTTGGAAAGATCGCTTTAAGTCTGTTACCTGCATAAAATTTACCAGCTGTTCTTCTCCAGAAGAGGACTGCAGCCTGTTGAAATCTTATGCTCTTCATCTCAGTGAATTTAACATGAAAATAACCATTAGGAAAAAAGGTTTTTTGAACTGTATGAATGATTTGAGTGCAGTATTATTTATTAGTAGGAAAAAAAATAAAAACAGGCCCGGCTGGGTATTTATTTTGCCTTGAACCTATTCCACTCTTTGTCTGTAAAGTTTTAATTTTTTTTTTTTTTGGCTTACTTAATGGAAATAGGGGCAAAGAGGAGAATGGCAGCAGGAAGGAAGGCTGTTAAAGAAAAGGGATTGAAAATGACAGCAAATGTGAAGAGTATTCTTCCTATTTTCCTCTCCTTTACAGGAACTTTCTGCCATATCAAGAGTGATGCAGCTTCAGTGTTTCAAGTTTGAAACCAACAGTATAAAAGCAATTAAAATACTAAGCCCACTGATAATACGTTTCACCAGAGGATCTCACAGCACTCTATCTTTATCCTGCCCTATTCTACACTGTAGCTATTTGAGGAACTGAAGTCATCATTGCCCGCCTGTGCATTTTAGCAATCACTGAGCATCTTTTTTTTTTTCTTTTTTCTCCTTAAACTCTGCCTTAAGGCAATACTGAATGACTGAAATTTCTGCCTCTCATCTTAACCAAAACGGAATCTTGGATCCATTTTCAAAAAGTGTTGGCATGCCTTCACATTTCTGCATACATCATGTACTTTTATTATAGGTCTGTTTGCTATCCTAAGTAAGACCGTAGAGGGTAAGATATGTACTATGAAGCCTATGAGTGAATTTAAGAAGTTATTTGGACTGAGGTTGGACAATTCAATAACTCCAGCTGTAGGGCTTTGGATGCAAAATCAAAAATGATGCAGCCATATAGTACAAAGCACTGATCCAGATAAAACTCTCTCTCCTGGTTCAGATTTTCTCAGAGGGTTAGTTTTATGAGTTAACATTACAGTGGTAGTCTTTATAAGAAACCAGATATCATCCATATTCTGACAGCTGGCACAAAAAGAACGTATATGCATCAGTTCTTTGCACTACAGTTAATGTGGTAGAGATTCAGCTGTATACCCAAGCCTGATCTGGATCCAATTTGTAGTCCTGGAAAATCCAGAAGTGAGTAGATCCAGTATTAATTATAATGGGACTATACCACTGTAGCTTCAGAAAATATATGAGTGTTGCTTTGTAATTAGTTTAATAAATCAGTGGCAGGCTTAATATCAATTAGAGTATTCTGGCACAAAAATGACTAGCGATTGTTTAGTGTCCCTTAAAGACAGATTCAAGAAAACCAGAACTCACTGGTTTACGTTGGATAAAATATGAATTAGATTCCATTGTTTACAATGCAAACAGATTTTTCCACCACATTTCACCACAAAACTCTGTAATAAAAGTAATGGAATAATAAAATATCTGAAATAAACATGTTTCTCCAGTCTAGTAGTTAACATGATCAGTCCGTTCACAGAAATCTCCATTATAAGAGGAGAAAATTGTATTAGATATATGGAATGTTTCAATATATTTCAGTGGTACATATTTCAAGATGTTTGAGGTTTACGGAAAGTTGTCTGTGAGTAGGAATTCTCCTCCCTTGCTCAAGCAATCTGAACAGTTATTTCCAGATGCCTTAAACAAAAGGAGAGATAATTACGGTGGCATATTAATGCCTTCATTTACTTTAAAGCACTATCTAACATAACAGCAAATTACTTCCTTAGGTCTGAAATGACGTTTGAAAGTAGTGGACCCGGGCAACGACTTAAAAGCAAAATCACCTAAACAGAACGGGAAGTTGCACGTATGGTATACTAATGACCTTAGAGACAGAACCAGGACTCATTTTCCCACTGACAGAAATTCTGTTCTTGAATCAGGTATGTAAGGGAAAGGAAGCCTAAATCCCATGCAGCCAGGAGGTACCAGCTTCATGCAATTATTTATTACTGGTGTCAAATCATTAACATATCTAGGAAAAACTGATCAACTGAAAAACGGCCTGATTGTGCTAAACACCATGCATACATGTCATTGCTGATAGCTCCTGGTCAGAGAAGCTGACAAGCCAGGGACAGGGAACACACAGCAAGTGGGCAAAAGGAAATACCACGTCTTTTCTGAACAGGCAAGGGTGATGCAGAGACAAGGTAGGAGGGAACTGGAGTGTTTTGAGCCTGAAGTGTCCTGGGTCAAGATGGCAGCACCTTTTCTCCAGAGCCACCAGTGCTCCTGGAGATGCTACCAGGCGCTCTGCACGGTTTTGGTAGAAGGTAAGCATTAGCAAGCAGGTAGCCACATGCACCTTTTCCTTCAATGACATAGGGCAAGACAGCATTAGACACCAATGACTGGTAGGAAATTCCCTCACAGTGGTGAATCTGAAACTAAGCGGTAGGAACAATTCTAACTTCTGCACCTCTGTGCTTTGTCCTTGTCTTCTCTACTTCCAGCAAGGCCTTAGAAAGGATGGGCATGTCCCAGATTTGAAGTGAAAGGAAATGAGAATCTGCCAGTGACATTTTTTTTAGAAGAGCTGATGCTTGAGTAATGAAAACAGCATTCACCCAGCTGAAAGACAGCAAAAGAACAGTACTTATTCTTGATTCCTAGCATGTGATCTCAAGTTCTCTGTGCTCAGCTTTCTGATTTCTCTGTGCTTCAGTTTCCTAACTTGCAAGCGCAGAGTGCAGCAGCTGAATGCACAGGCAGCCTGCGAGCTTCTGGTCAAATTTTTTTCTGAAAAGTATTATGCATCTTTGACAGTTGTGTATCACTAAGACCTGGCAATATGGTGTATCAGAAATGGACCTGGCTTGAATCTAGATCTTCTCGGATTGAGTTCCAAGTTTTCAGACAACCTCATCTATCACTAATGTGGACTACTTTGTGGGACTTGTTAATAGGGTTGCATGTGCGTTACAACCTAGAAACTCTGGGTTTTCACTTGCAGCTGCCATGGCAACAGAGTTGGTAAGCATCTCTCAAAGAGCCTTTTTTTTTTAAGGTCTTCTTGAAAGCATGAGGTATTTATCATCGAGCATGTACAATCAGGTTTAGCTATGAAAACAGTCTGCCTACAAAATGATAGACACTGTCTCCCTTTAGTTTCTCTATAGCTCACATTTTTTAGTTCTCTGTTCATGCTATTGCATTTAACAAGGTTTTCATTAAAGCCCTTATTTTTATGGCATATAACTAAGCTAGATTTTCAGGACTTTCCAGTGTTTGGGTTTTAGCTTTGCAATTCTCCTTGATGTTACTGGGAGTTGCCAAGAGCAATTTTCCTTGAACACTTTTGAAAATTTAAACTTCACTCTCTTTGCCTAGGAACAGTAGAAAAAATAATAAGCTAAATCAGTGGAAAAATAAAAGTTTGCCATCTTCAAATAAATGCAGAACTACCGAGGATCCAGCCACA
The DNA here is from genome assembly GCA_013398225.1 of Steatornis caripensis. Lineage (NCBI taxonomy): Eukaryota > Metazoa > Chordata > Aves > Caprimulgiformes > Steatornithidae > Steatornis > Steatornis caripensis. The sequence goes on from VZSC01000557.1 coordinate 501,251, forward strand.
GAAAATCATTATTTTGATTCTGTATAGATCTAACATTTTACTTTGAGGAACATTAGCTATGTGCTCCCTCTTGATGTCCCTGAATAACCACTGGTTTTTATATCTGTGACAGGTGGCATGTAGATGTTCTCGCCAAAGGGACTATTTAAACTATAAGTAAACCACGATAATAAGAGCTGCACAGACTGTGCAATATACAGGCTCCATCTAGCAGTCCCAAAGTCCTTCAAAAATGTGAAGGCTTTAAGACAGACAGCACCAGAGAGATGTGAATTCTTTTTTTGCCCTTCTTTGATGGAGAATGGAGGCACTGGCAAGTTAAGCTGTATTAACCGACAGTTACTGAGTAAGCAAATCTCAAACTCTGCCCCTGGCCTGAGGTTCCGCTTGAACCCATTTCTTGGGTTTAATCACAGGATTTTATGCCTTTTATTTCTTTTATTCCTAAATACACATTTAAAGGACTGTATAGAGGCAGTGTAGAGTGTTCCAGTTGACAATCTGGTCCCAATTTTTAGAAGACTAGATTGTATCTACGTGCTTTAGGAAGTGTTAGGAAGCCTGCCATTTGTTATGCTTTATTTGCATTGTACTGCATTTTCAAGATCAGTGCTCCATTCTGCTAAGTGATTGCTTGCAAATCAATTGCAGACATCTTTCTGGGAAAAGATGACACACATTCTCTAGAAAGGCATGATTCATGGCACAGCAGAAATGGAAAATCTTGCCTTCTGCACAGTTCTGAAACTTCCACCAGTATTAAGTCCTTAGGGAAGATACCCTGAGTCTCAGTATCTTCAGGGACCAAAGATTGTCCTTTAAAAATTTATATTTTTCCTGAAAATAACCTTTCCTTAAGACAGAGTTGGGTTACCGAACTGTAGAGTCCAAAGCAGTCAGGCCACGTAGTAAACTGATAACACCCTTTCTACTACCTTCACTCCTGTATCCCTTTACTCCTCTTGCATCTCACCTGCTTGACCTCTAAGAGCTGGTGGGGTCACAGTCAAGGTGCTCTGGCTATAGGCCATCCTTTATGACGAATTTAAACAGATCGCTGAAGAATTAAGTTGTTTAAAGCCCTGTTTATGTGGGAAACAATGAACATGTACTCCGGATGGCCTACACAGTATTATCAGGATAACACTTGGCTGCCTCTCTGATATGGGATTAGTGCCCAAGACACGCCGCTAAGGTAGCCATTAACTTGTGACTGTGGTGATTTGCATTGAAATTTTTGAGTCAGGTTGACTGTTGAAGTCAATGGGGCACACAGTCTATAACAGCTGAGGACCTGTCCCTTTATTTGCGAGTTAGAGCTTTTACAAAGCAACTTGTTTTTCCATCCCAGTAAAATTCATAACACTACATGAAGTACGTGGAGGAAGAGTTCCTAAATATTTTTCTAATAGAGCAAAGGTACAAAAGCCCTTCCAAAGGGGCAGAATATGATTCTACCTGCACAAAGAATCTTCTGCTCCTCTGAAAAGGAGGGGAAAGGCAAAACAAAACCATGAAAAGTTAATTCCTTCATTTGGACAAAATTAAAATTGACAAACACCAAGCAAATTGACAATCTTACTGTCATCCATCCCCCATCCTTAGCTTTGTCATACACGGTTTGGATCCAGGTCTGATTTCCTGTAAAAACACTGCCTGGGAAAGACACTGGGAGGTTTCAGTGATTACCCGGCAGTGTGGTCTGCCCAACAGTGAGAGTGGCATCCTATCAGCCAGGCAGCATTTGCTGAGGGATCCAGCACTATGAGTGTGCATGCCAAGGCTGGCTGCCTCTGGCCCTTGGCAAAGTTAGGTGAAAAAAGTGACATAGTCTGCTGTGAGGGTACTGTAACAAGAAATAATATAAAAAATTATGAGGACAACTGGGATCAATGCAATAGGATGATGTACCCAAAAGCAGGCTCAATCGTATTTGCTGCTTATGGAATGACTTCTTCTACAAGGACGAATTGCTGAGAATGTTGTCTTTATCTTAGGTGTTGATGCTCTTGCTTATGTCTCCCACATTAAACATTTTTTTAACCTTCTTCTCAATTTGTTATGCATCTGTAAGCTCACGATAGTTTTAAATCACTGTACCTTCCACATTCACCATCTGTATATATCAACAAGGAACAAAATACACTCATAGAAGGTAGCTTAGCATTCAGGCTCCAGTGAACTCTCAAAGATCCCTCTGTTGCTTGCTTCTCTTCCCCATGCATTACAGACTGAGAAGACATACCCTGAGGTGCCTGAAACTCAATATCTCAGTGGTTTTCTTCCTAAAGGAATCAAGTCATTTTGTGGCACATTTTCTGGTGCTGCACAGCATCCAGAATGGGCTGAAAAACAATGGGAAAGAGAGAGGCAGAACTTGCCTATGAGTTTGTTTCCCTCTTCTGAAGCAGAGTGCGGAAACTATCTGGCCTAGAAACAGTGATTGCTGGTTCACAGGAACAACACTGTAGGCTACAGAGCAGCAAAGATGGGTCTTTCCTCCCGCCAGAAGACTTTATGTACCATGTGCTTTCTCACAAGACCAAAGCTACTTTGAGTATTAAAAGCCAAATAAGACTTGGCTCGTGTTCTGAACATATCAGAAGTCCCAGCAGAGTTATTTTAAAACTCATTTAATGGAGTCTCATCCTATCCTTTACACCACATCACGCGACACCACAGCTTCTGGCTTCTACTAAAGTAGGGCAAGGACTCACCAAAACTGGTAGTGCTTCTTACAAGAGACAAGGAAGTATATTGAAAGAATTTTGAGGAGAAGCTTGCTCCAGTGAGGCTCTAAACCACCAAAGTGGAGATTTGTGTTTCTGTTGACCCATTCTGAAGTGAAGACTTGCTCTGTGGATCTGATCTGACAAAGAATCTGGTCACACAGAGGTCCTAATGGAGCAGAACTCATAATCTGGATTTACCTCACCTAAATTTAGGCACGTACATAAAGCTTAAAATTCCCTTAAAATCAGTGGAAAGACAAAGTATGCCCAAAAAGTTATTCAGGTTATAGATGAACTAAATTACTCCCTGGAAATGACACTATCTTCTGATCTATGAATGATTTTACATGGCTGCAGCCCAAATACTCTCCTACCCTCATTTTCACTGGGAAGAAATTAATCTACAAGATTCTACAGCAAAAACTCTGTTTCTTTTATTTGTCAGTGTTGGTGACATTGGGGTGCTCGGAGCTCCTTATTCCTCCACACATTGTGGCGACATTTACATAAGCAGCTAAGGAAGGGACAACACAGTCTTGGGGGAAACATTGTGTCAAAGCAAACATCAATAGAGAGCAAATCAGAGTGAGTGCTACTTGAGGTACAATCTGTTCCTCTGAGAGGGTCTTGTGTTACATTATTCTTTGCTGCTTTATACAGAGGTTTCCAGTTGCATTATTAAGAGAACAGGTAATGTACTTGTGGCACAGATGGAGCAGCATGGAGAGGCTGGCTGTCTCGGCTACAGATACAGGAGGAATCTGTCTTGGAGCAGGAAGCAGAGGTAAAGTTCCCTAATCCTTGTCATTTGTTTAATCTGGCTGAGGCAAGCTGCTTGTTTCTGTTTCCTCCTTGGGATCTCACTTCTGTTAAACAGTAGATTAATTATGCTGACATGCTAAAGTCTGCGGAGTTTTAAAAGGCTTTGTATGAATGATGCAGCAAATGCAAATCTTGCAATTTGCAAATTATGCACATGTTCCTGTTCCCTTGTATGGGGTACACTCTTCACACATACAAAAGCAAAGAATTGATGCAATGAAGTTGCTGTTTCCCTTCACATTGACACTACTGACAATTAAAAGTAAACATTTCTGCTTTATGCCCTACATACCAGAAACTCACTGTGTTTTTTGTTTTTCTCCATTGAAATTCTTTTGTTATGTTTTATTAAAAGCGATGTGTAGGTATTTTGATAATAGAACATTCAAAGTACTTTGAAAGGGTTGTCTGTAACCTGCAACATCATTTTTTAAAAGCCTAATACACTGACAATAACATATAACTTTGTTTCATGTGGTTTCTTTTTCAGCTACGTCCCATTACTCTTCTCTGAAGTGAGTAACACTGGTCCTGAATTGACTAGCAGCATGACAGAAATGAAGGAAATAAGATAGCTTCCCAGCTGTGGTTTCAGCACAGCAGTGCTTGGCACAGAGCATGAAATGAGTAAGGGACGAGTATCCCGCCGGCTTTCCACTCTGCGTTGCCCAGTCCTAAGCCCAGAGCTGGTCTGGCTCAATGCAGATTTGGAGGCTGCTTTAATTTCTGTTGATTGACACTGGCCCTTGGGGCTGCCAAGCACGTAGGGGGCTGCAGGCATACTCCATTCCCAGGCTTAATGTGCATAATTCACTTAAAGCAATCATCTGCTCTGGCAGAGGTATAAGGTTGCTGTTACTGGCACTGTGAAACCCATTGACTCCCAGGACAGCAGACCTCCTCGGCCCATGGGTAAGCCATCCATGTAGCCACTCCAGATAAAGACTCTGCTTTCCACTGTAAATTGATTTGCACCTGGCTTTTCCGTATTTCTGTGAGTTTGAAAGCAACTCTGTGCTGCCAAGCCAGAAATGGCCAACTCAGCATGATGATGTTTGAAAACACAGCGGTAAACCTGGCCCTGCCTCGCAGACCCTTGAGATATACATTAAAGTAAAAGATGCAGTGTGTGTGCTATCAGCGACCTAACAAAGTGGCAGTCAGGTGAGGTTTGGAGGGGAGGGAGGCAGGAGGGAGGCGGGAGGAAAGCCCTCACCAATTACCCCACCTCCAATTTACAATGCCTTTGACAGCTACACACGAGGAGCATTCAGTTAGTGAATTATTCCAGACAGCCTGAATGGTGGAAGGAGTCTCTCTGCCACCACAGGGCTGGATTTACAGCTTGTGCTGTTCAGTGTTACCAGTCACAGATAAACCTGGAGCTGCGAGTGTCTCTGCTAAACAACCAGCTCCCTGGGCCCTGGATTAGCACATGTTCCCCAGCCCCTGAAAGCCCAAGCAGCCCCTTGGGGATAACCCACGTCCCAGCTCATGCTCTTGCAGGTTTGCTCTTTTCCCTGCTCCTACAGCATAGCAGATTACAGTGGATGGTTTCCCTCCATCTGTCTCAGGCGCGTATGAATCGTGGAGCCAAACATGCACTACCAGACAGGGGAAGAAGATATTAAATCTCATCCTTCTTATAATGCGTCATGGTTACATCTAGAATGATACGCCGCACAGCACTGGAGCCCACGGTCCTTTTTTTAAGTACGTTAAACTGTGCCACGTCATGTAGTTTATTGCATAGTCAGCGTGTCTACCCAGAAGTGATTTTCTAGTGCTAGCAACAATTTTTTACCTGCTTGTCAGGCATAGGGCTTTACTATGCCCAATGAATCAATGTTGTTCCCACTGAGAAGCAGGCAGGAAGCCTCCATGGCTGTTGGAGCATTCCCAGCCAGCTCAAGCCATTAGATCTAAAGACTTTCTGACTACATTTGCATAAAGTGATTTCTTCCCTCTTATTTCTCCTTGGGTTATTTTTGTATTTCACTCCTAGATATTAATGACACCCTATAAATACCAGGGAACATGCTTTCCATTCCCTGGGAGCAACTCAGGAAGCTTGAGGTCAGCAAGCTTCCACTTTTCTGGGTGCCCTCAGTAGATCCACGTGGCCAGTTTTACAAAAGAGAATGAGAAGCTTTAGCTTAAATGCAAGATTTTGGATGTAAACATCCTTTGCATTTGATGGGAGAAAACGGCTGTCAATATCTGTAGAGCTGTCGAAAAGTACTAATCTGAAGAGCTCTCATAATCTCCAGGAGCAATGCTGGAAGAATGCAGCACATGCCAGAACCAAGAGGAGATATATGGAAACGAGAAGGCAAATTTGAGGCAGAGAGGGATGATGTTTTCTACTTGTCCCCACCACGCATGCAGTGAGTTAAGGCAAAAAGAACTATTGTTTCTCCCCACATTTGTCCTACAGCAGTCTGTGTCCTGGATTATGGTGTCTGCCTGCTGGTGGAAAAAAACATTAGACCCGCAGTTTCATTGTAAAGCGTATCAAGAGAAAAGACACAGCCAAAGTGACAAAGTTAAATGGCTGTCGAGTATGCAGTAAATCACGAAATGACACCTACGAACAGTTAGCTACATCTGACCTAAAGGACCCATAGCTCAGATAGGGAGAACACAGGTACCGATATGCTAAATTACGATCTCATTGTCAGCATGATGGTGAAGCAGAGAGTTAAACTGCTTTTTTCAAAGGCGTGGCCTTGCATAATGCATTCATGAGATGATGTGATCTGACAAGTTAGTGAGAGCCTCACCCCTCCTCTACTGGTGGAGACTTTCTTCCTGCTTCTCAGCAGAGGCAGCATTGATTTGCTGAGCTCAGAATAACCCTGTGGGTGAAAGCTGTTTTGCTCTCATACGTAACATCTGTCTGAGACGTGTCTGCTCCAGACGTTATTTTGGGAGAGAAAACCCTTCTCACTCAGACTGGAATCCAGCATGGTCAGAGATGTCCTGGGCTGGAAAAGGAGAGGAAGAGGAATGAAGCAGGTCATAACGTGCAGATTCGTAGAGCTAAACCATCTGCACACAAAAACTGTCATGGTATGTGAAGCTAGCCCACAGTGCTGCAGGGCACAGCATTACACCTTTCAGGATCAGCATCAGGCAGCCCCAACTAGTACGTATTGTGGGCGTCTGCCTAGGCCATAGCTAGCTAGACGTGGCAATCTGACACTTTAAATGAGTAGTACACAATTCCTTTTGCACCCTGAATGGACCTTCTATAGTAGGAGGCTGGGTGGGGCACAACTAGAGGAGACACCCTCTTCTCAGCTGCCCAAACACTTTGGATATGCGTATCCCAAAAAATCAGTTGGGTTAGCTGGGTAACTCTTCTGCAGTTCAAGCTTCATCTGTTACCAAGAGGTTGATGATAATGGATAAAAGTTGGAGCTGAATGAAAATAATTTGGGTGGAAGAATACCACTTATTGGATTTGTCCCAAGACACTGAGGTTTCTTCAGAAAGGAAAGTCTGCAATTTCTTCTTCTCCAGCACATCGCCCTGCCAGCACAGAGCCCTGCAGATTCATTCCTCTTTTAATTTGCACTGATATATGTCAAATCATGAGGAGCACATTCTATGTCAAACCATGAGGAACACATTACTAGAATATAATACAAACAACTGTTTGTCTGAAAAAGTATAATCTCCAACTCTAATAGATCATTCTAGCATCAAGTATCATCTGGCAGACATGACTACCATATGGTGAGGATCCATCTAGATATAGCACTATGCTCCAAGTTCTGCCCTGGCCTGTGAAAAAACATCTTCCTGTCCTAAGCACAGGCAGTACACCTCTTTATGAAAAGAAGTGTGGACCATAATATGTAGTTTGATTTCACAACTGTGAAATTGTGAACAAGTAAGCAGCATTCTAGTCAATCCTTGTTTCGTCTTTAAGGATTTCTTAAAATGCTTTTTGTTCTGCAGAGAGTTAACATGGATCTTGTGGGGAAAGAAGCAGGTGGAGTATGCGTATGCGTACACAAGCATATGTGCATGGTGCTCATAGGTTGAGGGTTTGACAGCAATGAGGTCTATTTATATGGGGACAAGGAAAATATGTTTTCTTTGCTCCCTTCAGGAGCAAATGAGCAGTGAGTGGGTGGGAGACTTAGGGAGCGCATCTGTCTCTAGTCATCTGTGTGCTGTGTGGCTGAGGGAGTATGCTGAGAGGGATGTCACTGCTTCCACGGCCCAGCACATACGTGTTGTGCGGCACTTTTAAGGCAAAGTGTCCCTGACACATCTCCTGCCATGGCTTGTCCATTTTCCCCAGCCTGGGGCTGGTCAAAGTGCATGGTCCAGGCACCTACATAATCACAATCATCGCAATGATATAAACTCAAAGCAGAAGTATGCAAGAAGCCAACAACTCGATAAACTTTTTCTTGGTTTGTTACTAACCTTGTCTTACCATTGCACCCTAATAGGCACTACTTATCCTCTACCCCACACTCCCAAATCCATAACACTCTTTCACTCCCAAATGAATAAATTCTTTTGAAAGGGACTATGGACTTCAGTAGCATCGATGGGATACTATTAGATGCGTCACTGGGGAAACTGTCCTATATGGCTTTGTAAGCCACAGGGGCAGGTGGGTTGAGGTGCTGGGCAGTGCTCTGGAGACCCATCGCTTGCAGCAATCTAAATACTTGAGGCTGCAAAAGACTGCCTGGAAAGAAGAGCATAGGCAAAGAGAAGGGGCAAAATACCTGAATAAGCAAGGATAGGTAGGCAAAAATGCAGAGCGGGGAAACTCCCAAATGTCTGAATGTACAGACGAAGGACGATGAATTTTGCCCAGGCAAATACAAACTATTCAGCTAGAGTAATTCACGCTGAAGGAAAAAGATCAAAGAAAACCAGCAAAATTAGTCAGCTGAATTTTAATATGCTACTGAGTGAAGACTAAGGAAACTCTTACGGATGACAGTAGAAACACTTTCTAGAGATCAAAGTTTAGCTAGAGATAAAAGACAGAACAACAAACTAACATTTTGTAATTTCCTCCCCATCCCTGCTAACATTTCCCATGCATTATTTATAAAGAGACCAGTAGGCCTTTTTGGAGGGGAGAACATGTTTGATGCATCTTTGATGGGGATCCTTAAATTTCAGAAGGTATTTCAGTTGCAGTGGTCCCTGGTAAGTTTGCTATCAATTTCAACAGCATCAGAATTTGGTACATGGTAAATTTAACAATGAAAATAAAGCAGACACTTTTAGTTCCTTATGGTGTGTCCCAAATAGCTTATAAAACAAAAATTCTTCCTCAGACATTAGGGAAGAACAGGTCCCCTGGCATCCTAAATAGAATGCAAAGTGTGGATCAAAATGGGTAATAAATTGAATTAATGTGGCAAAGACATAGGCTGATGTCAAACTGATATTAAGGGACTGACTTATATTGAACTTCTCCTTGGAGACAGCAACATAGAGAAATGGTTAGTGCTTCATTTCCAGCACAGCTACCAAGCAGTCTGTTGCCATGCTACTGTATCTAGGTGGCATCTAACTGGGCCACATGAAGGAAAATCCTGGTTCTCTCAGTGTCAGTTCTTGGTTGGGATGCTAGCAGGAGGTTCTCATACATCAGCTGAGTAATCTGTCTTCCTCCAACTGCAACCTGGACCAGAAGAACACGAGGACATGCCACACAGCAGTATCTCTCCCTCACCATGGCACATTCCTGTGATGACTACTTCACTCTCTGCATTTGCACTGTGGGAGAGAGCGTGAAGTTGAGCCATGTGCTAGATGCCATTCACATCCCTCTGTGCCTGAGCTCTCATTTTCCATGGAAGAATTGGACCAATTTAGCATATAAACGTGCCTCTGTGGAAAGAAAATGGAGAGTGGAATTTGCCGGATGAAACTTCACAACAGTAAATTTAAAGAATGCTGGGAAATCTTTTGAAAGGGAAGATGGAAGGTAGTAAACAGATGAAAATGGAGGAAAATGTATCATTGAAACAAACTGGAGAAGGAGAAAAAAAATGGTAGAATGAGTGAAGGTTAAGAAAATGTTCCCATTGAGTTAGACGAAAGGTATGGAAATGGTCAATAGTCTCTCATTCATGTGGCACTTGCCCTTATTCTCTGTAATTTTTTAAATCAGACAGAATGTTGTAGAAGTCTCAGTGCTGAGAGACGCAAGGCCAGGGGCATGTATCCTGGCACAATGAGAACCAGACCCATGTCCACAGTGAACTTTCAAACCTAGAAATTCCAAAATCTGCACTATTCATGTTTGACCCAAACAAACATGCATTTTTCTGGCTTTAGCAGTTACTCTTCATGCTGAAGAAATTATACAAAATGCTGCAGATATCGAGCAACTCACAGGTTGGGCTGCACTTCCAGATGCCCATATGCTTTCCAGCTCTCAGCATTTTGGGGGTAGTATCATGGCTAGATGCAACACTGCAATGCAGTGCATCGCAAGCACTTGACTTAAAATGACAATGATGCCTCTCTACGGGCTTCATGAACAGTGATCAGAAACCTCCTTTCCATGGTTTCCATCAGCCTCTTTCCATGGTTTGGTGTGTCAGTTTGGGCTCAGCCTGAGTGATGTCAATGCTAAATGTCTCCTGGAGTTTCTCCAAAGTTAACAGTGTAGTGCATACTGCCCAACATGGAGAGAAGAAACACCACAGAAAGGTAATCTGTGAAAGAAAAATTGAGCTTGGCTTGTGTACTTATGCTGCAAAACACACAGCCCCCTGCTATGGGCTGGTCAGTATCTGCAGTTAGAGAGAGATGTGCTCTCTGCAAGGAGTGAGGAAAGCAGCAAGTCTAGCACGGCAAAAGCACTAGCAGAGCTGCTGCCTTCACCCTGCCTGAGGAGAGCAAGCCGGAGGAGAAGCCCACATTCAGTTCCTCTAGGTTCTTCTGCAGGAGCTAGAAACCAGTGATCCCATAAAACACCATCAACTGCATATGACAGCTGCTGCTACCTCTTCTCACCTTCTCTGTAACATAATGCCTTGGAATGACAAGCTGACTAGACAGAAGATCCAGAAAGGAGCTCTTTCTGAGCATTGGGAAAAGTCTGACACGTCACCGTTATCATCTCAATAAAATGTGGCAGAAAAAAAAGAACAAAAAAGCCCCCGGAGACTCCATGGCTACTTTATTAAGCAACCAGAGAAGCTGCTGCCCTGAAGAGCATGTCCTCACACTCCAGAGGGTGCCAGGGCTGAGGAGCGAGGGTGGGTGTGCAGCTGCCTTGCAGCATGGCAACCCTCTGCAGCTGTGGGGAAATGCTGGTGGTTTTACAGGCCTGTTTTACACAACAGCATGAGGGTCCTGCTGGCAGGGACAGGGACATCCCCCACAGCAAGGCCAGTGAGGCCTCCTGAAGGTTGCAGTCACGGCACCCACTGCTTTCCCGCCACCAGGCCCTGGCCTGTGGTGCTGCCATCTTGGATCTGGCCCCAGCCCAGCAGCTGCACAAATATTTTCTTTTGCACTCACAGGCATAGTCTTGGACAAATGTTTTGGTGTCATCCTAGACAAAAGGCTTAAGCTACTTTCAGCAACCCGTGCTGTCTCAGAGAGCTTGGACAGGAGCGGTGCAGCCCATCTGGCTGGCCACGTGGAGGCAAAGACAAACTGTTAAGATGGAGGCTCTGACCTCTCCCTGCAGGGTTGGGGTGAGCAGATGGGATGGCCCTGTGGCAGATTACTTACAAGCACACGACGTCTAATAAATAAGTTATCTAACCTACAGGAAACAGATAGCAGCTTTGGCAGCTTTTAAAACCCCTTTATATTTACCTGACCATCTTTTTAAAATGTGTTGAAAGTAATTAATATAAGTGAAGGTCACAGTATTGTGAAGAGGGGATGAGCCTACATTTCAATTGGGAAAGAGCCCTTGGGTAAGTCCTGGAGAAGAAATTCATCCTGTTCTTGCCAACCTGCAGTAACCAAGTACAGTGCACATCCCAGCCAGGAAGACTGCAAAAAAGACCTTCACCCCACAGTGGGCTGAGGACAGCTGACACAGATTGATTTAAGTAATACGCTATTACCAGCCCTTCAGAATCATTGCAAGCTATTATGTGGCTTCAGACTTAAGCACTTTTAAAATGCATATTGTTTAATTGACACAGCATTATAACTCCTTTATAGCCATTACTGTTGCTCATATTGTGACAACCTGAATACATAGGTGTCATTATGCTAGTACCTATACAGATACACACACAAGAAAAGGAACGGAGAGGCTACCATTCGTGGCATAGAAATGGCATCTCAGCCTTAATGATACTAGTACAATTTGTGCTGCTGCAATGCATATCACCTTAATCCACAGCTGAGTGACTAGAGGGATGCATATTCCTAGCGTGATGTTAATAACAATTCTTACCAGTTCCAGAAACGCACTAGCCCTATACCACTGCATATATCAAGGCAACGGCTGCAGCCTACTTGCTATACTTTCCATCCATTTTCTCTAATCTTTCTAGCTGGGTCCCTGTATCAACTGTGAAAGTAGAGGACATTAGAGGACATACTACTACTTCATTATGACCCATTGAAAAGATGAAGGCACAGCTACATTTAAATCAATGTTCCATAGAAAGTGTTCTGCATTGACAAATAAGTCCTTACACGTTTACCTGTCACAAGATTGCCATATATTAATGTGGTAATGGTGATACACTTCTGCATTTTTTTTTCCTTTGCTGATCACATATTCCTAATTCTTTTTTAGCTTGACTCTCCTTAATGTGCAAATTCTAATTTGCAAGCTAAAAATACAAATTCTGTTTGTGAAGATAAGATTTTGTAAATATTCTATCTCTTCTGGAAGAGAAGAAAATTATTTTTATGTTCTCTTAAACAAATTATATAGATAATATCAAGTCTGCTCCAGGTTAAAATTATTGCGATGTAAATAAGTTTTAATATGCCATCCTTATACCAAGTATATTATAAACATTTGTGCTATTTTAGGTATTTTAGAAGTTGGTATATTTCAGCAATACTCACAGTAAAAGACACGCTGCAGCTAGAAAAGCAATATTAGATCACAGAAAGGGAAAAGTTTCTTTAAAAAATTAAACATCTTAAAAGCAGGTATTCAGGCTGCATCTATCCTGAAGGGCACATGCTCTAAGGGTGATCCCATCTTGCCACCAAGCTGCCCAGCTCAGAGGATCAGCTGCAACTCACCCTGCCCATTCAGTGGGTTTCCCTCCCATGGAAACCAAGCAGGGCATAGCACAGAAAAAGGCATGATGTCCACACCTCATAGTCACATCTCAGCCTGACTTGCTGTCAGGATGTGGTGAAGACATGCACCCAGGCATAGAAGACTGGGAGATGGGAAGAGGTCTCAGGCTGAACTGTTCTGAATGTTAAACTTGCACCTTCCATGCTGGGCAGCTCGATGGTGTGTGATGAGAATACCAAGCACTGAAATGCCGAGTGTGTTTCAGCTGTCTATCAGCGAACAGGAGGAAGAACAGAGTCAGGGAATGCCCCTGAATGAGAGGAAAATGGGTGGAAATATTGCTCCAGTATAGTGATGACAAGGGGAGATAAGATGAGGAAGCTTTAGAGCTAGAGGACCAAAACCTCCAGTTAAGAGGATTGGGCAATCTTTAGAAGACAGTAGGAACTCCTCATTTTCAAACATTGAATCATTGTAATGGATGCACTTGACCCCCACCTTAACCACACCAGCAGCAGTTTGGTACAGGCTCCAAAGAAGGGAAAGGCCTGAACCATAGCTGGGCCAAGAATTCCTCTAGGAAACCAACAAAGGAGCAAAGCAATGCAGTGAACACCGATAAGTTGTGTGTACAAGGAGTTTTGTGCATATCTCTCCCATTGTACGCAATTTGACTATGAGCCAAGCACCTTACCCCATAAATACGACAGCCTAAATGACCCTCCTTTGAGCGCTCCCTGCATGGCAGCATGGCTGCATGGCTATGATCTCCCCTTGAGCTGGGTCACCTCTCAAGGTTGCTCCTCGAAGCAGCGAGATCTTTTATCACTGACAGATCACTGGATGAGCCCAATTTGAATTCTCCCTGGATGGCAGCTGGACTGCATACCAGGCAACTATCCCCTTTAGCAGGGACGCCTCTCAATGTTAAAAGATATTAGTTGTTTAGCTTAAATAAGTAAGTTTTAATAGAATGAATCACTTAGAGTTATAATGTCGTGTGATTTAGTATGCTGTTTGCTTAGCTTTACTTACTTAGCATGAATAGCTAGATTTGCTGAAGCCTTAGGCCACAAGCTGTAAATTTCCACTTAGATTTACTGAACATGTACCTACTTAGTCAAAACAGGGCCTCCAGAACCAGCGTAAATCAGAAGATAAGGAGGCTTCAAGGCCACAACCATCATCATCAGCTGCAACTAGACAAGATAACAGCCTGCCTGAAGGCAGTGAAAGAATCCAATGAGGAACAAGAAGACCTCAGACCCAAATATTACTACTGGACCAACCATCGCATGAGGTGTGGGTGAATAGTCTGCAAGGGTATAATTGTCCAGAGATTTCTTTGTTCATGGCGGCCCCACTCCGGAGACACAAGCTGACCATGCTGATGTAACACTCTATTAAATTATTTATTTTTATAGAATTCGATACCTGAGAGTCTGCTTCGGGAAACCTTGGTCTTGAAATTCAGAGTGAACTAACACCGAATGCCCAGATGGAAGGTAAGTGAATGGGGAACAAGCATGATGAAACTTCGAAATCTCAGCTAAGTGATATAAAGAATTGGGTGTGCCCATAGGAACTAGGAATCGATCCAGCTGCACCTAGACTCCTCTCTGAGGAGTTTAGAAAGCAAGGGCATCCATGCTGAACCTCATGACTCAATGGGAGGGTCTCCCTTACCTTTTTTGCACTTCCAGTCCCTGTGTAAGCCATTCTAAATCAATTCTAACCTGATTTTCCCTCTGTGTGTTTCCTCAATGTAGTAAGTAATAGAGTGAACCTTGCCATCGAACTCTGTTAAGTTGCACTTTTACCTAAACACTCCGCTGCTACAATCATTAAACCCGGAAAAGAAGGAAAAAAGAAAGGTGAGGTTATAGTTGGAGACTCACCAGGCTGTCACTGAGCTCCACAGGAGCTGGGAGCCAAGAGCAGCCGCTTCTCATGTGGACAAGAGCCCACCACAGCAAGACGGGGGAATCCTGGCTGCTCTGACCTGGGACTGCAGCAACAGGGGAAAGCTAGCAGCATCTTCTACAAGAGCATTATCATGCCACGATGAGAAGCAGTGGAGCTGCTGAATTCCTGGCTCAGTTGGAGCAAGAAAGTTGGGGCTGTCTGGCCCTCACAGTGCTGCGATGTCACCAGTTAGCTGGCTGGCAGTGTCTTGCTTTGCTGAGAGCCAAAGGTTTTTGGATCACAGCCCCCAGTGAGTTCTAATCAAGATATTGTACCCCTGAGCACCAGCATCTCACAGTTACTGCTGAGCCCTAATTCAGAAGGAACTTCTGTCTAGGAATTCCTTGCTTTTGCTGGAAAGATACCGCTGGAAGCCAAGCTGCCTTGCAAATTTGAGCTTGCTTTTTGGACTGTGTGTGTTATTGTTGTGGAGGAGACCACTGCATTAGCCAGAGCAGTTGTTGGTGGCCACAGGCCTGACCATTCTTTAGACCTGGCTGCAAAGGGATGCTGGAATGAGTGCAAAGGGGGCAGAAATACACAGCCGGGGGACAGGCGGCAGGGGCACTACAGAGCCAGCAGTGAGACCAGCATAGGCTGAAGGGCAATCACAGCCTGAAGGTGTGTGGATTGGAGTCCTTTCCTTGGATGGGGAGATGTTCCCATTTTTAAAGCTAAGGTAAGGATGTGGGTAAGCACTGCCTAAAGATTTTGCTACAGTGTTAGTGCCCAACTGCTGCTGGAGGATGAAAAGGAAACCCAAAAAAGTGAATATATCTGGAGAAAGGACACAGCAGTAAGTAGCTTAATCAAAAACATTAGGATAGGTCATGAGCTACATTAAAGGGGCATTGATTTCGGGGGCTATTAGATTATTTCACTTCTGTGCAATGAGGAAGTTTTGTGTTCTGGAGTGGCAGTCCACAGTGTCTGCAGAAGTCTCTGTGAGCAATTTTTCATCCAATCAGAAAAATAATTTCTTCTGACTATGGCTGAGTAGCACTGCCTTGAGTGGAAGTGCCCATCTTCAAGAAAATTTTGTTGTAAACTCACTATACGCTTGGAGTAAGCAGTGGTTCTAAAACAGTAAAAGTAATTAGTGCATGTTATGAACTAATCATCTGTAAAAGCACCTTGAACGCCAACTTTAATGCAGACTGAATTTTTGTGGTCATATTATATAAACCTTGAAAACAGAAGCTTATATACTGGAAATGCTGACAAGCCCTGCACTACAGTGCTATGACCAGCTAATTGAATCTATATTCCCCTGCATTCAGGGAATCAATAGCTATTAGAAGAAAAGGGCACTGCCTTAAAAGCCCAGTGAGCACTTCAGGCAAGGAGGGTGTTCTTGTGGTGAAAACACAGCTGTGAAACATTGTAGGAACATGTGCCAGGCATCTGCAAGAAAATCATGTCCAAAACACTAAGGACATGCACAGCCAAGCCCTAAGCAAACACCATCATTTACAATTTTTTCCTGATTTAGGATGATAAACAGTCTGATGCGCCAGCCTCAAAAATGTCTGGATACAGAGATCTTAAGCTCAGCCAAGCGATACTGTTGGACGCCAGTATCTCAGCCCGGGTGTGAACATGCCAGGGAGCAACTGGGAGAGGGGAACTTATTTATAGAAACAGCAGGCTGTTACGCACTGGTGTAACAAGATTGACTAGTGGCTTGTTAACTTACGCATGAAAATGACACCTTACGGTAGACAGGCTGCTGCTCAGTAATAACCCCAGGGGCGACCAGCCAGTGGAGAAACAAACCAAGCACCTTCTCACAGGAGCAATACCCACCACGATGCGGCGGCTGCTCCTACCTCTGAACTGTGATCCAGGTGCCCTACATCTAGGCTACCTGCGGGGACACGGACCAAGGTGTCCCGTCAGCGAAGCTGGTGCCAGACCAGTGTTAAACACAGTTGCTTGCTCTTCTGAGAGGAAGCTATGTTAATCCTTAACAAAGAGCCCGCTGAGGTTGTTTTCACGCGGCTTTGTGGGTTTTTTTCATAGCTAAATGCTGTCCCATATTGCTTCTAGTGGTGGGGTCAGATCAGGACACTGTGAGATTCTCTGCGTGTGTGAGTGTGTGGATTTTTCGTGCTGGCGGAGGAAGAGGGAGGGAGAGAGGGAGAAGGAGGATTGAGAAACTATAACCATCAAGTAAATACCATGCTTGCTCCAGGAATCAAGGAAAAGGATTTGTGCCTCCTGCTCTTTTTACTGTTTGCAGCTACCTTCTGTAAAACACCAAATCTTGCTCACATTTACCTAGTAGACCCAGCAAAGTACTTGAGCACATACCTAACTGCAAGCATATGCAAGTTTCCATTACAGTTACTCGCATTCACATGTAAGGATGTTCTCAAAAGATTTATAGGATGGCACTCTAGGAGAGGAAGGAGATTTAAAAGCTCTCACAGGTCAGACTCTCTTCAGGATTACCTGATGTGCACTGCTGGGCCATTTTTGAGGCCTTACTGCTTTGTCTGTGACTGCTCTCCTTGCTTGTAACAGTTCATCTGAGCTGCCCTTCTGAATTGTTTTCTGCCTCTGGGTTGCTTGTAATCGCTTTACTTTGTTCATTATTTGTTAGATGTCTGTCACAAGCAAAGTAACTTTCTTTTTTTTTGATGCTCTCTGCCAGGTGACTGAGTTGTGTAAAATATGAAAAATGCAAACCCAGCACATTTCTGGTATTTTTTAAAAAAATCCACAAATTTTTAGGAGCCTCAGTCTTCCCCCCTCCTCTGCTTCTGTCCAGCCAAAATAATCCAGACAAACAAACCATTTTAGGATAAAATAAGTTATAATTTGAGGATTAGCAGACATACCTACCAGCATGTAGTACTCAGAATACTACATGAGAATAAAACCCAAAGGGAATCTGTAAGGATTCAAACTACAGGAATTCATTTTGACAGCTAGCCACATGGACAAAAGAAGCAGCTGCCTTCAGCAGCAGACTTTGGGAGCATCAAAATGGCCAGGGTTTTTCTCTGCCTGTGGCACAGCTGTGCAAATTCAGACTGCTGCTGCTGCTGCTGTGAGAGACCGAGGGGCTGGGGTGCCTCAAGGGACGAGCAGTACTGGGGAGACAAGGGCAGCAGTGCTGACACCATCTCTCCCCTGGCCGTAGGAGACTGACCTTGCAGGGCTTCCTCTTGTTTGCTGGGCTCAGCTCCATCCAATCTCCTCTCCCTCTGGCTTTGCGGCCCATGTTTCCTCCTACAGTAATTCTGGCTTTCTTCCCCAGGAATCCCTGCAGCTAAAAGACCACATAGCCTTTCTCTTTGGGAGTCATCCTGCCTCCATCGCAGGTTTTACCCGGAGCCAGTCCCTTTGAATTTTGTAACCCATTTAGCCCTTGCAGGGCAGATTTGGAAGATGACAAGGTTTATCCTCTCCTTTTGGGTTAATCAGAAGTAAAACAAGAGACAGAAACAGCACCCCTGCATTGGACGTTGTTTTCTGCCTAGAGTTTCTGAAGAAAGAGGAGCGCTAGAGGAGAAGGAGGGATAAGGCTCTAGGGGGGAGGAGGGAGATAGAGGAAAGGAGAAATTTTGGCATGTTGTCTTGCCAAAACGTGCAGTACAGATGGGAAGACACGGAGCGTTTCTACTGATAGTTGAAGAAATCAAACATGCTGGGAGTTGTAGCAATTTCCTTGTATCACTGTATATGTTCCATAGCAGTTCTTAAAGAAATAGGCTGTGACTTCAGTAATGCTTTGGGAGCCTGCACATGATTACAAACAGTCACCCTAAAAATCTGCTGCAGCAGCTCTTGCCTGGCACAATGTGTTGAGATACTTTGTTTCAGCTCACATCATGTTTGCTGGCCCATCTGCCAGCACACAGGAACTAAACCATGCTCCTTAACTTAGCAAGCTAAACCTGCCCATGGCACAGTTGCAAAATAGCAGATGTATGGAAGCAGATCTGTCTGCCTTTGTGCTCAGGTGCAGCGGAAGTCTGAAAACATGAATGAATGTTGCATACAATAGTGATGTTGACATGCAAGCAGGGAGGAAAGAAAGGGGTCCAGAGAAAGGCCATAAAGAATTCTGCGTGTACTATATGTCAAGTCCCCTTATTAGAAGCACTGAAATGACAGAACAGTCCCTGCAGCACAATAAAGACCTGCCAAGAATTTCCAGTCTAGTTAGTCTTTAAGAGAGTCGGCAGCAGACCTTGCTATCGTCTGTGTTGTGAAGAGATCTATGACTGGATACTTCTGTGTCTCCGTGGGAAAGTAGACGCGCCCACTCCTAGCCTCCTGGTTTCCAGGGGGTCACAGCCCTGCATGACTTCTGCAGTTGATGGCACAGCAGGGAAGGCTGGAACAGTGTTCTGGCTCTGGCCCACGGCACCATTTCTCCATATCCCCCAGGATACCCAAATGGATGCTTTAGAAGAGGTGGCTAGGAGCCTCCTCTAAGAGCAACCAAGCAGAGACGTGTAAATCCCTTCAGTATTTCCCTCCCTGTCCCTCAAGAAGATCTTGGGGAAATTTATTTCATTAACTTCTCCTGTTCCGTTTCTCTTCTTTTACTATTGGAGACCTGACTTAAGACTGTCAAGATATATGTTGGGTTCAGCTTATAACAAAAGTACTCCCTATCACCTATCCATCTGTGTTTTTCTGAGGGCAGCTCTCACCATCACATCTAAGAAGAAAAACAGCTTCTGAAAATCACTTCTTTTTCAGATTTTGTGAGTCCCAGCACAGGCGTTTTCTCGCCTCTCACATTCTGATTTCTACCCTGCTGCAGTAAGCAAATGGGAGTTGAAGAAGTCATTAATGGCTAATTTAGACTGGCAATTAGGCAAAATCTAATGGGCTGCTCTCAGCTTTAGAAGCTGTACTACTAGTTGTAGGCTCTAATTCTGTGGCTTTTTCTGTGGCCGGGACGAATTCCCTTCCCTTGTATAAAATGAAGAATTACTATTCTTTATGTAACTGCATGCTGTTGGTGTTTATTACTTAGGATTCATAAAATATTTTGAAAAGGAAAGGTAGGAAACATTATTTTGACGTTTTAATGTGTGTTTGAATACCCTCCAACCCCCTACTCTGGTCACTTCAAAATCTCCATCTTGGGTGAAAGAATTCCTGGTCTTAGCAGACTCACACTATAAATTCAGTAATAGCATTGGTCCAAAAGACACCCTGCCCAATGGAACTGATTAAAGTGCCAGCGTTATGCAGTTACAGTTTTGGGCAACTGGAGAGATTGCTGAGGTAGAAAAGGTGCCAGTGGTCACCACCCCTGTCAAACATAATTTTCCATTGATTTTGTGAGTATTTGGAATCCAACACCATCATGGGATATGGTATATTTTGATATGCAATGTCAGTGGACATGGGTGCTTTTTGTTTTTTTCCTTGCATTATCATCAGCTGCAAGAGTGAGGTTAAACCAGCAGTATCTTCCATTAAAAAAGACCCTTGAAAAACATCTTTCTTAAGAGTTTGCAAGTACAAAAAAACCATCTCTCAAATAAATGAAAGGCTCATAACATAAATTTTTACTTAAAAGCTGCAGCTGAAGTTCCAGTCCCTTGATTGAATCTCTCTCCATGATAAATTAATCTTGAAGGAAATCATAGAATCATAGAATGGTTTGGGTTGGAAGGGACCTTAAAGACCATGCAGTTCCATCCCCCCTGCCATGGGCAGGGACACCTTCCACCAGACCAGGTTGCTCAAAGCCCCATCCAACCTGGCCTTGAACACTTCCAGGGAGGAAAATCAAATAGGAGGAGTGATCCTTGCTTTCCTCTCCCTCTGGGCTGAGCAGAGCTCTGTTCTCTACTTTGACGTGTAGAGAAAGTAAAACATTTGAAGTTACCATCTTCATTTAATATCCATGATACCAGTCCTATGGAGACAGGTGTCCCTGGGCTTAACCTCAGAAATCAGTTCTGGGGAGTGCTGAATTATGGTGATGCCAATACAGGCACTGTATGCCACTGTACAGTGCCACTTTCACCAACATTTTTTGGTCACTGAGTCACCCCTATGGCTTAGCTGGCTTTGGTCCTCAGTGCTTTTGTTGTCAGGAAGAGATACAGCCTGAGTTAAAAAGGGGACTAGGCTGAGGACTGGAGCAGAAGCACCAGACATCAGGCAGGAAGGTAAACGTTCACTTGTTCTGTTTGGCGATTCAGGGGAAAAACGAAGATGCTGTGTCACATACAAAGATGGTAGATGACAAATCCTGTGGCTTTGCTAAAGTCTATTCTTAGAGGCAGATATGAGCATTCAAGCCTGCCTGGCAAGGACTATTAAACATCTGACTCAAGTCTAACATGTGCTTTCAGGAAACCGAAGAGAAATGAGAAATTTTGAAATTAATGTCCCTTTTCCAATTTATAGTTTGCTGCCTGGGTCACTAATGCTTGCTGGCTGCAGAGACCCTGAGAGGTGAGGACAGGTGGGCCATCCGAGCTGGTTCTCTGCAGTACGGATGTGGGGAAATGGGGCCAGTATGGAAATTCAGAGGTTTTAATGCCACAGGAGTCACTAAGGATAATGGCAAACGACTGCAGCAACACCAACCAGCAGTTCTGCCAAGAGATTCTTGCATTGAACCTGTGAGCTAGCCCGGTTCATCTAGAATTCAGTGTGAAGTGGAAATAATGAGAGAGTAATTTATGTGAGTGTAACGCTGGTAAGAGACACTGCCTATGATAATATGAGTTTCCATTTCACATCTCAGTCCAAAGCTGGGTGGTATAGGTGACCTTTCTGGCAAGATTTCATTTCTGATGCTTGTTCTGAAAAAAAGGGAACAACGAAATGAAAACTGACAGAATATGGAGATATTTGGGCCTTGTTCTTGTTTGCTGATATCTTAAGTTTTTTTAATATCATTAAGGAGTTATTTCATATGTAATGCCGAAGAAGAAAATTACTTGTTTTGGCTAATTGCATAGTCCTGTGATCACTGGCCTGTTCAACATTTAAAATTCTCTGTTCTAAAGTCTTCCTTCTTCAGTGGCTTAATGCAGCTAAGCAGATATGTGACAGATATTTATAAGAAGCATGAAAGTGAATAAAATAGTAGAAGCCAGATAAATTAGGAGTCTGGGGATGTTTGCATCAGCTCTTCAAGAGGTTTCTGCTATGTGAGGAGTTTACTGCCTGACAGTTTATTTCGAATTTGTTTCCCCCACACTATTCACTATTAACCATGATCAGCCTTTACTGTGGCTAAGTTTAGAAGCATACTAGGTGAAGATTTACTTCAGAGAGTGCTTCTTCCACATATATTGAATATGTCACTCTTATACTGTTGGCAAGAGAAGGCTTTTTAGACAACACACGCATATTCAAGCCCTCTTTAAAACTGAATTCCTTTGCATATTGGTATTGTATTTCCACTCTTTCAAGGACAGGACTACAAATTCAAAAGCATTTGTATCATTTTTCTAAAATAATCAGATGTGTAGATCAGTGGTTTCAGGAATAGATAATTGTATTGCTTTAGGCTCTTCTAGGAGACAGGGATGGTGAGATAAGAACCTAAATATAAGAGAATCTGGTTTTCAGGAGAATCATACCAAATCCAATTTACACCTATTAAACATATGAAGGGCAAGCTGGGAAAATTCTGAGGAAAATTCAATGGCTTGGGCCCCAAAGTGATTGGCTTTTGTTCTTTGTTGGAGCTCTGAAGGGAAAACATTTTTGTGGTTGATACTCATAGATTGTTGTTTACAGTCCAGCAAAGCACACACAATGTTATGGTGGAGATAAACACATCTCATGGATTTTATAAACATTACAGATGTCAGTTTTGCTCCTAGGAATCACACCCTATGAACCATAGTGGGACAAAATGCTCTGGCAGTTGATGTTATCTGGCCCTTGGTTTCTAATAGCACAGTCACAGCTATTTACAAAGCACAATAGAATTTTGCCCTACATCCTTGATATAAATGTCAAGTGCCCTGCAGTATTGTGTACTGTTTCTGGAGAAATGATCCATTAAAACCATCCATATGAAAGAGCAAGTATTCACAACACTCCAGAAAGAAATTATATTCTCATAGAATAATAGAGAAAATTGGCTGGCTTGCATAGACCACAATGACATGCAGATAACTAGCATCTTCATTCACTGCCTCCCTGTGCTGGAACTAAGGACATCCTGTCTACAAGCAGGACATATAGGCTTCATTTAGCTTTCTGCCTTAGACTCTTCATTACAACTAAGCAGGGCTGTGCAGCTGGACGAAGAGAAAATGTGTAGAGTGCATGAATGACAAGGAATCAAGGCCAGTAAAGAAGTGCAAGAATGAAAAAAGAAAAAAAGGTTAGCAGGTGCAAATCCTGTAGCCGATCCTCAGATTGCATGGGGCCAGGGAGGAAAAGTCTGTTTCATTCCTTGAGATACACTGAACAAATACAGCGCACGTATGGAAATGGGGGCCTTTTGCAGTTGGGTTTATACAGTGAAAGTGCCAAATGCCCGACAGTCATGGCCAGACATTTCAGTTTTAAGGACTCTGGGGCAGTCACAGCAAGAATTTTGTCGTCCTTACAGAAAATGTGTGTGTGTATATATATATTCCCCAAAGTCCCCTTCTTAGGGGAACTAGGTCTCCTTCTTCTAAAGATGGTTCTTCCAGGGCAGGGGAAGCAGAGGACCTCAACAGGGCTTTCCCATTTTCTGCCTTCTCCCTTCTTTGGACTTTTGCCAGTCCTTCTTTGGACTGTTGCCTGTGTTACCCAGGCTTGCCAGGCCCACAGGCTTGGGGCTAGAAGTGCATTTTTTAACCTTTTCTTTTCCAGATGTAGTGGCAATTTATGCTACTCCCATAGAACTGCAATCAGAACTTCTTACTCATGTAGAAGAAATGTGCCCTGGCATTTCTCATCTTTTAGTATTTGAGAGTGCATTTTTCCTTTAATATCCATGTGAATTCACTGTGGTTTGCACAAACATGTGATCACCTACAGCAGTTACCTTACTGACCTATATCTCCCACCGACATCCCACGCCATCTTAATCCTGTCCATCTAGTTCCATTATTCGTATCTCATATTTCCAGGTCACCAAACAGTTATCTTTTTATCTGATATTTAAAGTGGATGTTTTGCGGGGCATCGACGATGTTTTTTGGTCTCTGTCCAGCACTTAGCACACTGAAGTCCTAGTTTTGGGTGGCCTTCTAAGTGCTGAAGCAATATCAATAAGAATACTCACTATTGTAATAAACTGTGATTGATTTACTCCTATAGCTCACCATGACATCTTGTTATAACGAAATTAATTCTTCCAAAACACATTCTGCATCCACTATCACTCCCTTTCACATTGCAAAGAAACCAACTCAACTCAAAACACTTTGCAAATATACCACTGTACATTGCATCAGAGAGCCTGTACGAATATCCAGATAGATGAGAAACATGTCTAAATTTCACAGCATTTTCATAATGTTACATTGTAGATTTATAATTTTCCCTAAGGAAACTAAATTAATTTTCAGGGATACTTTTTTTTTTTAACCAAGTGAGACAAGGATAATAAATAATCCTTTCCAGTACCTCTGGAGATAATTGGCTGGAAAACTATAGGGTGATAATTGTTAACCAACTTGAGGTCACTCAGCTGAACGTTAGCACCACTGAGGCATGGTTCTGAGTAAAAAGAACATGCCCTTCAGACAAAAATTAATTAAATGCAAAAGTTGAAAGTGAAGAAGCTGAATTCACAATACAGTGTACCTTTTAGGGAATTAGAAGTGCCAATGTTTTAATGGAAGAGTTTCCAACTTATCATAGTCTAAGTGTTCCACCACTTGCATGCATATTTGATAATGAAAGGATTTGTTTGAGAGGAGAAGTTTTAAGGAAGAGAAGGCTATTTAAGTTGATCAACTTAAAAGAAAAAGGAAAATGCTGAAATATTTGGTTTCTTATAACGAAAATATATCACCAACCTGCACTTTCAGTTCTACCAGGCTGCAGTTCCAGCTGGAGAAGACTCTCTCTTCCTTCTTAGCCTGGCCTGGAGGATGCTAGCATCCACTGCTGCAACTCCGCCAAATTCAACAGGAATTTTGCCACTGGCTGTAATAAGAATTTGATTGTGCTTTATGCCAGTGTGCTCCTAAAAGGGAGATAATTACTGCATAATGAGGGGCCTGCCAAACAAGATATAGTAGTTTCTTAATGTGAGCTTAAACGCAGTTGCAAGTCAAATTTAGCCTTATGAATTTCTTATAGGCAAGATATACCCAGTGGCTGCTTCTTCATACACATCCTGCTTAGTCTGTTCAGAGGGTGACTGAGGTCATGCAGAGACACTCTCAGCTGCTTTGCACGCTCTGTGTAAAGGGACTATGCTCAAAGAAACCACCAGCGATTCTTGCCTCAGGAACAACGGAAATGGTCTCTCCTTTTAAGTTCACCCTGTATTAAACAATTTAAAAAACACAGCACACTCACTCATCCTGGGAGGACGTGATTTCTGAAGTCCTTTTCATTGTTGTTTTTTTACTTTAAAAGGATTCAAACTTGCAGCCCTCAGCCATGGTAAGGAAAATAACTGATCTGGTTAGAAATGGTGCCAAGCAAATTTCTAGATCTAAGAATACTTGCTTTATAAATCTGTTCAGTAATTGGGGTTAATAAACTGGGGCTTAGCATGGCCCCAGTTTCAAAGAGCAGGACTCTCTTGTCCACCTGGAGAGAATCTCCAGGTGCTCACACCAACCTTCCTCCATTTTCCTGCCCTGGTACCCTCCCACACTCAGTTGTGGCCCTCTCTCTGTGTTATTTTCTTTTAAAGTAGGACAGAAACCAGGTTTGTTTAGGCTCCTACTTTGTGCTCAAACTTTTAGTGAAGCTGAAAGGGCCTAAGACCACCTATAGACTGTAGAGTAGATGTGCCGCTTTGTGGCACTCCCTAAAGTCTTGGTTGCTCAATTATCCAGATTTGGGATTTGCCCAAAGTATATATCATCAGCTACATTTTTAGGGTTGTGTAGTTCCTATTTCCTTATGAGTACAGGAGCTTGGGAGGGGAATGAGGGCTGGTTCACCCTACTGAGTCAGGAAGCAGTCCGAAATCCCCACATAGCATTTGTAGAAGTCCCTCTGGGCCCTACTGCAAAAGTACAGCTGATTATAGCATCTTGATTATAGACCAGGGCCTTTTTTCCTCTTTGAAGGACGCAAAATCCTGCCTTTCTTCCTTCGGTGCCTCAGTTTCAGATTTCTGTAGCAAGCAGCCTGTATCCAGTGCCTACTTTTGGTTATTCTGAAGGCCAACACAATGTGGGACTGAAGGCAAACAGAAATGAACTATAGTCTTTGCTCTCTCTACTGGGAGAGACTCTCTTTGATTGAGTGGTCTTTCCAAGCCCTGACCATGCCAAAGGGAATGGTCAGGAGCAGGAACAGAAAACAGAATCCTGCAGGCTTCACGCACAGATATCTGCTGGCCATAGAACCCTTGTCTATAGGGTATAGAAGTGAAATGTATAACCCTGTTACCCCAGGCATGCTGCTTAAAACAGGTCTATTCACTCTCAGAGTAGGTAATCCAGAGGCCAGATGCGCGTGGAAGTCACATCTCCTTGGCATACTGATCCGTCAGAAGTTGCCCTCAGATGTTTTTCCTCTGCAAGTATATGTGACCTAGGTCTCAGCTTCAAATCCTCCAGATATGTGTTCATGAGGGTATTAGAAGAACAAAGGGCAGTTTCTAAGATCCATCCCACCTTCTAAAATACCCAGGATTCCTCGTCCCCTCAGAAGCTTATAAATCACTGCACTTCAGAGAAAGATACAGATCCTTTCTGTTTTTTAAAACTTACAACCACTTTTTGTCTTGCATTAAAGCCTCTTTTACTTTCAGAAGCTTTCCACTTTAATTATGAATCAGAACACAGGCCAACAGAAAACGATTCTCAAAGGAAAAAGGCAACATAATGGAACACAAATTAAAATACACATTTAAGTATAAAGCACTGAAAGTGGTCTGGAACACAGCATACACATCACTTTTAAAAATAAAAGTGAACGGGTGAGACCTAACACCTACACTTTAAAAATTTCAGCTCATCCTAATATCTTCCAGATGTGTATTTGATTAGGGCTAACATTAAATGGGTTACAACCTACACTTAAAAAACTTTTCTTTGCCACAGACTAAGCAGAATAAAGATTTGCTAAAGCATGGGGAAAGGAAGGAACTGAACCTTCCCCTGCCAAACACTCCACTGATGAATATGTGTGTTACTAGCAATCAAGAAAACAGAGGAGTGGTTCCCATTATGGCTAGTTTCTTTATTTCTTACGGAGGTTGGTAGAACTTCTCACAGGAATGATGTAGCACAGAAGGTGGCCAATTACAATCTCCTATTTCTACATGGAGCCAACTGCTTTTTACAACCAAGTGCACCATGGAGGCACTGAGACATAAATAGCTACCTAATAGCCTATAGCCAGCTAAGTAAATGGCAGGTTTTCATGGAATTCTGGATTGTGTGCATCTAGCAGACGGTCCCTAATAAAACTCTGAAATTTTCCATCAGGGCTAAATAACCTGAATTTGTGAAGCTTCTTTGTTTGAAAATCTGTGTGTCACCTGCAGTAGGAACAGGCAGAAGTGTCACACAGCACTCTAACAGCTTTCTTGAAAGCTGCATTTGTCCTTGAGCCACAAAAGTAGCTCGTGCCTTTCCAAGCAAGGATTCCCAGAAGATGTAGATGCCCTTCCATTGGAAAGTGTCTAAGCTCCCTACCAAGATGAACCCTTCTGGAGTCAGTGAAGGGTACTTCCTTGCAAGACTGTTGGTGGTCTCACTATTTGGGCAGATGATTGTAACTCATGTAATCTGAGCACTCTCAAGTTAAAACATTGACTCTGATGCAATTCTGTAAGCCATATGGATTGTTTCTGAATGCTGCCTGACTTGCCATGCTGCTTAAGCTCCCAAAGACTTTCTTCAGCTTGTGCTAGGCTCATTGTAAAACCAGGGTTCACTTCGAGAGCAGAGACTTCCTTAGTTACTCCAGAAGCTGGGCTAGGTATCAAGGTTGGACATCCTCAGGTCTCTCCGTAGATGCAGAGAGATTCTCTCCTGCTGTCTGTCGAGGAGGAAGTTCTAAGGACCTTTGCTTTCCTTAGGGTAGAAGATAAGAGGAATCAGACACCACGCTTGCTCCATGCTGAGCACGTAGCATTTTTTAAAGTGAAGTTTGAATGTGTGTCAAAAATTATTAAAGATGAACAGGAAAAAGAAACCTCACACATTTCCACCGAAGTCTTATTCCTCAGCAGCTGCACTGAATTTGGTGTTGTAGATGAACCCTTCTAAATATCTACTGGCAGCTCTAGGAAAGTACTCTGGTCAGCATGCTCAGTACAGCACACTAAAATGCCCCTGAGCAGAAAAATGGCTACATTACTACTAATGCTGGCCATATCCTGAATGAAATACTTGCCTCTTTAGTAAAGATTAGAATGCCAACATTTAAAAGGTGTCACAGCAACTTCCTGAAACAGGAGGTGCCTTTAATATAAATGCATTTTATGAAATAAATTTGACATCATGAAAGAGCTGATGACATTGCAAGCAAGTAGACAGTATGAGGCATCTGGCTTGCTTCTCCATGCATTACCAAAGGATCAACATGAACATCTCAAATAAAGTTTGGAATTTTTCAATAGTCTTCTGGAATCAGAAGAAATTTCACTCTTGTACGTGGCGGATCATCGACCGCTTTATGTAGGTACATCACCTTAAGAACTGTATCCATTTACATCAGCTGAAAATGGCTGGCTGTGAGGAACCAAAATGCTGCTAGCCCTTGTGTCTCAGTTAAGAAGTTAAGATATGGGTGACGAAACAAGCTGGCATCAGTTGTAGAACATCTGGCAGCGGGAGATTGGTCAAAGGCTGGTGAAAGAAAAATGCTATACCCTGACTCTTTGGGCACCTTTGGGGATTTTAGTTCTTTGGATAGTTATTCTTGGGATAATTCGAACGAACATGAATCAGCTGCTTCTGGAGTTGCAGAGTGAAAAATTAAAATGCAGAAATAACAGAATGGCTTGCAGTCAGAAAAGCAAATTTGCAGTGAGATACCTACTCTGCTGCTGTCTAGAGCTGATGAGACCTTGGCAGCCACTTCACCCTCGGTGTGTCTTGTAAGACTGGTGGCGTAAAGAACAACAGCAGCAAAGAGACAGAGACATCTGCAAACTGAGGAAGGAGGAAAGAAAGACAAGAAGGACAGCTGGTCTGTAGTTAGCCACAGTTAACTCACACGCTTTAAATTTACTTGGACATGCAAGGAAACTGGTTTCCTGGGTGCCAAAATTCTTAATTTTGTACTCTTTTTGATAACTACTTGTACAATTGCATATCTCTTGTCATAGCTACATGGCCTTGCAAGAAAAATCTGTTCATGCTGAAATGGCGTATGAATAACTTAGAACCAACAAACTTTTAAAAGGCAAACATGGCTGGGAGCAGCAGAGACGAGGATAAAGCAAGGATAAAGTGATCTGCAGAATGTAATGAGGAACAGAGGGAAGCAAAGATGTCTTCTGCACCTCGTCTGGCAAAATGCAGAGATCAACAAGGAAATAATTGAAAATCATCAGCCTGGAGAAAGATGTAGATAACAGAGTAAGTTCAAGGAGGAGCATACACCAATATGCAACAGTCCCAGCAGGAATGTCTGTGCGAAACTGCGCAGCAGCAGAATGACTCCATTTATTACAGTTTAATTTATTGGCTGCTGACAATGTGTTCTGTTCAGAACAAATATAGTGCCGTCTCTGTCCCAACAAGTATTCAGTTTAGCTAGAAATGATTAATTAAGATCTTTCAGAGTGCCTTCAATGTATTTTAAAGCAGAGGTGTTGCAGCGTCTCACCCTTGCATTCACTGGTTTTTATTGGCTATTGCACACAAGAAGGAAGTTGCTTATTAACAAGCTTGACCTCCTGGCTTGCCCATTTTTCTTGCAATTCCTTTCTCCTCTTCCTTTGCAGTGGGAAGTCCTTAGGCACAGACCAGAGGCTGGGATGGACCTTCTCCATCTATGTCCTACACTTGGCCCTTTCTGTTTTACAAAGGTAGGCCACTGTTGGGACGTGGTGTGGAGAAGAGAGCAGAGAAATCAGTGGAGGCCATGAGCCTGCTGTAAGGACATTCCTCCTGCTCTGCTCATTGTAGTGCAATCCTGCAACCAAAAAGTTCAAGGCTATGGTTTCTGTATTGGATGTGTGCCTCTCTGTGCATACATAACATTAGAAAACATTCTACGTTGCCCAAATTACAGCAACACAGCATGGAGAGGAAGACTAATTGCCCTTCAAAAACTATGGATATTCATCAAGTTTTAATGGTGAGGGGAGGTGATGGTTTCAGACCTTTATCACCTGGAGCTGAAGGATGACCCATAAAAGACTTTCTGTTCATTTGAAGGAGGAAAAAAAGAATAGTACCCGTCACAGTTTATCTTTGTCCCGGTTGCTAAAAATCCTCTTCACAATATCTGGTTTCATGTGATGTGGGACACCTATTGCAATCATTGCAGTTGAGAATGGAACACATTAATTGCACTTTTTGCTCTGAAGTCTGTATGATGGGGTCCCACGGCAGGAAGACAAGTATGTCTAGAAGTTGAACTCTTTTCTACTCATTACCAAGTGGCTGAATTTCTGATGGAGAGCACTACATAGCATTCAAATGGCAGTAACTCAGGTTGTAACAATGAACCTGAGACACACTAATAAAAGCCCCACTTCTATTTTATAAGTCACATAATAGATGTCACATTCAGTGCTTCTTATGGTGAACAGGCTACTTATTAAGCATAGACTATGACTTTATTTCATTTTAAAATTGCCATCTTTTCCAATTATTCTAACTTTTTAGAGTTTTCTCTCTTTTAAATCAGGATATTTTTAGCATGAACTACAAGTTACAAATAACAGAAGTTGCTATAGAAACAGAAAAGGCACTTTGTGGAATGAAAATAAAGGAAGAAATATTGTTCACTATTTATCTGCTGCAGGCAGTAAGATAGAATCGATACATATAGGTGTATGTATGTGTTTCCATACATATGACTTTCCTAACTGTATCTATGAACCTTCATCCTTGTATCCTAACATTTAGCAGATGTTTGGCACTTCTGCACCAGCAGGCTGTTATCTCCAGCTATGTACAACTACCCTGTAGCTAGGTGCCCCCCAAGCATCTCTGTATTCAATTAGCCAAACCACTGCAAGTAAAACTGATGCGATACTGCAACACAGCTAGAGGCAGATGCCTTGGATGGGGTGGGGGGTGGGAAAAGTTTTTCAGCATTCTGACTAACCTCGCATTCTTTAACCATCACCACACACCACATCGGACATTGTAGCAGAGGGGACTCATCTGGCTCTTTTCCTCTGGACCTAAATCAGCCTCTACCGTACAGCCATTCTGATTTTTCTCTTAAAGCCCTTTGCTTTTTGTCTTGGTTGTAAAAATAAACTTCATGGTCTAGCAACTTTAAACTAAACAGAAGTAATTTTCAGTCACAGTATTTGTGCTATTTCTAAAGTTTTTATCTTAAAATCTGCGCAATCTCTAAGTCTTATATATAGAGGTGGTAATATGGATGAAGCATTATACAAATTTAAGCCACTGGGAATCAAAGCCTAGTGTAACAGCATGGATTACTGAACCAGATTCATAGGAAAGAGTACTGTATAGATTATGCTTCATGTACTCATTAGATTGTCACAAGAACCATTAGGTCTTTCACAGTCATGGCGCCTGCAAGACTGGGCCTGAAACATATTTCTTGCTTCTGCTCTTTTAACTTCATTGTTCTTTGTAATGGTTGTATAGTTCAACTTTACATTCTTTTGCTTTGAGAACAGGTCAGAGTAATATCTACCAGAGATAATTTAGAAATACCTGATTCTGCCCTGAGGGACCAGAGGCTGGAGGCAAGGGAATAAACTGAGCAAGAATCAAGCACCCTTCCAGAGCTATTTTTTATATATTCTGTTGTTGTTAGTTGTTCAACACTGTCTTAAGGAATAAGGTTTTTCTTCTGCTTCAGAATTCATATATAATGCTGACAAACCACTTAAGACTCGATTTCTGAGTACTTAGGTGCCCCAAATAAGAGACGGTTGCTTACAGTGATTGCCAAGAGGATCTTGAAAATCATGATGGGTGTATTTGCACGTTAGTTGCCCAAATACCTTTGTGAAGTTGTTTTTTTTTTCACAGACTGTCATCAACTGTGAACTTCTGGTTTCCAAGTTGTCTGCCTGTCTGGGGCCTTGGTGTCTATTTTACAGGAGAGCTGTGGACTCAGTGCTCCAACATAAGCTAGTGGACCCATCCTGGGATATCCGGAGCTGTGTGTCCATCCACTGAAAAAAAAAAAAAGTATCCTAATAGTTAACATTGTACTCCAGGTGCTATGCACCCTGGCCATGCCCTGGCTGTCTGTTAAGGGCAAGACTTGGATGTATCTCCTTATGTAGGAGGTCCCTTCTGGAAAGCCATCTGAAGGGGTTCTTCTGTGATCTTCAGGGGGTTGCCTAGTCAAGATGAAACTCTGTGGCAGGCTTTGGTGTGGAGCATGCCCGCCCCACCATTTAGACATAACCAACTGGTTACCCAAAGGCAGTTTTTACTTTCACCCATTTTTGCCTGTGTTCATGGTTTATAAAAAGGCAATGTTATGAGGAACTTTTCTGAGCACTATGATGTAATGAGGAGTACAACCGAAGTCCTCATGAGAAAATTAGAGTTTTTAACTTCCAGGCAGGACTGGAAAAGTGTTCATGCGATGGAGCCTAGAAGTATCCACAGAATGGCAAAGTGAATAAAAGATTGAAGAGCTGCTTGTTAAATAAACAACTTCTATCTCAGATACTGAATAAGGCAGGAGTCCTAGAGAAAGAAATGGTAAATGACTCTACAATTAGAGAATATATCCTAATGCACACTCTCCTTGGCATAGATGAAGCACTCACAGGCAACTTGAAGTCTGATATTTCCAAATTTTAGATCTTTACTTTGCTTTGCTGGCCAGAGTACATGGAAAAGGTTAGTCTACTCTTGCCTATTTATACATACTCTTAGGCTTCTAAGTGGTTCAACCATAATTACTGCTTATAGAAGCAAGGCTGATTTCAGAATTCAGATCAGTATCAGTACCTTTACATCACCGACCAGCAGATGTGATTTACATGTGCGTTGTTCGACACATATTCTTGAGTAAGGCTATTTTCAATTCTGGTAATATTCAAGCAGTACGTTGCTTTTTAATATGCATGTCACTTTCTCTGACTCAAGATCCTCTATTCTTGAACACATTCTTGTTAAAGAGAACAGATGGCTTCAGTTTCACTAGATGAACTCTCAAGGGTAACTTCAAATCTGGGTGATACCACTGTCTGTTTGGTTGAATCGTAACACAGGTCTCAGTGTCGTTGTAATGCTGTTCTAACCCCACATGGTTCACTTACCCTTTCTGTCTTTTCTTTAATGCTGCGTTGCCTTTGCAACAAGAATAAAAGACCAGTAACCTTCTCCAGACCAGTCTTTTGTCCCTAATGCCCTCTTACAGTAGTAGCGAGCTAATTTCAATTGAGTATTAATAGTCAGGACATAAGAGGAAAGGATAGTGAGGAAATTAAAGCCAAATGTGCTGAGCTCAGAATTTCTCAGCAGCAACAAGTATTTGGAGATGCCTGTTGTATTTACAGCCTGCCCATTTGGTCCTCCCTCCTCTGTTGAATTACACCTTTCAATCAGCAGCAGAACTAAGTGAAACTGAAGAGGGGTCCTACCTTTGGAGGCCATGTTACTAATTAAAATTGGACTGTTTTGAGGAAAAATTCCCAGGAGGAAAAAAAAATGAGACAGAAGATGAAATGATGATTTGATTTTCCTTTTCTAGAACTCTGTAATACCCAAGAGTAAGGTCAAAACCAAGTGGACTTTTAGGACTACATAAGTATTCAGTGATAATCTTGCAGAAACTCTGTTATTTGGGACATGGGCGCTGGGACCTTTCCTCTCACCTCCCCACTAGGACAGTGACAATGGAGCCAGCAGCATTATCATCCTATTCCGCCTGAAAATGCCTCTGACTTTTTCTCTAATAATATCCCAGCTGAATTGTTATTTCCTATCAAAAGTTTATTGACTCACAGCAGGCCATTTGCAAATGATAGATTAACTCTAACCTCATTAATATACAAAGCATTGTTGAAAGGGAGAGCTGGAAAGAATTACAACGCACTAGATCTATTTCCCAAACAGAAATACACTCAGAGGGTGAAATCAACGATCAGCATGCAGCCCAGCAGCCTGGGTAAGTGCATCTGTGTCTTTTGCATGACATGAGCAAAATACTGGTTGCTATATCTGTTTTCTCAATAAATTTTCCCTAGAAATTACTTAGGTAGGCAGAGGTGGAGAAAGGTTCTCAGAGATCAAAGAAAGTCCTTAATATGAGCAACCAGTTCAAATAATTTTGGCTATCAATCTTTGGTTGAGATGGATGAAAGAGCTTCTTGGGGTAGGAGAGAGATTACTGGCTTTTTTGAGAATGTAACCCTTTCTACATCAGATGTTACATCTGCGTGTCCTTGTTTCACTGAGCTGTGCATTAGATTATGTTTTAGTACAATTTTACAAGGGAGCCAGCTCTTCCTGGCACTGTGCCAGCTTTCACTTCCTTGCACAGGTCGTGGAGGAGAGCAGCAGGTGACCAAGGATATGTCTAGAAGAGTGAGGGGAAAAGCGAGACTGTAGCAGGCTATAAAGACTGGCCATGTGAGGGACTATGTGCTATCAAGGGCAATCTGGAAAGCCTACAGCCTGCAACAAGCTCTTGCAAGGGCAGTCTGGGGTGACAGGAGGAAACAGAGCAGTGGTTAAGGGTTTCTGCTGGAGGATCCTGCCACAACATGTGTCCTAGTGTAGGGCTTAGCTGTCTTTTTGACCCCAGTGTGGTCTTTATGAATTCTTCAGGACAGGACACAGATTCTACACAAATCGCTCCCTCTGTAGAGGTGGTTGCCATTTTCCCAGTCTTTCCCTGGGACTTGCTGTAAAGCAGTTAGCCTACCAACTGGGATTGCCACTTGCAAATCATGGTTGGAAGAGAGGTGTCTGGGAGACAGCGTAGTAACCAGGTGTCTGCAGATTTAACAATAGAAACAAAAAAAAAAAGAGAAAGCGGAGTTTTAACTTAGAATTGTTCCTCTAAAATGTGCTAGTAAGTATGATCCTGAGCACGATAGCAAAATGCACTAGCCAAACCCTTTTCAGTATTTTCTGTACCACTGTGCAGTATCAGCCTTCCCAGGCAGAAATTCATTGAGTTCTGTCAAACAAGAGTACCTCCCTCCTTCTGCTCCTTCTGCACTGAACCCCACTATGAAGCCGACTATCAATTCAGCTCTTTCAACAGAGCACTGCTAATGGTCTCTAAATTTGGTCCTACGTATATTTTCCAGGACGATCTCCTCTCTGTAAGGCGTCATTCCTGTTCTGATTCTCAGCTGCTTACTTTGCATCTGACTGCATTAACATTAAATGTTCTCTGGTGTTTCTTGGTTATTTAACCAAACAAATCAGACTAGACTGTGCCAAGGGTCTGCTTCCATTACTAAATATTACACCAGTTCTGGTTCTTTTCACAAATGTTACAAGGAACGACTTAATGTTGTCCCAGCCATAGGTCTTAAACCTGCGGCTCTGCGTGTTCCTTCCCAGGGGCTAAACAAAGATAACTGAGAAATGCAGTCCTATTGCCAGTCAGCTTTATTTGGGGGTGGGGTGAGGGTTCATAGGCTGAAAAAAATCTAAAAAAACAATTGAGCTAAGTCACTGATGACAATATTAAGCAGTGTTAGACTAAAAATTAATTTCCTGGGATATTGCAGGAAACAATCTCACTTGCTGATATCTTAGCAACTACCATCTGAGATGTGTCACGAACTAATTCTTAAGCCATCTAATATGTGTTCTGTTAATTCCAATTAATGCAAGCTTTTGAACCAAAATGTCATGTGTTGCTAAGTCAAATGCCTTGGAGAAATCTAAATGTATTATATCAACACAATTGTCTTTATCAGCCAAACCTATAATCCTTTCTTCAAGAAGAAACTATGGCTTTATTTGACAAAACCTATCATCTCATATGTTGCCTGTCATTAGGTATATTTTAAAATTCTAATTCCTTATGAATAGACTGCCACATTAACTGTTCCAGTATTTTAGCTGGGATCAGTGTCACAATAATTATCCCTAGTTCCCTGAGCCACCTCTTTTGCCTTTTTCAAATATTGGGAATGTTTGTAGTTCTCCAGTCCTTTGCAATTTCCTCATTTTCCCAAGATTTAGTAAATATTGACAGATCATACAGCTCCCCGGAGAGTTCCTTTAAATCAAATTGAAAATGAGTTCTCATATACAGTTTGCTTTAAAATGCTGAACCTAGATGTGACTGCTCTGTCCCTTTCTTTCTTGTAAATGCTAGGCCTCTGTTCTGGGGATGATGTCAGCTGTGATATGGTTACTCCATGTGCGAGGTTTAGAAAAATAGGTAGGGAAACTTCGGTGGTTTTCTGTATATCATTTTTAAAAAATTATCATCTAAACCTGGATTTTTACCCAACCTACTATTTTTCTTGTTTCTTATTTTGTAGTCTTATTATATACAGTTCTATTCATTATCAAATATTAACAATTAATTGATTCTTTTGTCTTCCTTTACCATTCTACATTGTTAAACTTGCAAAATGCATTAATGACCTTTTGCTTCTATTTTGCCTCCTACTTCTCACTTATTAGGCAGATGTCTTATTGCTGTTTTCCTGCCTTCTTGTATCCGGGATGAATTCTAGGTCAAATCAGTCCTTTTTTGTGTCTATGCTATGATGGCTTCTTGGCAGGATATTGACTTGACTATTCACAAGTTTCTTAGTATTCATTATGTTTCATGTGTTTAATGTACATTGGGCACAAACTGGAACACAGGAAGTTCCACCTGAACATGAGGAGGAACTTCTTTACTGTGAGGGTGACAGAGCACTGGCACAGGCTGCCCAGAGAGGTTGTGGAGTCTCCTTCTCTGGAGAGATTCAAAACCCGCCTGGATGCATTCCTGTGCAACCTGCTCTAGGCTAACCTGCTTTAGCAGGGGGGTTGGACTAGATGATCTCTAGAGGTCCCTTCCAACCCCTACCATTCTATGATTCTATGATTCTACATTCTTAGTTTGTTTGGCTAGCAAGGTATTGCTTGGGAAAATGATCTTTCCAAGTTTCAGATAGACAAACTAAAAGTACCACATTCATTTTCATCAAGAAAACACATCCTGCTGGCAGATGCATCACAACAGTGTTTTTTTAGGTTTACAATTAACTGCTGTATTGCACCCTCATTCAATTAATTTCACAGATTTAGTCTGTGATGTTCAGGCCATCAGGTGTTGAGATGCTGTCTGTTAGAGGGAACTCTCCAGGAGTTTTGATACTGGTCATTTGAGCATTGTCATTGAGCAGCAGGGATCTTCTAGTTATTTCAGTGACAAGCTGTTCTTTAGTTGCTATCGTCCAGCTATTAAACTAAGTGTGATACATCTAAATAAACATTTCTCTTTACCTGACCTCATACAGTGTTCATAAATCCATACAGATTAATTCCACAGTCTTCAGATAACATGAATTTTGTTGTTCTGTGCTGTTCAGTGTGGGGAGAGGAGGTGCAGGGATCTTCTTTACTAAGTGAATGAGGACATCCAGAAGGACTGCGTGTTTTGGATGTAGATTAAAGACTAGTTCACTGCAAAAGCCAGACAGAGCTGGGAGGAAGTGAACAACTTTAGCTGAGAGAACCTCAGACAAACAGACAGACCTTATTCTTTGTATGTCACTACATAGTTTGTAATGTATTTGTATACATATTACATCTTCTGGAATTTTCACATTAAAGTGATGGCTGAGGGAAAATGTATTCATCTGACAGCTGAAAAAATAACTGATGTGCCTCAGCTATGCCATTCTTAGAAATTCAACTATACTGGGGACAGGAAATAAAGAAACTGAATATTTTTTTAAAAAAATTGATAATAAATAAATTAAACTTACAGGCTTACATATTGTGTGACCCCAGATAATGACTGAGCCAAGCGGGCAGGAACTGTGGGTTTCTGTAGAGGATCTACATGGCCTTTGGAATTACTGTGTATCAACACAAAATAACTTTCATGAAAATAGTTTTTAAAATATTAGTATAATTGGAATGGCACTGTTATATCAGTGTTTTATTTTAGATTTTATGCTGTGGAAATAACAATATATTTGTCTCACCTCTCACAGTGGGATGTGCAAAAAGAAGACTCAAATTCTGTGATGCAAAAACAAAACCAAAACTCTACAAAAATTAGTAGGATGTAGTTCTCCGCTTGAATGCGCAAGCAGGCCAATTATCATCAGCTTTACTATAAGGGACTTCACTAGGGAGTGAATTTATTACCTCTTTCAAAGACAAAGGAAAAGACAGATGATTTTGCATCGTAGAGTGGTAGGAAGTAGGTCCCAAGAGCTTTCAAAATTAGAGCATGGCACTGAGTGGTGTTGTGTAAATGTCTTCCCTCCATTCCATGTCTTTTCTTATCCCTTCCTTCCTTCCTTCCTTCCTTCCTTCCTTCCTTCCTTCCTTCCTTCCTTCCTTTCTTCCTGCCTGCCTGCCTGCCTGCCTGCCTTCTCTCCCTCAACTAACTTCATCCTAGGTGCAGAGAATTTCTTGCTGACACTGAAATATTCCTCAAAAATATGTCTTTCTTGTATATATGTACAAAAATTTGTATTTTTCTTTATTTATTTTGTTTGTAAAATAGATTTATCTGGTAGAAAACTAATTATCATCTGTTGCCAAAGAGGGAGAGAGAAAGAGAGAAAGAAAGAGAGAAAGAAAGAAAGAGAGAAAGAAAGAGAGAAAGAAAGAAAGAAAGAAAGAAAGAAAGAAAGAAAGAAAGAAAGAAAGAAAGAAAGAAAGAAAGAAAGAAAGAAAGAAGAAAAAGATTTAACATCTTCCAGTTAATGGGAAACTGACTTAGAAAAAGCATTGTGGGATTTCATTTGGTCAGTAAAACCTTAACAAATAATAATAATAATAAAAAGCACATACTGCTTCCTACAGAGGGAGAAAGATGCATACTGTTTCCTACACCACACAGGATTTCTGTGGAAGTTTAGATGGAGTGGAAATGTAGAAACACAGTGCAGGAAGGTCTGACTGCACAAAAGAACAAGAAATCTATTCCAGAGGGTGTTGGTAACACTGAATATAGATGTTATAATTACAAAGTACCCAATACTGAAAGAATGAAAACCATATTCACATCTGGTGCAGATTATTAGTAACTGAAACAGTTTCTTGAGAAAGAATAGTAATGACAGCAATAATAATAATAATCATAATCGTAGAAGTGTATATATTGCAAAATGAAATCTTGATGGTATAAGTATGGTGAATTTCCTCATTAATATCAGTACCCCCAGGTACCTTTCCTTATCTGACTGTGTATAACTTTGGGGCTATTTTTTTCCCTTTTCTTCTTTCTCTTTTGTCTTTGTTTTTCTTCAAGGAAAAGACACATGAACTTCTCATCATTCAGACATAGGGGAGTAAATTAAAAGCCAAATGGGCATGCATTGATGGTTTTGTAAGAGTGGTTGCTTTCCAGTTCCAATGCTCCTAACTTGTCGTTGCGCACAAACTCTGAGTAGTGCCCGAGATAGGGGCACTGAATCTGTTCACCAGCCTCTGTGCTAGGTGCTGGGGAGCAAGATCGGTGCTAACCTGTCCATGGCCTCCTCCATCCCTCTGTACTGGCCAGGTCATTGCAGAATCAGCGCTGCATTTTCAAGAGCATAAGTGACTTGTGGTCTTAATGCTTTCTCCAGTGACAGTTGATGGAGATCTGGCACCTCAGCCACTTGAGAACTCCTGAAAATCTTGCCCCAGCAACACCTCTACTCAGTGCAGGGCTGCTCTGCAAAGAGTGAATGCAGAGCTTGCTCTGCAGCCTTTGGAGCGTTTCCTCTTCACTGTGACAGCCTTCACGGTGAACTCTTGTCAACAAAGGCATCGTGTTGTCAGCACCCTGAGGGCACCAACAACCAGCCCTGACCTGTCCCTGCCCAGCCACTTGGGCTCCCCCACTTGCCCATAGCCCAGGACCCCATGTCAGCCCCCCTGGTGCCATCACCCCCCACAGCAGGGCCAGTCTCCAACTCCCTATAGCCTTGTCCTGCCTGGCCATGGGCCCTGCTCAATGAGGGCCACATACAGGCCCATGCCCTGGCCTTGCCTCAGCCTGTCCCCGCCTCAGCCTGTCCCCATCCCCAGGGAGGTGCCCGATGCCTGGGGCTGGGCCTGTCCTGATGCCTCTGGCTGCTCCATGTTGGGGGTGGGACAGGCCTGGGCTGCCAGTCTCTGCCCTGTCACCCCTGCCATGGTGAGTCCACATAGCCCCAGCCTGTAGGTAGCTGCTCGTCTCTGGGGTGCTCCTACACAGCTGTCTGTTGAGATAGAGGGGTCAGCTACATCTCCAGTGGGTCATGATCTCTGCCTCTGTTCCCCTACACAACAGATTCCTCAGTAAGTGCAGTCACTGCTGCTCCCATGTCCCTGTGGGAACCCTCCACACACCATAAGAGGCATCTGCTGACTTGCCTTGGTTGTATGGTTGTACAAATAAAATATAAAGGTATGTTGTATGCAACAGAGAAAGAGAAAAGTTGGCATACAAGACTTAATGCCATGAACACCTGAAAATTTTACCCCAGTGATTGTACATGTTGTAGTAAGAAGGCACAGCAGCAGCAGCAGCCCCAGCTCCGCTGCCTGCTCAAGTGAGCATTTCCTCCTGCCATGTGTTGTCCTGCTCCATGTAAGAAACACCAAAAGTAGTAGAAAGGAGTGGTATAAATTGGCTGGCTGCCAAGCTTACTGTGCATTGGGGCTCTATAGCAGACCGCAGCAAGATGAGATCTTCTAGACAAGCAAGCAAGAAATGTTATTTGAATAATTCTGTAATGATCATAAAATATGCTTAGTAAGCCTTTCCCACATCAATACTTGGCAATTTACAAACATCATTAACATTATTTCCCCTTAAAATTGAACGAGCTGTCAGTTTTTTAATGGATATATTGTCTGTCTGAAGTAGAAAAAAAGGATTGATTTGCAATTATTTATTTCAGATTTTGGCTAGTTTGATACACAGTTTGATATCCTTCCAGTGATTGAATTGTTTGTCCATATATGTTACAGATACATCCAAAATGATGCAGAATCCAGAAATAACTTCTTTTAAGCAGAGTGGTCTTGGACAAACCCACACGTAGCCAGGGAACTCCAGAAATGACTGTTCTCTCTCGGTGTATCTTGAAACACAGATTGAAAGCAGTGTACATCTGGACTACCTGAGTGCATGGCAATAGAGTTGGCATGGATGAATTAACTGCACACATACCAAAGAGTTCTTCCCCATGCTTCCCCAATAGAATATTGCCCCCCTTTTAGTATTGTCCTGATAATGAATGACTTAGATTGTTCTTGTTTGGTACAAAACTCTCCTCTTGAACTTTTACTACTTTGTACAGACACACAGAGAAACACATACACACGCCTACTGCAAAACTTTCTCTTCAGGTGCCCCTCTACTAAGAAGTTTTAGATCTGCTATTGCTCAGGAGATGTGAAATTTTAAGCACAGGTAAGTCCAAGACTCTAGTCATTAAGGGAATTAGAAAATAAAATATTATATTAAATTGGGATGAGCTTTCTCACCTTTCCACAGAGTATAATTTAACATCAGACATTAAATCCTCATTGTGAAGGAGAATGATTTAAACCCCAAGTATAGTATGAGAATAGGTCAAGAGATGTAATCATACCATATCTCAGTTTATGTGGAGCTTACCAATAAAGGTGCACATCAAAAAATACGAGAGAGAGAAGAGAGGTAAAACCTCTGTCTTTTAATGAAGTAATTGCAGACGCTCAAATTAATCTCATCAGCATGCAAACAAGCAGAGATAGAGATTTCAATTACCTATTAGTATATTGGAACTATCTTAACCAGCTGCTGTGTCTTTATGCCCTCAGAAATGAAATCTTGGCTGAAGTTGCTTTGCCTTTAATAGCATGCCTGAACTTCAAGCACATTGCAGCTGACAACAGATGTGAATTTATTAGCCCTGCTGAGCTAAGCTATACTTGTAGAGGATTTAAGATTGTAAACAGATAGTTTCACAGAGTTAGGAAATAGTAGAGCAAGAAAATCCAGCCACACAAAAACGGCTAATGTCTGAAAAGAAGAGAAAATGCAAAGCCTTGAAATGAAGGCCTGAAGTACTGCCAGTTTGGTAAAAGTGATGCTCCTCACTATCATCCAATAGACATTTTCTGAAGCAACTGCACTTTAAGTTCACGGTACTGTATATACAAACACAATTCTGTGTCCTGTAGTCGCCACGTTAATTTTGAAGAGCACTAATAAGGCTTGATCTATCAAGATGATCCAATTAATAAACCTAATAATCATCAAGAATCAACTAGTTCTACCATGGCACAGCCTTGAGCACAAGATTAAAAACTTGAAAATCATAGGAATCACTGCTGACTTTGCGTGTGGGAGAACTGTAGTACATAGGCATGTATTATATGAACTGGAACTATTTGCTTGGCAGGCTGGGGAATCTTCATCTGCAGAGATGAGGAAACTTCATGTTATGTGTGAAAATAAGGAAGATTACACTGGTCTGTCCAAACAAGCCAAATAATGAACTTTGTGAGCTTTATTTCTGAAAGTTGTTGGGATTATGGCATGAAATACAATATGTAGAGTTTTCAGCAGCAAAGAAAGAGGTAAAAAATGCATTTGACCTGGTTATGGCAACAAGAGAAGACTGTTTCTACAAAAGTGAGATGCAATATGGTGTATCTATCTCCACTTTTTTGGCAAAGAACTGATTTACACAATGCA
The DNA here is from genome assembly GCA_013398225.1 of Steatornis caripensis. Classification (NCBI taxonomy): domain Eukaryota; kingdom Metazoa; phylum Chordata; class Aves; order Caprimulgiformes; family Steatornithidae; genus Steatornis; species Steatornis caripensis. The sequence continues at coordinate 544,076 of VZSC01000557.1, forward strand.
AATTATCTTTTACTCCTTTTCCGCAAAGGGAAAGCTATGTGAAAATAGCAGAAAAGAGCCACAGGCTTTATCGTTTTCTGAAAGCTAAATTTTCTAGAATTAACAAGTTGACATAAATAACAGCAATTGTATTTAACAGATTTTGGTTCTGAGTTTCAAATTTTCAAAGGCTTCTGACACTTTTTCATTTTCAGTATGTGATCTTCAGCAAATGAAATAGATGTGACTTTGAACACAATGGAAGAAAGACATTTTATTGCTTAGAGGTGACGCTCTTACTATTCACATTTTACTGTTTTCATTTGTGTTACTACAAATGAAGAAATGAAATCACATTGTTCGAGAACATTTTTTTTTCTGTGCATGTATTGGAGAATATGTTTGGCAATGAAGAAACTATTGATATAAAAAAAAATCCTAAGTTTAACTTGATAATTCTAGATATACTGTCCGAGAAATATCTTGTTTGGATTTTATCTTTGATTGATTTCTTGATTCTGCCCAACACGGTTTAATTTAATTCTCTATAAAGATTTTTTAAAAAGCAGTGGAGAGAAAATTCCAAGCTTCCCAGGATGCACATTTAAAATCTATGTGCAAGTGGAAGTGTGGTTGTAGATATACCTGGTCAAACTGAGTAATTAAATGCAGCGGTAACCTGGATTTGACAGTCACTTTCACATGAGCCTTTACCAGGACATGTCAAGACCTACCTTTTAAGTCTATAATTTATTCTCCTCTTCATCTATCTATTATAAATATTATAGTTTGTTTATATCTTATACTCCTTATTATGATTCTCTCTCTTTTACTGCCTGGTATCAGGCAATTTTTAATTATTTAAACTTCTCTAAGGAAAAACTATGCGATTTTTTTGGGGACAAAAGTGGGGGTCTCCATTTACCCTTTGTACTATTTATTATACAAAAACAAAATCTTTGTAATCCGTATGATTTTTTTCAGATCATTTAGCGCTCCTCACACTCCTCATAGGTTTTTTACTCATATTCTTCTTTGTCCCTCTGACCTGTTCCACACTCATTGTATCGATGGCTAAATGAAAGCAAAAAACTTTAGAAACAATTGTATTATCTCCATGGTGACAAACCCACAATGTCTCATTTCTGTTTGGGGATTCCTACGTAAATGTTTTCATCTCTTCTTGTGGTATGGATTTCAGTTGGAGGGGGTGTGTGTGCACGCGCACGCACACTTGTGTGTTTTCCTAACCCAACTCTGACTTCTAATTGTCATAATTCCCGACTGGAATTAAACCTGGCAAGGGAGGTTAAGGACAACAGGAAGGGCTTCTATAGGTACATTGGGAGCAAAAGGAAGACTAGGGAAAATGTGGGCCCGCTGCTGAACGAGGCAGGTGACCTGGTGACAATGGACACAGAGAAGGCAGAGTTACTGAATACCTTCTTTGCTTCAGTGTTCACTGCTAGGACT
>VZSC01000557.1:546997-615206 GCA_013398225.1 Steatornis caripensis
TCTCTAGAGGTCCCTTCCAACCCCTACCATTCTATGATTCTATGATTCTATGATTCTATGATTCTATAATATTAAATAATATAATTTCAAAATGTATTACATAAAAGCATGTAATATTTCTAAGTACACATAAAGAAGATCTTAAGGAGGTTCCAGTTTTCCCAAATCTTTTCAAGGAAAAAAATCTTCAGCTGTTTTGTAGACTGAAAGCACAGAAGTCTGAAATGTTTCATTCCCTCAGAAGGAGACCTGAGGTAGCAGGATGCACAATTTCTCCCCAGCATTTGTCCCATAGGACAGTTTTCCTGGGAGGAAAAAACAGAAAAAGGAAAGAGTTTCACTTTCTCTGCCTGTGTTCTGGCTTCTTCGTCAGCTCTGTGAGCAAGGGCCCCAACTGCTCTAATCTGAAAGGTTGCTAGATTTTTTACTTGATTTTTGTTAATGAAAATCTGTCCATAAGGGAATAGACAACAGATCCAAAAAAGAGAACAAATAGCACAATATGGGCATGGGGCAGGTGGGTACTCACCAAACACGGACTCTTCAGGCTGGCAACAGAAAATTAATTTTAAATTTTGAATTCTAAAATACAAAACCCTTTTAGTGTAACCTGGGAGCAGAAAATAATTGAAAGTTACTCCCTGTCTAATCGTTTTTGCTGTCATATTTTCCCTATACTTTCCAGTGAAAATATAGTACTAAACATCACATCTACGTCAGGAAAGATAGAGATTAACAAGGCAGAATTTAATTGTGTAAAACACACAGAGATGATCAGCCCACCTTAGTCCAGAGAATTCTAACTGATCTGCCATAGGTGAACAGGTTATGACACTCCATAAAAGACCTGAGACCCAAAAATGTGATTGTGGTTAACAGACTAAACAAGCTTGTCCTTTCTTGAGGAAACTTGATTGCTAAAAGTTGTCATCTGTTATGCAGTTCACAGATAAGGAATCCTGTCACACAGGTCTTCATCGCTGACTGTCACTTCACTCAATTTATATTTTCATCTCAAATTGAACTTGATGTTTTAAAGTTTGGAAGAAACGTGGGCAGAGGTCAAAGAGTTATACCATTCAAATTCTTGAAAAGTTATCACTTGATAAGATCAGAGGACTTTTCAGTTTCCGAAAAACTTTTTAAGCTGACCTTTGAATAAAGTTTTACAAAGTCTAGGAGTAAAAGTTAAGGTAAAGCTTGTGGTCCAAATGAGCGGGAGGTGACTTTAAATGTATTTGAATGTCTATGTAAGTTGTTGTCTGTGCCTAACAAATCTTGAAGGGCTAACTTTCTCTGCAATTTGAACATCATTACTAAGTTTAGAATAATTTAAAAAATAATATAGTCAGTTTAGGAACACTTTAAAATGCCCATACTAAAGCTTTAGATGTTTAATAGTACTTCCTATGTGTCGATATCACTTTATTTTACCTGCTTGTCAGGATTTAACTTCCATTTTAGCCAAATGAAAGACCAGCCAATTTTCTGTTATAAGAATGTGAGTGAATAGGTCAAGTGCAAAGGAATGAATGGGTGAATGCACATATACATCACCTGCCAAAATAAAGGCAGAAAAATAATACAGTGCAAAGATTCCTGAAGTGTGCAGCTGAAGGCTTGAGCACTCAAATGCTGCTTCCTAGACACAAATGTATGTGGGAGCTGCCAGTGCAGGCTCTGATAGTGATACACAGTTGCAGGAAGGTTTGAGCTCCTGGTGTAGAGGACTGCTTTCTGTAGTTATGAAAGTGAAATCTCAGTTAGCAATACATAGGACAGATTTAAATCTACAGAAAGTTCATCCCAAGAACAGAAATATCAAGTTTCACAGCATAGGGTTTTTCAGATAAGTGGCCAAAGTCACGCCTAAGTAATCCATTAAACCAAGCAGAGAGAGGACTTGCATTAGGTAAATTGGCAGGGTCTGAATTGTGTATGCCACAGATGCTGATGGCACCGTGAATGTGAATTCAGGTATAATTTGTAGGTCCAAGCAAATACCTGGCATCAGTGAAGAGGGATATGGTTGCTAAGGGATTAGAAGAGGAATAGTAACTTCGTTTAACTGGTTGCAAGTGTGCAAATACTGCTCTGTATCACAATAGTGCACTTGTATCCTAAAAAAAATGGGCATTTTTTTTTCACGGGGTCCGTCACATGCAGATTGGTCTTCAAGAGTTGTTCAGTGTAAAGGCAGGGTATGGGCTATCTGGTAAGTGTAGAGGGACAGCAGTTACTGTTTTCTACCAGTTATTTTGTTGATGAAGAAAGTGCGCCGAGAGTAGATTAACTACTTAGATGTACCCTCCAAGCTCAGGCAGTCTTCCGGAAGATGTTCAGTATGGTTAGCAGTTGCTTTTTGAAAGGTTAGTTCAGTGCCACGTGCTAAGTGGTCATGTGTTTATCTCGCATATCTGTTAGCTGGTCTTGAATTGCTCCATCAGCCCGCCTTCCATACTGGTACACATGGCTGCCCAGGTGCAGAGCAGAATCAACAGATTCACTGTCTTTCTGTCCCTATTGTTTCTCTAGGTAGTGCTATCTCTCTAGTTCCATTCTTACATGTGGCCTGGAAAAAATTTTGACAGTTGAAACAGAAATCTCACAGGTTCTCAGGAGGGAAGACCTCTTAAGGTGTGTGCTGGCTGTCAATTCCCAAGCCAGTTCAATAGGAAACTTGTTTCCTGGAATGGCTTGTATCTATCCATAGCAGAAGTTCAGCTCTGTGACATAAAGTCAGCTAAGACAGACATGAAAAAGGAGATGTGTACAGAAAGTCAGTCTTCAAAGCCACCTAAGACAGGCATGAAAATGGGATTGTGTGTCGAAAAGCAGTCTTCTCCATGTCCAAGATCTGTAATTATTGAAGAGGCATTTATGTGCTACCAGTCTACTTAGATATGCTTGGGCTTTCTGACACCTATTATTGCACACAGAGCAATGGTATGACCACTTGCAGCGTGCCAGAGCATATTGTAACCAACCGCCATAGTCATCACAATCATTGGGGCAGAGCAGCCTTATATTCCAGGGAATAGAGAGCTGGATGCTGATCCTAACCTGCAGGTCACACTTATGCATAACAGATCTATTCTGAATATGCGTTACGCTTATCTCCCCTACAAATCACTCTTGCATTCATACCACCAGAAAATCCCACAACAACTCACTAATGAGAATGACAGCCACCTTAATGCCAGTAGTCAGAATGTACTGAACACAAAGTCAGCTTGAAAAACCCAGGGAGGAATAAATGTGTTGCTTAACCAGAACCATTCAATATACCCTTCATAGTGCAAGTATATCCTAAAATCAGATTATCTCAAGGCCTTGGAAAGAAGTGCTAGATAAGTTGGAGTCAAAACTACTTGTGACTTTGGGGGGAAGTCATCTTTCTGAGTAGACCTCCTGTGCTGAGTGTTGGTGCTGAACAGGGGGCACTCAATGCCCATCTTTAGTAGCAGCAGCGCAGGTGAGAGAATGGTGTTTGGGAAGCATGGAAGTGCTGCAGTTTGGCTCTTCTGAGTCTCCATAACAGTGAACTTGGATGATGGCAGAGTGCTTGGTCTCTGCCTTGCCCTGTGATCTTCTTGTTCATCCCTGGACAAGAAAACCCCACTCCTCTTACTGGCCAGCTGCCGGTCAGCTTCTGTTTTTGACACTCGTGCTTTCTTTTCTGTCTTCCTTAACTTTGACAAATGGGTAAGTAGGTTATCCTTTTTATGGGCCTTGTCAGATTGGCACAGAAATGAATTTTCTAGCATTTTAACAATATTTTGGTAACAGGCCCCAGATGGTGTAATTCGTGGTACGATAGTAGGTGCTGGAGCATTCAGTTGTTGAGTTGAGCAGAGGGAATGGAGATGGGTGCTAGCCATTGGCTAGAGGGTGAGGTTTCTCTAGCAATGCACCATTTGTGTGCGTTGACAGGAATCTGCAAGTTTCATATGAACAATACAATTCACCTTCCTTGAAAGCCTACATCATATTCTTTTGTTTAAAACAAAGCATGCAGACAAATAGATCAAGTTTTGTGATGCCATCAGTCACAAAGCTAAACCTGGAAATTTTATCCATCCTCTGCCCCAGAACACCAAGTTTATACTGACATAATATCACTGATTTCCATGTACTGGTTCATGATTTACAGGAAGTTACAGAAAAATCAGATACTTCTACCATATCACATCAAAGCCCAGTTTCAGCCCTTGATTAAAACTGTTATGAGTGTCTTGATTATAGTTGATAGTGTTAATCTCACTCTAAATATGTGTTTTCACCATCTTCTAGAGCTGTCTCCTGCTAAATAGGCATTCTGTTTTGCTGAGTAGAGACTATTAGGTATTATAGAAAGTTATGGCATTTATAGTTTCACTCTCATTATAAAGCACTGTTTACTTCCAAATTTCCCTTCTTCCTTCCCTCCCCTCTCCAGAATATACATAGCAATGAGCTGAATGGTCTCTGTTTTTCTTGCATGTATGGCATCAATCAGCACTTGCAAAGGATAGCGTATCCTTGGCTCTACTTGATTGAGATCTGCAGTTTTGCATTTACATAATTAATATACACATCCATACATAATCTGTGCAGATGAAGACAAAGTCATGACTGCTTAAATACCACAGAGCTTGGCAAGTTTCCAGTGTTGGCAAAAAGCTGTACTCTCATGCTTTCTTCTGGATGTAAGTGCAACTATTTAGCCAGTGCTGTGATATACATACCGAGCCTCTCTACTTTTCAGATGGCACAGAGGGAGACAGAGTAGTAAAGCTGCCCTCAGATGCTCCCTTACACACTCCCATAGTGCCTTAATTACTCAAATAAGCATTTGTTTCACTTTCTTCCTCCTCTCATCTTCACTTCCACTTAAACAGAAACAGAGACTGTTGGTTTTCATTGTGCCAGTTGGAGCTGGTATCGTAAAGGCATTTTTAGGAGTCTGTATATCTTCCATAGTAGAAGCTGCAAACGTAAAGTAGAGGCAATAGGATCACCACTGTAATATTTCTGTGCTACAGCAGCAAGGACCAGGAGAAGCTGGGTCCTGGCTATGTAGGAAGTTGCATTACATAGTGGTATGTATGCTCTCGGCAGCTCCAGGTACAGGAGCTTGGACTCCCCTTCCCCTTCTCCTTCTTCTTAACTCTATGCATCTGACAGAGGTGCCTTCCTTCGGCTCAGTGCGTCCCCAAATCCCCTGTATGAGCCAGTAGGTTCAGTGAAATGTCTTAAAGTGTGGTGAATTCAGGCCTAAGACAGGAACAGGGATGGTGAGAAAAGAATAATATTCTTTTGTGAAATAAAAGGAAGCCTTGGAGCCTATTTCTGTTTCTGTCTGAAGAAAGAATAAGATCTGACATTTTGTAATTAGAAACAGACACATGGCTGCCAACAGCAGGACGATTCAGTGTGACTGGGAAACTCATGCAAGCAACAGGACACCTTGGTGTCCTGCCTTCTCCCACATCCCTTTGGGGATCTGGATCACCAGAACGAGCTCTAAGTAATCACCTTGTTAATTTTGTGCCGTATGTGATACCCAGAGAGACCCTCTCCTTAGCAACAGCCATGAACTCCATGGAAAGTAACTACAATGTGTATACAATATATAATACTGTGCAATATTTAATAAGGAACATTTTGAATGGTTTAGGGACAAGGTTAAAAGTAAGTTAATAGCTGAGTAAGAATGAATAATGTTTATTTTTAAAAATATCTTAGATCTGGGTGCTAAAAGATCTGGCTACCATGTAGAAGAGCATTTACATAGTTCATATTCCCCTTGGCTGTTTAAGGAGAAATAACTGCTTAGTGCTATAACAGCTGGAAAAGAGGCATACAAATGCATCCTAACAAACCTGAAGGAAAAGGGAGAGAGTATTTCTGCAAAACTACAGCCATCCTTGATCCCTGAAATCCAAAGACAACAAGATTCCCCAGGAAGAGATGTTAAACAGCAAAAAAGAATTTCCAGTTTTTAGCTACAGAGTGATCGCATTTCTTGTCTGTTTCATCTGTTACTTTACCTGTTTTTCCCAATCTTCTCTGTAAAACTGAGGTTTTATTTTATATATATATATATATATATATATATATATATATATATATATATATACTGAAATAATTCAAACATGTCATGCTGGATTAAGAAATACACTTACATCCAAGTAAAGTTTCCTTGTTTGTTGTTGTGAATGAAATACAAGTATTGGGTAAAACATTAGTGTTTTAACCAAAGAAAGATGTTTGTGATTTTAAGACTGCCAGAAAACAAGGAACAGCGTCTTCCTGGCTCTTCTGTCTTACCATCCAGGGTAGCCAAGCATGGTTCATCTGTTCTGAGCAGCAGGACAGAGATCCTTTCCTACCCCCTGGTGTCATGTACCCTACAAAGAACACCAACCCCTCTGAAGAGTCTTTTCCTCTTGTGTGAAAAAGTCAGTTCTGGTGCCAGCTCAGATGTTGCCTTTAGGAGAGAAAATAATGCCGTTTCTGAATGATTCCAGATTGCTGGAACTACTAATTATGTTCCTGTGTGTATCCATTAAAAATACAATTACATCTTTTAAAGAAGGAAATAATTAGAGTTTAAATGAAAGTGTTATACTTAACCTACCTTAAAGGAAGAATATTAGACCACTCCATTCATTGTTACTATTGACATTAATGTAGCAATAAACAAAAATTGTTGTCCCAGTTTGGACATGTTTATTCTGCTATGAATGTACTTTCTAGTGGGCAAACTCCAGCTTTTTGAATTGATTTGAGTTGGTAGAAATGCATATGTCTGATGAACTTCTCCTGGGAGAAGACTTGCTGCCCCAAATCTTAGCAACAGTAAGTCTAAATCCTGAAACAATTTTATTATTTAACATGACTTCTTAATCATAATTGGCTTATTAATTCTGCAGAAAAACAAGTTCTTCAGATGTTCTTCAGAGTTTTTTTTTTCTTGCATGTTTTTCCCCTCCCCTTTGGCAAACAGAAAGGAGTTTGGACTGTCCCTAGAAAAGAGAGACAAAGAGACAATGCCTTTTCTGAAGTGGAGGGTTAACCACCATCATCTCCATTACTTGGCATGTCTCAATGTAATGATAATGTCAAGTTGTATTTCTATTGAGCTTGTAACTTGGCTGAGGATCAGGTCACCCAAATACACAAGGTCCCAAAATGCAGCTCTACCATGACCCCTCCAGGCTGAAGGATGCAGATCCTTTCATCTATACCTTCTTACCAACACAGTTGGTGGAAGTGGCATTGACAAGTGACTTTGCTCCGAAAAATGACATTGCAGAAGTGGCTCTTTGGAGTTTGATGTTAATTCTACCTCAGTGACTTCCCCTTCAGATTGCTCGGTGCATGAGTGAGAAAAAATAGTTGTAACTGTGTGACTTTCCTGGTAACTTACCTGTGATTCTGAAGACCAATTTTGCCATCTTCCACTCTAGATATAGGGCATCATCACCCACTGAAATCAAAGGAAATACACAGGTGAAAAAGAAGGCTAGTGCAGAAGCAGACCTGACCTTGAGTGGGGAGTTTGCCTGACACTCAGTGGAAGTGGACAAGGTATTTACACAGGTGAACATTAGGCAGTTAATTTGAATGTCTAAGAAGCCGAGGGCCTTTAGAAGTCTCCAATGATAGCATTCAAGGTAGGAACCCAACTCTCTCCATGGCCAGGCAATCTGCTTAAGCAGCAGCCCCACTGAGTAAAAGGATCAGTTTTATCATGATTAGTGTTGCAAGACATGCGACATTTGCACTTTGAACACTTAGGACATCAGCCACAAGCTAGTTGAGACAGTTCAGAGGGTATGTGCACAGGTAAAGGAGACACAGACTGCTCTAGACCACACCTACTTGTTAACTAATGCTCAGTTCATGACTACTTGCTTGGAGAGGAGACAACTTTCCTATTTTGGACATCAAGGAGATGGAAATGAACTTTTGCTTCACAGCTCCATCTTATAATCACCCAATTTAAGCACTGCCCCATCAAGGAAGCCTGATTCAGAATCAGTAGAGCTCAGTGATTTTCAGTGCGTGGTCTATAGAAACTCCGGGCATATAAAGACTATTTTCAAGAGGTCCACAGAAAATAAGTAAAACCCAAGACATTTTCAATGGATTTCTGATCACTATAAAAGAGCCTGGACACGTCTGAGGAATGTTTTTGTGTTCAGGAAAAAAAAGAAAATAATGGTAACCACTGTCCCAGCAAAGTGGATACAAATAAACTGGACTAGGCCAGTTTTGCCAGTGCCTTTTACTGCAAATAAAATCTAGTAAAACTTTCAAGAATGTGACTAGCTGGATGATTCAGGAGAGTTTATTTCAAAACAGGGGAAGGAGGTAGTACGTCAAGTGTTGAAGAGCAGAAAGAAACCTGCATTACAGGTACTTGGTGGTAAATATTTCTTGGCTGACATCACTTGTATGAGGAGTTAATCTGAAAAGAGATAGGGGAAAATATAATTGCTTAGTAGGATAACTGGGGTATGATATAGCAATGGGTTGGTTTTAGTGACCTAGGGTTTTTTTGAAGTGCCAGCCTCTAAAGTAGTTAGAGATGGTATGTTTTTTCACACCCTGATGCTAATAACCCAGATACTTTCATCCTAGCTAGCTCCATAGTCTGTTTTATGGGCACGGTAAGTCTTTTTCTCCTTACCTTCCTGGAGCAATAAGATGTCACCTGTTCTCCACAGTGAATTCTGGTGGAAGATGTTCTATTTCTGTAAAAAAATATGTGCATTTCCTGCAGGAAAAGTGTGATTTATGCTTTAGAACAGTAGGTTGAAAAAGAGAATTTATGATCTAACTACATAGGTTCCTTGTTGTCTCTTGCAAGAATTAATTATTCCTGGATGAAACAATGGCTCCACAAAAATTAATGACTATTTCTACTTCTGTACAGTGAGAATTCATTTTTAGTGTTTCTTTCATCTTGTTTCTCCCACAGATCGAGTTCCCTTTGCTTCATACAATGATGAGTCCAGCTCCTTGTGAGAAAATTCCATCGCAGCAAAACAAAACCAGCAAGTGTATCCAAACAGATAGATGCAATACCTCTCCTGGTCCGTTGGATCTTTCAGTATAGGCAGAAAACAAAAAATAATCTTCTACACTGGTAACTGTTACAACTTTCTCCATGCTCTCTGCGAAGTCCCTTCAGCAACCTCCAGACTGTTCAGAATGGTGGTGTCAGACACGGTGCAAAAGCATATTGTCCCCTCTCCTCCTCTACCACACCATGATGGCAGCTTTAACTGCCTGTCTTCGCATTTCAAGCTCTGCTCTGGGCTGCCAAAGCATCTGTCTCATGAGGGCACCCCTTAACAGGATTAAGCAAGTGTATTAAATCCAAATTGAATTGTGGACTCATTGTACTCGCATTTGATTCTATTACAGATTGTATTTGTTTCATTTCATTATTTACTGCCACAAAAATGAACAATCCCCTTTCAGCAGCAGGCATTAGACTTAGGGAGCTGAGACACAACCAGCCTTAAAAGAGTCAGCCAAACTCCAGACTCTAACGACAATAACGTGTCTGTAAACCACCGCTTATATAAGAAACCAATAGATCATTTTAATATACTTGTGTTTGAAGTACAGGTCAGGGGACAAAATTGATGATAGTTAGAAAATCAGTGCACTCGAAAAAAAATGTAGATAATTCACATAGCCAAAGATTTGGATTATATTTTAATTTGTAAAATCAATATCTACTTCATATTTCTGGATGGAGAAAGCAAAGACTAATGAAATTGACATAATACATTTTCTGTAATGTTATTGAGGTGTGAACTAGAAAGAAGAATGTTGGAAGTGTCTATAACAAACATAGCATATATGAATTCCTTCATCTGCTTTTACTGACTCATTTATTGCAGAAATCAATATAATGAACAAACAAATATTTTCAGTATTCTTCTGGCTGTTCCCACTAGTGTCTAAAAGCAGTGTGCGTCAAAACCTCCAAAATGTTGTAATGTTGCAAAAAGCAATACATATTTAACATAGGAACAATAGACCTGATGGTTTTAAATATGCAATATTTACTGCAGAGTGAATGCTCAGAACAATGGTAACTTGACCCAATGCCAGCTGAAGTCTAAACCCAATTTTTGTTGGTTTTACAAGGAGGCTTGATCAAATTCTAGCTTCAAATGAGTGATTTTAGCTAAAATGTTTTACTTGTGGCTACTGACAAAGAACTGGTGCATCACAGCAAACTAACTAGCAGCACAGGCCAGGATTCTGCTTGTTGGTAATATCTGATACTTAGAAAGAAAAAGAGAGGAGCAAATAACTAGCTCATTTTTTTGCTTCACTGGTAATTTCAGAATGGCAACTTCTTGTCTCTAGGACAGGCAAAATTCCCTGAAATCGAAAGAGACAGAAATTGTTTGAAAATCACAAATTAAAAGGAAAACTGTTTGTTATTCCATTCTGCCATCACTCTAAGTTTGGTTCGGAGGTCTCAAAGACTATGCTGAATCGGTAAGGCTGGTATAGGCCATTTATTATCTGTTGCGAAGAAAATTTTCTCCAAGCTGCATTAACAAAATGGATGCTAAACCTCCATTTTGCTTTCTATTTTACCACTGAGAAATTACCACCTTTCTTTTTATCCCTAGTCAATTCCAGTCTTCCTCCTGATCTGTCAGTCTGACCCTCTGGTGTATGCCTTCAAATGAGGAAGCTGCTTTCCCACAGTACTGTCTTCTCTTTACAGCCTGGATTTTGGGGTGTAGTAGGAGTATTCATGTCCTTATAGCTGTGTGTGGATGTGGTTTCATGCTGTGTGCTGTTAAGGGGAATGAAAGTAGAGGCCTTTCCTTTGGCTGGTTTCTTGCTGTACTACCCCCTGCCTCATTTCTTTGGAACCCTCTGCCACAGAAGACAGCCTCCTGCCCCACATATCCCTGCGCCACAGAAACGGGGGGTCTAGGATATGCAGAACAAGCTGTGATGAAAACAGTGTAAGGTCTTGGTTGCGGAAAGATTTGCAAACTGACCTTCCCAGGCATTAATGATCTATATTACTGTAGGATTAAAATTTGCTGAACTTCTGTCTCCACGTCAAATGCCTTCCGTTACACCACTGGTATATTGCATTTTTTTTTCCTGAAGAAACAACAAGTTTGATACTAAGGATGAAGGGGCATAGCACGTACAAGCTATTTCCCTTGTGTCGGATGGTGCTTGCTATCACACTGCAGTGAGATTTAAGAAATTATCCAGCAGTCGAAAGGGAGAAGGCACTAAAGTGAATAACAAAAGGGAGTGCTCACTCCAGTAAAGAACATCTTCATGGCTGGTGGAGTAATGAGTGGAGAAGTTAGCAAGGGATCTGTCGCAAGGCCAACAGTAACGATAACTACGTTTGGCAGCCTGTATTAATGCCAAAGGAAGGGCCTTATTCACAGAAACACAACATTGTAGGTGTTGGAAGGGCCCTCTGGAGATCACCCAGTCCAACCCCCCTGCTAAAGCAGGTTTGACTACAGCAGGTTGCACAGGAACGCGTCCAAGCGGGTTTTGAATCTCTGCAGAGAAGGACACTCCACAGCCTCCCTGGGCAGCCTGTGCCAGGGCTCTGTTACCCTCACAGTGAAGAAGTTCTTCTTCATGTTCGGAGTTCTACCTCATGTTCATTTGTTCCATAAATACATGTTTGCTGATGCCAGAAAGTCACATAAAACTTATTTGAAAGACTCGCTGTATGGGCTGGAAGTGTGGGGCAATAAAAGCAAAGATTATCCCAGCCTCCAGCATTTGTCCCACCTGAGGAATGTGGCAGGATTGAGATAACTCTGCCTCACAGCCTCGGGAGATGTGCCACCCAGAGACCAGCATCCGCCAGGAGGAACAGCTGCAGAGCCTCCAAGGCCAACTGAACCTCACAGGTAGGGACAGACCTGCTCCATACCGATAAACGCTCTCAGGCTTGTAAAAAAGAGTGAGCCCTTGTAAAATGCAGCCCTTGACCTGTGTGAGCTTCCAAAACTCACTGGGGGACCTTTTAGGAATATGCTGGCTGGCATAGGCCAAAAGTGCTCCGGGGTCTGCCTGGGCAGTTTGTTTTGACAAGGCATTGTGCTTCAATGCCTGGAAGGTTTTCTGAGATGAAGGCAGCCAGAAGTTCCCAAATCCTTCCCTGGAGACTGCAGAGGTGCCTTGCCGGCAAGACATAAATACCTGTGGTCCCCTGTTTCCACTGAGCGTTAGCAGTGACAGTCCCACAGCTGTGAGCAGTTCGGCCACTGGTGTGGCTGTAATCTTGCTGTCTCCTGCAATGGCATCACAGGCACCAGGAGCTGGGCAAGACGGTCAGGGGCTGAAGTACCTGAGTAGCACATACTGCATGGGACAGGGGCTGAGTTTTACAGGAGTCAGCAAAGCGGGGTTGAGGCTGCCGCTCTTCGTGACTAGGGCAGGACTAACGTTGCCACACCTCCTTTTAGGACTGCTTTTTTCTCTCAGTGGTAAGGGTCACACAGTTACATCCCAGGCCTGAACAGACTAAGGGGCTCAAAGGCATCATCCCCTTGCTTGCTTGCTGCAAGACAAGCCCCGTATCTCCTTCATCTGAAAAGTTCTCAGTGAAATACAAAACTGTGTGATTCTTTCCCTGCTGGGTATGTTAAGTAAGCAGGTTGACCAGCGCAATACCTTGGTGCCATGAGGAAATGCTTATAAGGAAGGAAGAATGGGAAAAAAGCCTGAGGGGAAACCCCCCCACTCCCAGCCCAACACAAACACCCCTTTTTGGCTATGCTGGAGAAAAAAATATTTAATGCTGTTTTCTGTGGAAGGCCTTTCAGTATTTTGAATGGATGTGGGCAATATTAAAGTCCATCTGGATTTAAGAAAGCTGTCTTAACACATAATAATGATGTGAACTGTGTAGTGCTCCTTACAGCTCAGTTTTATGGATGGAAGCTGTTAGCAAACATTGATAAGTGAGCTCGGTGCAGGAAGGCTGCAAAGTTGTCCCCATTTGGATTTTATCCTCCTACGTTATCCTGAGGAACAATGCCTATTCTCCACACATTTACATGGAAAGAACAAGACCATTAGGCTGCTGATATCCCAGACTTCTCTCTTTCCACTTGGGGCCTACGCTGTGACCATCAGCTTCAGGGCTGTCTGCCAGTACTACTGTCCTGTGTACCCAGTCCCAGTAGCAAAGTCCCAAACCTGGGTTACACAGTTTGTATCTTTTGCTTCCACGACCTTTCCTAGATAACGAATTTCTTTGTCTGCAGGAGAAATTTATGAGCTTGGATAGGATACTGAAAAGTTTATGCAGTTGTCACCTTAACAGTAAAACATACACAGAGTGGGAGAACAATATGCAAACCATTAGCTTCCCCACAACTACACCTGTGATGAATGTCTTCTCTTTGTTCATGCAAAATATGTGATTGAACTGAAAGCTGGTGAAAATCCATCCATACACATTTATGTGAATCAACACTATGGGTTTGCGTCAATGCCCTTTTTATTCACTTTTCAAAATTCCACCTAAGTGAATTTCTTGAAAAACCTTAGGAGCAACAATAATATCAAAAATCTTTACATTTCTGCACTGCATGTCTTTCTGGAAGGATTCAACTTTAAAATGTACAGTAGATTCAGGAATCATCCCATCAAGAAAGAGAAATAAGAGACTGACCTGTGTCTATTGCTGCCACAGCAAAGTGCAGTATTTACAACTTAAACCATTATCTCTGATAACCATCTATAAGTAAATCAATAACTGAGTCCTTTGTGGAAACAAGCCGCTGCATAATGGTATCTCTGCATATTTTTACTACAGATAAGGCAATGCACCTATGAAATGCATAGGCATGAACCATGTTTCAAGTAATTTCAAGTGATAAGCACGTGAATAAAGATCAAACTCTTCTCCTAGACAGTTCACAAAGGGTGAAATTCACTCCTGGGCGGGGGGGCTGGCACAGAGACATTTCACTTCCCTAAGCTTTCAGAAACCTTCAAAACAGCACTTTAAAGGCAATTCAAGCATTGCACAGACTTTGAGTTGGCCTTTCTGCTCAGCAGAAAATTTCATCCATTGTGAATTATATCTGAGAGGACTTTGATTTTTCACCTAAGAAGAGGAAAGAAATAAACGAGTAGGATGCATGATTCATTCCAACTAGATATCCTACTTGCAATCAGCACTTATTGTCTCTGGTGCTCATACAGGACAAAGTAGGGTTGTCTTGGTATCCTGGAAGGAGCTATAGACATTTGTACATAAAAAGTGAAAAACAGGAGGAAGAAGAGATTGGGGGAAGGAGCGTGCAGTGAGCTAGTTTTTTCCCAATGAAATGACAAGAAGGTCTATTACTGAAAGAGCAGGTAGCAAAATGGTACCTGTGTATGCTTTTACAGGAGTTACAGAGCCACAGCTATGAAGGAAGCACTCCAAACTTCCACGTGAGTGGTATGATGCACCATAAATAAATAAATGTTATTTTGCTGTCCGAAACTTGGGAAATATTAATATTATATACTATTTGGGGCACTAGTAAAATTGCTTAGAGGTTTGAAATTGAAAAAGCATTATGAAGGAAAATCTTAAATAGAGGTTTGGACTTTGAGTTATGAGGAGGGATTAGCCTGTGCTGGCCCCTGCAGCCTGAGGAAGAAATGAGGTAAAATGGGAGATTGTCAGAGAGGTAAACGAAATCCTGAGATGAACAGATTGAAGGCAGTAGGATGTTTAAGATAGCAACTAATTTGAAAACAAGATGCCATGGATTAAAATTGAGATGCGATGGGTGGGTGCACAGGCAATTCAGACAAAATTACTTCACAGAAAAGAGTCTGCAATTTGGCATGGATGGGAAAAGCCTGCTACTGAAGTGTGTGTGTTGCGGAGGGTGTAGAGTGCAAACCTACTGTGAAAAGGAACAAGATGTATTTTTGGACAAGGATAAAATTCAAGGTTGCAACCAGTAATTGGATTTTTGAGGATATGCTGATATTAGCTACTTGTAGATTGGTTGGTATTTTCTGGGTTTGTGAGGACAGACTTTAACAGACTGATGTTTTCTCCTAGCAGTTAGTGTTGTGGAGTCCTTCAGGCATTTGCAGCATCAGGCAGAGCTCATGAAGGCTGGTGGGACTCCTTCCCCAACTACATTAGGCTTTGGATCAGGCTTCTCTGATAGAAACTAGTGAAGCTTTACGATTTAGTCAGCTCTGTGGATAGTCTTGCTTTTTTTGATTACCAATAAGCCTTTTAAGTGAATTACAGCTGTGGGAGAATACTGCTGCTTTAAGGCTTTTCTCATCTGAGTGCTGAGTGCCCTTGGAGCCTCTCTTCCTTGTTGATTTGCTCAGGAGTCCCTGGTGGTCTTAACTCATGCTGCTCACGCTTGCGCTACTGCTATCAAGATTTCTAGGCGTTGGCATAAAGTTCAACCTTCAGATCTTAAAGAGTCATAGACTAGATTTCTATGACATCTGAAATTAATATAAGTAATATAATATATTTACTTCAAAGCAATGAACAGTAGGTGATTTTAAACATAAACCCTTTGAGGACTTGCCAGTGCTGATTATCAGTGCTCTGATATTGTGTGTACCCTTGCTCTAGTTGTCAAATAGCCACATATAGTCTGTAAGGCAGAGAAGCAAAGTCCGCAAAACTCTGACTTGTACTTCAGAAGCTAATGAAACAGTTTCATTAACTTACCTACCACAGGGAATGATGGTGTACATGAGCAAGACTAATATATTACGTGCAGAAAAGCGCTGCAGTAAACAGATACCCAAGCCAACATGTCACAGGATGATACCTTGATTTTGTTTTCCAGCTTACAAATACAATGGGAAATAGTGCTGTGACTGTCGTCTTCAAAGGCAACAGGTGAATTTTATGTGAGCAGTGTCCACTCAGTCCTCCTCCTGTAAAGACATCTAGGAGTAGAAACATTAGTGTTCTTTATTTGTTTTGTCCTCTGGTGAAGAAAAGCATCTATAGACTCAGATAAGTCAGCTAGTTAGGCTACGTTTATAGTGAGTTCTCGTTCAATCTTTTCCTTAAGGAATGAATGGACAAAAAGCATAATGTACTATCACAACGTGCTCGAGACCTGCAGGACTTTATAGTTTATCTTTTCCTAGATGCCCATTAATATAGTGCAGAGTAGGGATGAAGCTGCTGGAATGTATAACCTGGGCATTTCCATCCTTTGGATGTTTCAGTTTTTTAAAGTAATCCTGACACTGCATCAATGTGTTTGGCTTTGAAGGTCAGAATATCCTCCTAACTTAGCTTAGCCTACCACTGCTGAATTGTACTCTCTGTGTAACTCTACACACATTTTGGTCTGGAAAGAAAAATTATTTTTTTACTCATGCTGAGTGGCATTTGCCAGTCTATTGATTAAATGAGAATTATTTCCATAATCAGATGTTACTTAGTATGAATCCAGAAGTAATTGGCATCCTGTGAACAGTATTATAAAAAATGGAAATAGAGAAATTTACTGTCCTAATTTATAATAAGTAACAACTGTGATACTCAAAATATTATAGTCTAGCCCAGAGGAACTTAATTAAGTGACACCTCTTTTTATAAGACTATTTTCAACTCTATAGGAGCATATATTTTAAGGCAAATTTATGTATTTGCTGAATATATTGGCAAGCTGGCTGAAGCAAAGATAGGCAAAGGTTATAATTCTCTGTTCTGCTGTAAAGGAGACCGAACAACCACATCTTATTAACAAAATTCACACCACAGCAGAATGGTCTCTGCTTTTTTTCCTGGGTCACTTTGCTTTGTCTTGAGACACGGAAGAGTGTGAATTCAGCGGTTCTGCTCCACCCTCCCATACTCCACTCCTTCTCGTCCTGCAGTGTGCAAAGACCCAAGCCAGAAAGAGCTGCACACATCTTCACCCACACAATATGTAGAGCTGGAAATTCTTGCAGTGATGAATTTTTCCTAACAAAAATCAATAGAAATGTATTTTATCATAATCTTAAGATCAATATTAAGTAACTAAGCCAAGGTTTTGGAAAAATAAAGTCCCTAACTATAAATTTTCTTTAAATCTAAGCTTTGAAATCAATTGAATCCATAGTACGCCCCAATACATTTTATGGCTGTTTGAACTATTGCTTTTACATTTAACACCGTATTTGTTCTAGCAAAGGGTAATAAATGTCTCTGCAGCATTGAAGAAAGCCGACAGGGGACATTGGTTGTTTGTACTACATTCTTTCAAAGTGTTTTTCTTCATGTTGCTGGAGGAACTAAATTAGCTGGGAGAACTTGAACAACAAGTTATCCATCATGGCTCTTTGTGCCCTAATACCATTGCACACAATTGTTTTACAACGTGAAAGGCCAACAGAACACGCTCCCCGGGACAACCCTACACTAAAAACCATCAGATAGGTGGTACTTTATGATTGAACCTAAAGCAGTTTCAACTTGGATAATAAAATCTAGGAGTGTAGCAAGGTAAATGCGGAACACTATGAAGGGTTTGGGGGAAATTAAAACTTGTGTCAGACTCTATCTAAACAAGCAACAGTGCCCGTCTTTACTGCATCAAACCTTCAGTCATGCATCACAACAGAGAACAATTTATGAGCCAAAGAAGGCAGCAGGAAACCATTCTGAGTCTGATCACTGTGCTGCTGATCGTCTGGCAACCGCGGGGATGCAGCTTTGAGGACACCCTCCCACATATGCTACAACAACATTGTAAGGATGCTACAGGAAGTGAAGTAAAAACTTTGCTATAGCAAATGAGTATAAACAGGTCATGGGAGGATCCTGAATTATGCTAAGCAGTGTGCAGGAATGGGGTGGAAAATTAAACTACTATTCGGGGTTCCAAAAGTTTTCTTTGGCTTTTAGTGTAAGTGTAAGCTCCCGGAAATGGGAATACCTCAGTGTCAGATCCATCTGGCTCTGTAACACTGGTTAGGGTCTTCCAGACTCTACAGGCTAGATTGGCAGGTCTGCAGTGCTGTGCAGAAGTGGCCTCCAGGATGTATTTAGAGCCACGCCCAGAGTTTACCTGCAGGAAAAGCTCCATAGCTGCCTCTGAGATGGTTCAGTTGATATACCTGAGCAGCGAAGCAGTGGAAGTATGGGAAAAATGATTTTGAGCTGCATTTGGGAGATCCCACAAGGGTGCACTTGTCCATAGCATGGGTAGGCCCAGAACGTCGTACTGGGCATGGAGAAATGGTGATCTGATGTCTGCACCCCTTTTCAAATGCCCTTGTGGAGATATCACAGAACTGATTTGGGGTAGACATGATGCTCAGGGATCCCTCCTAAAAGGACCCTGTATGGGGAATGATGAGATGGGGGGAAAAAAAGGCCTCAGAAGACTTGTTCCCCATGTGAGACTGAGACAGGGTGTTTCTTTCTTCTTCCCACATCAGGATACGTGACACAAATATTCAGATCTCAAGTCCACGGCCCCTACCTCCCAATCTCTTTCCTCTGCACAGCAAGTTCCTCAGGGAAGCTGTAGCTTCAGTGGGGAACACTGGGAAATGCCACCTTCCCAGTGCAATGTGCACAGGACTATTATATATTCTGTAATGTTATTTCTAAACTCTAGGACAAAATAACATCTCAGAGAATTTCTTTGTGATGCACAGATAGGGGACTGACTTAAACCCAGAAAAGCTAGGACACCTGTTGAGCTTCATAGTATCTTGTGCTGCAAGAGCTGGTGGGACTTGTGCTGTCTGAACACAGCCTGGGTCTGCAAGGGAAATGCAAAAATGGCCACAGGCTCTGATCTCCTGCAGCCTGCCTTCCAAAGGTCGTGTACATATGCAGGTACATGCCGGAGGTAGATGCAAGTTTCAGTTTTGTCCCCATGAGACAGCTTGGACACAGAAAAAATAGTAAAGCATGAAGGGGTGAGGAAGCAAAAGTAGCTCCAAAAATCCTTTCCACTCCTTTCCTCAGGCCACAATCTGAATCCCAGCATTAGTAGCAGTGATGACAAGAGATTGCTTTTCCTGGACTGGCTTTTTTTCAGAGCCTTTCTGCACCTGCACAGCCAGGCAAGGACTGTATATGGCTCAGCGCTAGGATGTTTGGGCTGTATTTCCTCTATGACGGCATCCAAAGACAGATGTAAAGGATTCACATTCATGCTTCCATATTGACAGAGAGATGGAAAATATGGTGCAAGGTGGTCTATTTGGTGCAATTGTAAGTCCGTTTTTGCTCCCAAGTGACTTCCTGAACATTGAGTCTCCCTCCTCAGCAGAGCAAGCTTCCTCCTCTGGTGACTGTCCTCAGTTTGGGGATATGGTACACGTCTTTGTACGAGTGCAGAGCACCATTTTACAGTACTTGAGATGCATAGATCCTCCTATTTTTCCTCCTTCTGTCTTGTTGGCATTGCAAAATTCCAGGCCAGCTCATTACCAGCTGCCAAGAGATTACTATTTGCAGATACAAATTGTTGTAGCTGTTTGAGGAAAGAAAATGATGGGGGGAAAAAAACAGGAATCATGTCAAAGAATGGCCAACAAGATGTCTGTCAGACTGACAGCCCCCTTCCTTTCTCCAATGGCTTGATCTGAAAGGGCAGGAGACTGTTATCAGGACCTGACTGCAAACAAAGAATGAGTAGACACCTGTGCCTGCTCCTTTCACCACTGCAACCATCCTTCTGTGCTTCCACCTGTTATCATCATTTGTAAAGTGCTGATGTTCAGTTGACAGCTGCAAAGCCGGATCCTTTCCCTGAGCCACTGACAGAGGTGGTATTTACCCAAAGTCTCCCTGCATTTCTGCATGCTGCTTTTCTCTTGAAGGAAAATGCTACCTAATGTCCTGTTGATGAACTGATTGTTACTCCAGGAACAGAGGTAATTTAAAGCAAAACCAGATTGCTTTGCTCGTGGAATGCGGTGACACTGTTAGTACTTGGCTTATACATTAAATTGGTAGCAGATACAGATTTCAGCCTCGTTTATGACTGAGCCGTAAATACCTTTGTTCTCATAGATCAGCTAGCTGAGAGTCAAACTAGTTCTAGAGGAGACGTTGCTGGGAAAAACCGTCACTAGTCCTCTCAGATGGATATTGTTTGGACTTGTACAAAAATGTCTAACATACGTTTTTCCTTTCATCTCATACTCTGCCAGCTCAGTTAGATCCCAATGGCAACACGTTCATTTTGTTCGTGTCTTCATATAAAAATATTTCAGTGCCGCTTGGGAGGGGTTAGTGGTCAGAATACAAGGCCATGGGCTCTGAACTCAATTTCTATGGCCATAGGCAGGATACTAAACTCAGTCTTCTAGCTTTCTTGAGCAGCCTCCCTCTTTTATCCCTTGGCTCTCATTTCAGGGGCTACAAGTGAGCTGGGGCAAAAACAGCACCATGGGATCAACAGGTGGGGCTAGGGCAGTACATACAGTGAATTTTTTGGCTTTTTAAGCACCTCATGGGATTTTAAAATCTGTTTTGTGTTGGGTTTTTTTAAGTTTGTGGGGTGTTCAGCGGGGACAGCTCTGCTTGTCGACCCAAGTACATGCAGATGTACCTGACTATACCACCACCGCCTGAACTTATCTATGCTGTGGGAAGCTACCATCTCTTTATAATGCATCTTTTGCAATAAGTAGCTTTCCTTTCATTCCATGTGCCTCACTCTCAGCCTGTTCCACATCTGGAAGGATTTTATACACCTCAACAGTGATGGACTACAGAAACAAATTCACCCAGAATGGCAAAGAGCACTTGGGAATTGCCGAAAGATTTGGTCCGATCATCGGTGTCAAATTGGAGCTTTATAATGCTGTGATAACACAGATGGTCTTTTTTATTAAACTACCTACACAATTTACAGGATTTTAAATCAGCCGTGGATGGTTAGGGATGGGATCTTGTACCCCATATGCTGCTCATTTAAACCTTCCCAGTATGCCACTGAGGTCCAGAAAAACAAACCAAATGTTATATGAGGAATAGAAAGTGAATAATAAGAAAAATAATGCAGCCTTACCTCAATGTATGTACAGTAATAGCTTCTCTATCTTAGCAAAAACTAAAACAGGTTCATAGAAGGGCAAAGAAAATGATTGGGGGCATGGAAAAACTTTCATATGAATAAGGTTGTGCTAGGACTGTTCTCGTTAGAAAGAAAACCAATGAAGGAGAGTATGATAAAGATATATTAAATCCTGCCCAGTGTAACACTGGTGACTGAAAATATTCAAGTAAATTGAAAAGCAGCAATTTCCAGACTGATCAAATCAAACTCTTTTGACACAGGAGATAATTAAACCATGGAACTCTCTGCTGCAAGGCACCAGGGAGGTCAGGCACCCAGTGGGATTGCAAACGAGCAGGATTGCTGTCTGGTAACGATGCTCTCCAGAGTTGCAATAGCTAGCATCTTTGTGTTTTAAGATACTAATATCTGAATTGCAAGGAACAGCTTAGGACTAACCATTCAGGGACAGAAATGGGAGGCGCTGCCTTGTGATTTCTCTATGTTTCTGAGACAACTTCCTCTGAGCGCTAAAGTGGAGTTGCTAGAGTGGCTTGGCCACCTGTCTGATGGGAATGATGCTGATGTTCCCTTGGGGACCTCACTGCCCATGCCATCCAGCCATGCTGGGGAGCCTGATTACACTAGAGGACGAGCCTGGAATTTTTCTAGTCCCTGCAGTGCCTCTCCGGAGACTCCTCCAGTTGGTCTGACTGCTGCCTCATCTGAGGCAGTCCACGTCCAGGTCTACTAAAATCAGGACTGATACCCTCTGACTCACACCATGAACTTGCACCTTTGCACCTTTCCTGCAGTACCCCTCCTCACAAGCCTTATCCCTGGGCAGCTTGTGCCAGAGTATCACCGGCAGCATGGCAACACCACCACCACATTCTAGCTGTGGAGCAGCATTTGGGGTAAGTTGCCCTTGGGAGTCACTAGGTCCCGGGAGGAGGTCCAGAAAGGGCCTAGAAAGTCATCAGGAGCAGCTCTGCCTCACTGGCTTTCTTTAAAAAAGGCCAAGGTTAGCCTTTTTTCAGTGTGTAGGTGACACTGTGCTTGTGTGCATTTTTGAGAATTTGAACCATCTGGAAGGAATATGGCCAAAAGTTGAGGTAGGGTCTTGGCTTTTGTATGGATGTTGTTGAGGCTCTTCACGGACTGTGTCTGAAATCCCAGAGTTGTTTCCCTGTTTATCCAGGACCATCAGATAAATTTCTCTTCATTCACACAGAATCAGTCCTGCCACAGACCTTTATTCATAATGCTTTGTTGTCTTAGGATGTACATTTGTTGAAGGAGAAATTGTGTTACTCTACTCCTCAGATGAAAACCCCACTGTAGGAAAGGCTGTTGTCTTCAATTTGATTTGAATATTGAAGCTTCCAAGCAGCAATATAAAAGATTTCTGTATACATAGTTTTGGGATTATGTTCACACTTTAATTCGATACTTATGCAAGTGTACTGGGCTTTCCCAAGGAGCTTGGAAATGGCTCAAAAAACTTCAAGTTTTGAAGGTCGCATGGCATCTGATTATCACAGATGATCATGTCCTAGAGCTTGCTGTGGTTGGAAGGCGGCTGAACTGTGAGGGCGGGAAAGGAAGCGAGTGCAGTTAAGTCTGTGTCTTTTTGCAGCAGAACTGTGACAGTGTCTGTGCCTGACATCCTGTGGTTTAGAAGCACTTAAATTTTGTCTTACTGCCTGCACTCCCTGACGGAGAATTTACATATTAATTTTTAACACCAGATGAGAATTGTCATGCTAATAGCCACGCAGCTTCTCCAGTGCAAGAAGTGCTAAGCAATACATTACAGCTGACCTGAACCTTACTTGAGAAAGGCTTGTACATACATATCTTAAAAATTTCCTTCCACTTAGGAAGAAGTGTATGCTTGAAAGAAATTATGCTTGGACTTGAGAACCTTTCAAAGTCTTCTATGGAACACAAGGGATTTTACTTGCAAGGATCAACTTCCCTCCTCTTTTAGGTAAGACACACAGCATGCAGGTAGATCATACCTAATCTGAATAAACACCCCTTAATCAAATGTACTGGAGATGTGAGAAGCCACAGCATCAACTGCTTTGAGCTACTGATCTGGTCTTATTACAAAGAGGGAATTGCTAAAGTACATTCACTCATCAGTCTTTTCCGCTCATAGTGCCAGGTTAGCTATTTTTGCAAAAGGCACATTTGGTGTCCACAAGCACAACACAGCATAGCTTCTAAGAGAGAGTCAGCTTTCTCTGTTCAAGCAAAAAGACAGGGACAACATGCAGTCAGGCTAAGAGAACTGATATCTGCAGGAATTCCAGGTTTAATTCTATGAGTTGACTTTATCTTTAGGTGTAAGTGGAGAATCACACATGAAGTCACTAGGCACGTGTTCCTTCATAACTGGCCCTGTGAGTGAGGAATACAAGCGGGCTAGTATCTGCTGACACAGGTCAGCCTTCCTAGACTTGCTAGAGTTAATGGAGGGAGAAAGGCTACGGCTAAGCTCTTGTGGGGGATGATTGAATGCAGGATCTTATTGTTCCCAACCAACTGAAGAGGAAATACAGGAAGACTAATCTATCTCCCTAGGCTAAAGCTAGCATTTGGGTGTACTCCCTCTGCTCCTATTAAATTCCCATTAAAACTCAATTTATTGGGACCAGGTTTTCATTATCTCTTCTCCAATAACCTAAAGACAATGCCTTCTGTGCTTCGTCAGTTTCTTGAGTCTGTTTGCAACATTTCTTCAAAATCTTTTTATGTTCAATAGTCACAAAACTTTATAGGCTGCTTAGGTACCTACATTTTTGTTTATGCTCTGGAACCACAAGAAATTTCCATGCTGAATCATAATGGAAAAACAAATGTCAAAAATAGTTGTAACTTATCATTTGAAATGAAAAAGCAAGAAGTTAAGGCCAACTGACAGTTTTCTTTAAGTCTTACCAATTAGATTTGCGGGGTTTTTTTTTCACCTACTACAATTACATTTTAAGGCAAAGTCAGTTTGAACTGTAATTTTTTTTTTTCATTTCAAGCCAAAAACATTTAAACCAAGAGTTTTCCTGAAGAGNGATTCACTCATCAGTCTTTTCTGCTCATAGTGCCAGGTTAGCTATTTTGCAAAAGGCACATTTGGGGTCCACAAGCACAACACAGCATAGCTTCTAAGAGAGAGTCAGCTTTCTCTGTTCAAGCAAAAAGTCAGGGACAACATGCAGTCAGGCTAAGAGAACTGATATCTGCAGGAATTCCAGGTTTAATTCTATGAGTTGACTTTATCTTTAGGTGTAAGTGGAGAATCACACATGAAGTCACTAGGCACGTGTTCCTTCATAACTGGCCCTGTGAGTGAGGAATACAAGCGGGCTAGTATCTGCTGACACAGGTCAGCCTTCCTAGACTTGCTAGAGTTAATGGAGGGAGAAAGGCTACGGCTAAGCTCTTGTGGGGGATGATTGAATGCAGGATCTTATTGTTCCCAACCAACTGAAGAGGAAATACAGGAAGACTAATCTATCTCCCTAGGCTAAAGCTAGCATTTGGGTGTACTCCCTCTGCTCCTATTAAATTCCCATTAAAACTCAATTTATTGGGACCAGGTTTTCATTATCTCTTCTCCAATAACCTAAAGACAATGCCTTCTGTGCTTCGTCAGTTTCTTGAGTCTGTTTGCAACATTTCTTCAAAATCTTTTTATGTTCAATAGTCACAAAACTTTATAGGCTGCTTAGGTACCTACATTTTTGTTTATGCTCTGGAACCACAAGAAATTTCCATGCTGAATCATAATGGAAAAACAAATGTCAAAAATAGTTGTAACTTATCATTTGAAATGAAAAAGCAAGAAGTTAAGACCAACTGACAGTTTTCTTTAAGTCTTACCAATTAGATTTGCGGGGTTTTTTTTTCACCTACTACAATTACATTTTAAGGCAAAGTCAGTTTGAACTGTAATTTTTTTTTTTCATTTCAAGCCAAAAACATTTAAACCAAGAGTTTTCCTGAAGAGTTTTTATAATTTAATCTGTTGACATTTCATGTCAAAAAATATTTCACTGAAAATTTCTGCCCGGTTGTATTACCAGTGATTCAAAGCTTAATTTGCTAGATGTTCCCATGTTTACTTCAAACTAATGGACATTTTATTGTATAGTGCGCCTTTATAATTTATTAATATATAGCTAACTTTGACTAAAACCAAAACAATGCTTTTGAACATGAAAAAANCTAAGAGAGAGTCAGCTTTCTCTGTTCAAGCAAAAAGTCAGGGACAACATGCAGTCAGGCTAAGAGAACTGATATCTGCAGGAATTCCAGGTTTAATTCTATGAGTTGTCTTTATCTTTAGGTGTAAGTGAAGAATCACACATGAAGTCACTAGGCACGTGTTCCTTCATAACTGGCCCTGTGAGTGAGGAATACAAGCGGGCTAGTATCTGCTGACACAGGTCAGCCTTCCTAGACTTGCTAGAGTTAATGGAGGGAGAAAGGCTACGGCTAAGCTCTTGTGGGGGATGATTGAATGCAGGATCTTATTGTTCCCAACCAACTGAAGAGGAAACACAGGAAGACTAATCTATCTCCCTAGGCTAAAGCTAGCATTTGGGTGTACTCCCTCTGCTCCTATTAAATTCCCATTAAAACTCAATTTATTGGGACCAGGTTTTCATTATCTCTTCTCCAATAACCTAAAGACAATGCCTTCTGTGCTTCGTCAGTTTCTTGAGTCTGGTTTGCAACATTTCTTCAAAATCTTTTTATGTTCAATAGTCACAAAACTTTATAGGCTGCTTAGGTACCTACATTTTTGTTTATGCTCTGGAACCACAAGAAATTTCCAT
This sequence comes from Steatornis caripensis, assembly GCA_013398225.1. Taxonomy (NCBI): domain Eukaryota; kingdom Metazoa; phylum Chordata; class Aves; order Caprimulgiformes; family Steatornithidae; genus Steatornis; species Steatornis caripensis. The sequence continues at coordinate 572,874 of VZSC01000557.1, forward strand.
GCTGAATCATAATGGAAAAACAAATGTCAAAAATAGTTGTAACTTATCATTTGAAATGAAAAAGCAAGAAGTTAAGGCCAACTGACAGTTTTCTTTAAGTCTTACCAATTAGATTTGCGGGGTTTTTTTTTTCACCTACTACAATTACATTTTAAGGCAAAGTCAGTTTGAACTGTAATTTTTTTTTTTCATTTCAAGCCAAAAACATTTAAACCAAGAGTTTTCCTGAAGAGTTTTTATAATTTAATCTGTTGACATTTCATGTCAAAAAATATTTCACTGAAAATTTCTGCCCGGTTGTATTACCAGTGATTCAAAGCTTAATTTGCTAGATGTTCCCATGTTTACTTCAAACTAATGGACATTTTATTGTATAGTGCGCCTTTATAATTTATTAATATATAGCTAACTTTGACTAAAACCAAAACAATGCTTTTGAACATGAAAAAACCAGAAAAGCCAGTCTTTCCATAAATTCTTACGATTCTTGTAGTGCTGCATTCATCAAACTGATTTCTCCTTTTCAAATGCTGAAGAATAAGTAGCTTATAATTACATGGATTTTTATATCTTGTGTAGCCTTTAAAAATATGGCAAACACACGATCTTGCTTTATTCTGTATCAGGGGACCTGTAGCACAGTGTAAAGCTATGGCTGTGAATGAAATTTGAAAGTTTATTTATGGTTTGCAGTGTTTCAAATAAGGTTCAAAAATGCATACAGAAATTAAATCCAAGCTGTTCTTCCTTCACAGTCACCTGTGGTAAGGGATTGGCAGTTCTTTTTCTTGTGATGAGGTGCAGCTCCTCCGAGCTGTGCTTTGAGAGCACATGTTTGGAAGAATGCTACCACGGCTGAAGACTTAGGCTGTTCAAGTTTCTCTTTGTAGTCATGAGGGTGGCACTGGTATATGGTAATTTATGAGCTAAGGTATATATAGCCTCTTTTTCTTTCTCCTCTAGGATTTTCAAGACCATACGGTGGATTTTATTTGCAATTACCTGCCTGTAAACCTCCCTGCCTGTATTCTGCCTTTCCCTTATTCTTCAATACACTTCTTCTCTCTTTTTTGCCAACGGCCTTTGAAGGAGACACTAATCAAATTTCTCTGCAGAATTCTGCAATATCTTGTTTGTTTGCTTTGTACGAGAAGGAATGGGAAAATGATGAAAATTACTAGCCAAGGGCACAATCTCTATCATGTCCATTGTATGGGGGAAAGAATATTATATGGGAGCAGATCTGTTACTGCCTAATTCTGCACAGTGCCCCACCAAGGGCTCTGTGTTTCTTGCAGAGAAATATGCAGAAGGTAGAAGGCCAAGTATTAGGGCAGGGGTGTCTGCCACCTATGAGCTCTGAAAAGCCAGCGTTGACATCATTGTGTTTTTACCACCCATGCTCACATGACATCTGAGTCAAGTGTTTGGATTTTCACTGGCTGCTGGGGAAGCACCAGCGTGCAGCCTGGGCTGTGTCCTCCCCTCTGCCCCAGGAGCTCGCCTGACTCCGAACTTTGGGACTTCATGCAACTGTAAGGAGGGAGGGGAACATAACGGAAGTGTAGTGGGGCTCAGAAATCAGCAGACATCGAAATGAATTTCCTTGCTCATTCAGGCCTTTCAGCCATCTGCAACTCTGGACACTGCTTTTCCCTTTGAAGATGATCCTTCAGAAACTCTGCAGACTGAAACATCATAGAATCATAGAATTGTTTTTCTCAGAAAATACCTTTAAGATCATTGACTCCAGCCATTAACCTAGCACTACCAAGTCGACCACTAAACCATGTCGCTAAGTGCCACATCTACACACCTTTTAAATACCTCCAGGGATGGTAACTCAATCACTTCCCTGAGCAGTCTGCTCCAATGCTTGTCAACCCTTTTGGTGAAGAAATTTTTCATAATATCCAATCTAAGCCACCTCTGACACAAGCTGAGGCCATTTCAACTCATCATATCACTTGCTACTTGGGAGAAGAAACTGATACCCACCTCGCTACAACCTCTTTTCAGGTAGTTGTAGAAACTGATAAGGTATTAATTCAACATCCTTTTCTCCAGGCTAAACAGCCCCAGTTACCTCAGCTACTCCTCATAACACTTGTGCTCTAGACCCTTCACCAGATGCCCAGCAAGGAGTACCACCCAAAGCTGTCCGTTCAGCTAAGCCCATCTTCTTCCTCGCTGGCATGTCTTTCAGCACGTGGGGACAGCCTGTTCCTGCACCTTTAAAATTTCCTTCTGGAACAGTGTCTAGCCTTCCTGGACTCTTTTGCCTTTCAGGACCACCTCCCAAGGGACTCTGTCAACCAGGCTCCTAAACAGGCCAAAGTCTGCCCTCCAGAAGTCAAAGGTGGCAGTTCTGCTGAGTCCTCTCCTTACTCTCCAAGAATTGAAAACTCTTATTGTTTTGTGATCATTGTGGTCAAGACGATAGCCTCCAACCATCACATCACCCACAAGTCCTTCTCTGTTTGCAAGCAACAGGTCCAGTAGGACTCCTTCCCTAGTTGGCTCCTTCACCAGCTGTGTCAGGAAGTTATGTTCTACACAATCCAGGAACCTCCTAGACTGTTTCCTCTCTGACGTACTGTATTTCCAGCAGACATCTGGTAAGTTGAAGTCCTCCATGAGAACAAGGGCTAGCAACTGTGAGACTGCTCCCAGCTGCTTATAGAATATTTCTTCTCCCTCTGCATCCTGATTGGGTGGTCTGTAACAGGCTCCCACCATGATATCTGCCTTGTTGACCTTCCCCCTGATTCTTACCCATAAACACTCAAGCCTATAGTCACCATCATCAAGCTATAGACAATCAAAACACTCTCTAACATACAGGGCCACATACCACCTCTCCTTCCCTGCCTATCCCTTCTGAAGAGTTGATAGCCACCTTTTGCAGCACTCCAGTTGTGCAAGTCATCCCACCATGTATCCATGACAGCAATCATATCATAGTTTTCCTCCTGCACAATGGCTTGCAGCTCCTCCTGTTTGTTGCCCATGTTGCATCCATTGGTGTAGATGAACTGCATTTGGGCTATGGATCCTGCCACATTTTTGAGCGAGAAGCACTAATTCCTACCTGACCATTCTTAGGCTCTTCCACATTTTTTAACCCATAAACAACCCTTATGTTTTTGCTGTAACATGGCTCTCCATCCCATACCTCCACGGAGACAGCAGACTGAAGGACCTCACTAGCACACTGTCCCACAAACATCAGTGTGCCCCCCCAGGCTTATCTCTAGCGAGGCTGGTTTTATCCCTTTCCCCCTTCAAATCTAGTTTCCCTGCCCATCTTGGGCAGTTCAGCCATCCACAACTCTGGACATTGCTTTTTACTTTGAAGACAGTCCTCAGAAACACTGCAGACTGAAACGTCCATAGCATGCCAGATACTTCTCCGATTTTGTGTTGTTTTCCAGTCTTGGACTACTGATAGTGGCAATGATTCATTTTTTTAATATGGAAATCACAAGTACTGTCAAAAAGTAAAAAGTGTAATTGAATTTTCTCTTGAGACCTTTCCCTGGTGAAAAAAAAAACAGGATAGGAGCTACTAGTCCTAACAGCTCTTAAACACCTCTTGATCCTTTTGAATTAATTACCACGGGTGAAAGTGGCTGAGCTACTTGTGAGTCCATAGAAGTTGACAATTATTCTCTGGGAAGCATTAAGGCCGAATATCATTTTGGTACAGTGAGACTTTAATATTATCTTTCACAGTCGATGAGGACCTAAAGTCAGGAAGCAAGCAGTATCCCTGTCGCCCACTGATTATTCAAACTCAATGCAGAATCTAGCATCCCCAGCCATGAGCTGAGGTGGATAGTATCTTCAAAGAAAAATTACCACCATGATTTTTAGGAGACTTCCAGGGTCCAGTGACATGTCCATCTGAAGTTCACGATAGCTTCTCTGAAAATTAAGCCTATACCCTGCAAACACACATTACCACTGACTTCCAGCCTAGGGCTCTGTATTAGGCTTGTTGCAGCACCAGTCCAGGAAATCTACACTTTCATACAGTTACTTCATCTGTACAGGCAAGGACTCAGTTTTTCCTCCAGGCGCAGTGATTGCCAGCTCCATTTTGTCTTGCTGTGTACATATTTGATAAAATATGCTACACAGTGACAGACTGTCCTACTCTGAGCCTCTCTTTATGCTTCCCTCTATAAGCACTGTGAAAACCAGCTTTTCAGGCTTGAAAATTGTGGTTTGAAAACTTCCCTGAATCTGTTTGTCTCTGTACTTTAAGATACTAAATCTTAGCTTCAAGGTAGAACATTCAGCTCCTTCTTTTCAGTTTAGGACAGAGGATAACATCTTGTCACCAACACCCAGACCGTGTTTCACTTCCCCTTAATCTGTTCTTACCCTTCATCTCCAAACCAACAAGGGGTAAAGATATATTACATCTCATTTTTGCAATTAAATTCTATCTACTGTAGTTGGATATTGTTATCGTGAGTCATAGAAGTCTGATATTATCTGTAGCAATGAGTTCTACAAGCTAATGATACATTATATAAAACATTCTTCTAGGAAAAGAATACCCTGCTGGCTTTTGGTCCATTGCTGGCAATCAAGTACTCTTTTTTGGTCTTCACTATACAACACGATTTTATATACCTCAGTTGCATATTCCTCTTATTTTCTCTGTAATATAAGCATTTCTGAACTTTTTACTCTGTCTTCACGCATCTCAGCCTTATTGAAACTCACCACCAGTCTGTCTCGTGCCTTCTGCTTCTCTCAAGACCTCTGATTTACATTGTTCTCTGTAGAAATGTTGAGCCTCTGGCCTGCCCTAGCCAACTACTCAAACTTCAGGAGTGGATGATCCTATGTCATCAATTAACAGTTACTCTAGGTTAAGGTGATGTGGAGTAAATCGAACAGTGTGAATAAATGTCAGGTAAGGCATCTCTAACATTTTGATTTAGGACAAGGATCCAAGCTCACAGACATTTTCAATCATTAATTTGAGAAGAAAATATGATTTTGTCCTAAATCAGCTAAAAAATCTGGTGGCAACGAGTACAATACGGAATAGATGATTCCTTACAGCTAAGCTCCCTATAGCTCTAGAAGAGATGTGTTGCTCTCTCTTCATGGTCAGTATTCTGGGAATAGCCAGACAATTTATCAAGAAATCGAAATGGAGATTTTTGCCATCCTAACCTCTACCAGTGGTATAAAGTCGGTCAAGGAGCCATAAAAAGCTACTCCAGGCCTGTTGCTTAAATGACTGCATAGTGAGATGCAGAGAGCTCATCTCAGGCCTGATCCAATCCACGCTGAAAGCAAAGACACCTTTCCACTGGCTTCACTGGGAGCTAAGCTGGCTGCCAAAATGGAAATTGATCTCTCTGTTCAATGTCACTGCAGTGAAGAAGCCCCACATGCTCACTTTGTGTTGACTGTGGGCTCTACCACATCATTTTGACAGTTTTGATTGGAAAGAAGCAGTTAAAAATGCTCTGTGAAGAAAAACTGTGATGCAGGGCTTGGTACCTCTCTGAATTCCTAACAGCTTGCAGTTCATTGAGAGAGTGTGTCTTCGTGCTCAGCTGAGAAACAGCTATTTCTGAGGAAAATATTCACTTCCATTCAATAGAAAAATATAAACTCCACTACAGAGACGTCTGTGTGATTCAGACTATGCCTCCAGAGTATAGAGACTGTATATGTAAGTATCCTCTGCTAATTAATACTGCACTATCACCCCACTAATTAATGCACAATAGAAGAGCTCTCCTGCCATTTTCCGAAGTAATACAGAACTTGGGAAAATGTAGCCATGAAAATCTGAGGAATAACAGAGACATCTCAACGGGGTGTGCTGAAGTCAGAGACCCTTGGAGGAGATTCAGGAGTCCAGAACTCCTCCCAGGGACACAGAAAATGCCTCTCAGTTACAAAACCAAAGATAGGTGCAGCAGTCTCTCCTCCCGGTATAACCTCACAGCTAAAGAAAGAAAGCTTTTGAGTGACATAAGATATTTTAAAATATTTTACTATGAATCTAGCATTGCTGTGGGTTTGCACAGAAGGTCATGTGAGTCAACTCAGCTGATAAATGATGTTTAGTCAGTGTAAAGCCAGTGAATGTTCCAAACAAATAGGCTGTGTGTCTCAATTATTGCAGATCTTGCTGGACCATGCAAGTACCATTGTTATCATTGAAGAAGTGCTCATCATTATGTAGGAAGTCATGAGAAGGACAGCTTCATCTCTCAGGACACATAAAACCACCCAAAATCAGTGACAACATTTTCTTTTAAGAAAGCAAACTGGAAGACTGAGGATAAGACAATCCTACCTTTGCCAACTCTGAAGAGAAAATAATGCAAGTAATGATGCTGGAATATTTGTGGCCTATTGCAGCGTCTATGCTGCCTGTGAAGCCAGGACTTCTTCCTAGAAAGGAATCTTGACAGTGCTGTGGACCTCAGCTGATTGCTACTCTTAGATGGCACAAGAATCAAGGACAAACTGGACACATGCAATGATTTTAATGAGTAACTCTTCCCTGATGTGAATGAAGAATTGATTGCCAATGCAACTGGACAGTGTGTAGTTCTGGATTTTTGATTTCTCAGTGAAACCTCTGGCTACAGCTATTTTCCTCACAGGCAAAAAGGGAAAACAAGCTCTGGATACAAGCACAGAACTTTCTGGGCTTGCAGGTCTATGAAATGGAAGATTTAACCAGAGCACAGTCAGAGCTGCTGACTGCTAACAAGAAATAAAAGCACTTTCCTCATTATCTGATGAGGCACATCTGGAAAAACTAAAGTGCAGAAATAAGGAAAATGAAGGCACTTTGACAGTCCCTGAGTGGAGAAGAGCTGGCATTTGAGGACAGCACAAGGTTTCTTGCAATCAGTCGAAAAGGTATTTATAAAGTCTTTCTGAACACACGGAGAATGGGTGAAATAAGGACTACAGCCTATTCGGAAGGTGGGTCACCTGAGTTGGACCTCTACACACATGTGGAAAAGGACCTAGAAAAATGCTGGGATAGGCTGTTTTCTAATTTCTTCTCCTCTTTCTGAGAGCCACCATAGTGCAGGGAGTACAAAAAGCCATACAGTTCAGATACTGAGAGATCAGAGTTACGGCTAGATGCAAGTTGTGCCTCAGCATGTCCCAAGAAAAAGTGTGTGTCTGACTGCACTCTAGCCCCGTGGGGATGAACCCGCACCAGCCCCATGCCTCAGTGACTGCGGGAAGGAAACCTGCCTGCTGGAGGGGAGCAACGGACACAAAAAAATGGGGAGCATGCTCAGGTGCAGCCTGCTTGTGGCCTCAGTGGATGCTTGTAGGATTTCTGCCAAAAAGTAGCATCCAGCTGTGCTCTTCTGTCCTCCCGACTCCCAGCCCAGCCCAGCCCTTCCCTCTCATGCCCATGGCAGTTTCCAAGAAAAGGAAGCTGAGAGACTGGTGACTTTTTAATGCTGACAAATGTTGTCCACTGTAGGTATAATTTGCTGCTTAAAGTCATAATGGCCATTTTACATACATTTTCTTCAACCATCATCCATGAACAATGGGCTTTTCTATAGAAATGTGAGTTTAACAACCCTAAGGCTCTGCTAATTTACCCCAGCAAGCTGATGCAGAGAATAACTTAAAAATTAAATTTTCCTCCCCCTCTTTGATTTCTGCCCCAGTACAGTCGCTGCAAACAAGACCTACAGAGTGAAGACTCACAATGCAGCTGCATCCTGCATCTTCAGTGCCTGTAGCCCTCTCCTCGATTCCCAGAATTAACTCAAATAAATTATGCATTTCTACATGTTTAACCAGGAAAAATCTGCACAGTGACAGTGCAGAGTCACTCAGAAGGGAAAAAAATCTGACCCTGTAGTGCTATGGATGACAGCTATTTTTGCCTTTTGGCTTATACATTGCCACCAGGGATAATTTACTATGAGAGAAACTAATGAAATTACTGGAGTGCCAGACAAAGAAGGTAAAAAAAAACAGAAGGAGGAAAAGGAAAATTCGCATCAACATCACACTATAGGACAAAAAAAAAATGCCTTCCACCTGCAAGCTTCTCAAAAACATATCCACGGAGCCCCAGCTTCTAATCTGGCTTCAATTTGTAGTGGCAGAGAACTGGAGTTTATTGAAACAGGATAGACACGAGTTTTAGGAAGGCAATGTGACAAACACCCTTAGGAAATTGCAGCAGGTGTGAGCATTAATATTATCTTCCTCTACCCTGAAGCTTGTTCCCTTTGTACATAAACTGCAGCTTTCCCATTAGTCTGTATCATCCTGGCTCTGTATTGGTTTTGAACTCCCAAGTCGCTCGCAGTGCTATCCAAGGCGCAGACAAGCTGGCTAAGATCCTTCTGAGTAGCTGTGCTGGGTGTACAGACGGAGCAAAGATGGCTCTGCTTAAAAGGATGCTTAAATTGTTCCCTTTCCGTGTGCTGACAATTATTCGCAGGGAGTTACATTTGTACTTGTCAGGGAGAGCTCACACATACAGTGGACTTCTTGTGAATCAGCACTCAATGTGTGGCCCTTTCGGGTGAAGCGATGAGCTAGCTGTAGTTTTAGAGAAGGATATACATTCATCTCTGCGCCGGGTTGGCACACTTTACACATTCGTACATAATTTGATTCACAAATACACACCTTCCATTTTTTACTGATCATCTTTCCCTGGTCACCTTCAAAATCCACCTTCTGCAGTCTATATTTTTAATCTCCTTTTGTCCTCCTTGCTGATTTGTTCTTATCCTGAAGCAATGACTTTGATTTTCTCCTTTGAAATCACTTAAGGGATCTGGCCTTGTGGTGTTTACTCATGCACTCTCTTCAGTTTTCCTCTAAATAAATATTTTGCAAAAATGACAGCACAAAAGGGCATTGGAAGGAAATCAGAGTCCAGCACACAGGGGCAGATATCCTCAGCCTGCTGAAAACAAAACATCCCGGGCCCTGCAAGCTGAGCCTGGACAGTCAGCAAGAACCAGTGCAATAGCAACTTTGTTGATTAATACTCATATTCTGTGTATTTTAATGCTGGAAGGCAAATCTGTGCTACCTACAAATGCGAAAGTATTATATGTTTTCACCAATTCGACCCCTGTGTTAGCCACAAAGTTACCTGACACACACCCTCCCGCAGCTGCAGTGGGGAGCAATCCCGGTCCGTCCCGGGAAGCTGCAGTGGGCCGAGGCGCGGGTGGGAAGTGGTGGCTGAGCAGCGGCAGGGAGCCTGCTCGGCCAGTCCCTGCATGCTCCCCACCAAGGGTGGCAACTTTTCTGGTCATGCAGTAGTGTGAACTGTGTGAGAGAGCTCGAGCTTGTATGTGAGTCTTCACAATCTAGTACCGGTAAACCGTAGTTAGGGATTTCTCAAGTTTGATGGTTTGAAACTTATGGAAAAACAATGAAAATAATGGGACCTCTGATCTCATGTCGCTCCTTCTGCTGTGTTTTTCAACGTGCGTGTAGTTTTCTTCACTACTGAGTTTAAAACATAAGCTTTGCTACAGCTCTGATGAGATCATTATGAACAAGTGAGATCTGACNAACCCCTGTGTTAGCCACAAGGTTACCTGACACACACCCTCCTGCAGCTGCAGTGGGGAGCAATCCCGGTCCGCCCCGGGAAGCTGCAGTGGGCCGAGGTGCGGGTGGGAAGTGGTGGCTGAGCAGCGGCAGGGAGCCTGCTCGGCCAGTCCCTGCATGCTCCCCACCAAGGGTGGCAACTTTTCTGGTCATGCAGTAGTGTGAACTGTGTGAGAGAGCTCGAGCTTGTATGTGAGTCTTCACAATCTAGTACCGGTAAACCGGAGTTAGGGATTTCTCAAGTTTGATGGTTTGAAACTTATGGAAAAACAATGAAAATAATGGGACCTCTGATCTCATGTCGCTCCTTCTGCTGTGTTTTTCAACGTGCGTGTAGTTTTCTTCACTACTGAGTTTAAAACATAAGCTTTGCTACAGCTCTGATGAGATCATTATGAACAAGTGAGATCTGACATTCAGGATTAGCACAAGAAGAAGAAGAAGCCACGGTAATCCCCATTCTGCAGCTGAAGGAGTAAGGTGGTGGTACGCAATATGTCTGTTTCTGTCTTTTGCAATCCCAGTTGATGACCAGGACAGAACTTGTTAAATAACCAGACAGTCACATGGATGTCCTGGTTTGGGCCAGGACAGAACCAATTTCCTTTTAGTAACAACTTTTAGTTAAGTCTAGAAGTTACGTCAATAAATTATTTAAATATGTTTTTCTGATATATCCGTAGCACAGAGACTGTTTCACACATTGCTTTGTTTAGGAAGTAGAAGTTCTGCTACTGTTAGCAGAGCTCCTGTTATGTCCCAGGTACCTGAGTGCATACGACAAACAAACCCTGCTGGGCACATATTTTGCCGTGATTTAAATGTGACAGGCTGAATGTACAGTAGGGTTGGAAGATTTCATGGTCATATTATCGCCCTAGCTCCTATTCCGGATGGGACAAAGATGTCTTTCCTTTTACCGCCTTCTGTCTCTGCACTGTGTCAGTACATGTTAAGCAGAAATGGATATGTGCTGAGGATACGTTCACAGAGTAAAGTACGTTTTTCCTTTTTAAATTCCCAAAATAAGGTGGGGAAATTCTCTTTCTGTTCATGGGCTTTCTGCAAGCTGGCAAAGAGGCTAAATTAACTGCATACATTATTCATTACAAATTATTCACTCTATGCATCACACACTGATTGTTTAGAAAATTCATTCTTTCTGTCCTAGAAATGTCACTGGCTGTAACTCATTACCTCATCATTGACAAATTCTGTTGATTGCTGGACTAGTTGCTTTAACTAATCCAGGATTATGCTTCGCAAGAATAATAATAGCCACTTCTCTAGCACTTTGCACATGAGGATCTCAAAACATGATTTTGAAATTCTAATTAATCCCTAGAGCACCTGGGAGGTGAAGTATTCCTATCCTTATAGCAGATTTGTAGCTCTTGAACCTTGTTGAGGGGTGGAAAGTTATTCTGCTGACTCACATAAGTTGCCATGTCAGGTGGGGTCTCATTACCAGCCAAGATAAAAAGATGACCATTAAAAAAAAAAAAGGGAAATTGAGTGAGAGGAGGTGGGAAGGGTGAAAGGATAGTAGATAGTACTTTCATTACCTGGCTTAGGCTTGAGGAAGCATTGACAGCCTGTTTGGTTACAGAGTTTTGTTCTTGGTGTGGCTGAGGTAGCTGAATAAATGATACAGACTTAAACGGGAGTGAACACTTCCAGTTGAACTCACTGACTAGGTTGAATCTTCCAGGCCTTTCTTTACTTGTTTTGCAGGGTGTATTTCCAGACTTGCCTACCCAAGTAGTCCAGAAATTGTATGAGAAAATTTTCCTGTGTACCTGTAGCTGACTGCGTGGCTGCAAAAAGTTGGAGTTGCTGCGTGTGCTGCTCTAAGTGTGCAGTGAATATTTGCCTTGGACATCTGCGTGTTTGGTACCCTGACAGTTTCTTGCTTAAAGCTGAAGCTATTTGATGACTGGTAGATGAAGCTGTCTATCACCTAAACTGGTAAACATGATGAGCTGGCAAACAAGCTAGATGGCTAGGGGTTTCCTTCATCTAGGGTAACTTCTAGGTAGCAGAATAACTACAGTGGAGTTTTAAAAGCTATCTACTGGAGTCAGATGATCTTTGGCTGATATAAGGACCAGTGGGAGAAGAGATTTTGTTGTATATCTGCATCCCTTATGCTCTTTCACTCTCTCATATATTGAGAAACTGAGGTGTACGAGGCAAGAGGAACTTATTCCCTGTCTGAAACACAAGGAGATGTGGGGATTTGGGTCTTATCTCAAAGCCTTTCATGAGCAACACCACATCTTGTGGTGTTTCAGATTTTGCCTACATTTGTTGGTCTCTTAAGAGATCAAGTGGTATGACAGCTAAGCACTGCTGTGAAGTGGAGCTCTGAAGGCAAAGTGCTTTGTGCTCTGCAGCAAAGGAACATCAAGCAAAAATACCAAGTAGACTGTAATCATTGTCAGTGGATGTTTCCACTGAAAGTAAAGAGCAGGGGCTTTGGGCAGAGGCACATAGATGTGTGTTATTCCTTTAAAAATAAGCGGAACTGGAGGTTTAGGTGAAACAAATGTTATTAGGGCTGGATAATTTCATGCATACTGAGGGGAAGGGAATAAAATGGGGGAGTGGGTGCACAACTCTTAACAGTGCCTTTGTCTAAAAGTCTGCAGTATGGCATCTAGCATTTGTGCTTTAGAAATATAATTACCATCTGAAGAAGTGAATTCAGATAGCAAACAAACACAGACAGAATGAGAGGTAGGGGCCAGTTCATGGCTGGAAGCTGCAGCACATGGATGCTAATGTTGTTCTGGAACTAACGTATTTTTTGAAAAAGAGGAGGGTGGGAAAAAAACAGCAAAAAGAACCCTGAAAGCCATGAGCACTCATGGTTCAAGGGAAAAACAATAGTCTATCTAGCAGGGGCATTTAGGCAGAAAGAGCATGACAAACAAAAGCTTACATGTTGCTGCAGGTTATACTGCAGGGCTCTATGGTATTGATGTGAGTACTTGTTTAAATAAGAGCAGTTGGTGTTTAGAGAACTGCTGCTTAAATTTTCAGTAAAATATTCTCACCAGCCTTCATTGATATAAAAAAAAAGGACTGACTGGGTCCATATGACCTAATTCTACTCATCCTTGCACCAGCAGACAAAGGAATAGCTTTCTGGAGGTTAATGGCTTTAGACTTATATGTAAATGAGGAGAAAATCTGATCTTAAACCTCTAGGAAGCCAAAAGTAGTGACAAGATTTATTGCGGACTTCTTCCACAGAGAGTCTGTGGGGGCTGGCAGGGAGGCATTGTGCAATTAGAGAAGCCTTCAGCAATGCTATTCCTTCTGCATTTGTCCTCCCATTTTGGTGCTGGTGAGCATAAGGATTTGAGGAGGAAGGAGATGACAGAATAGCTACGGACGCGACTCTGCAAAAGGCTGTTCCAGATCCCACAAGGATGTGTTTCTATTGTCCCTTCCTGACAATGTTTTTCAGGCCAAATTCCTTGACTAGCTATGCTGACTCACCTTAGGGTGTGTTTGGGGCGTGTGAGCAGTGATCCAGGTGGGGAATCAGGGGGAACATGGGCAGCAGTGAGCTCCTCAAACCTTGGTGACAGTTCTGCATCTGTGGCTATCTGAGATCACAAAGGCATACTCCACAACATGGTGCAGCAGAGCAGGTGATACTACCACTTCATTCCCCCATTGGCACTGCAGGACTCTTCAAAACCTTAGCAAGCTGGAAGGGGACGAGGAGGTTGGACCAAGAGCCTGCTTCTCACGTGGATGAGTCCTATGTTGGAGCAGCATGAACATGGCAAGGTTCAGTTTTGCCCCAGTGGTGATGAGGAAAGAGCAACCTGGGCGGACAGGACTGGCCGCTCCGCCTATCCACACCTGCAGTCCCCCAAAGCTATGTGTCCCAGCATGGCTTTGCTCTAGGTCTCTTCCTTTCATGGCCAAGCCCTGTAGAGACTGTTGCCTGCCCAGGTCTGCCCCCGGCTGGTGGTACTGTGCTGTTTCTGAGTGTGTGACAAAGCTGCTTCCTGCGCATGGACCTCACAGTTAGGGATGCAGGCAGAGAAGGGTCTGGTGTCAGGGAGATGCAAACCTAATTCTTGGGCTGACCTGTACCTTTCTGTCCACCTGTGTGACAGCAAGGAGGGCAGGGTGAGCCCAAATACGAACCAGAGAGGCTGAACAGCCACTTTGTGCTAAAGAATGAGATTTCAAGTCAGAATTGCAGTAATTTTTCTGTTCAAAGGGCAGAGAAAACAATAGCATGTTTGCCATGGATATCAGATATCTGAAAAACGAAATGGCTCTCTGGTGTAGCTTTACAGGCTTCAAAAAAAAATTACCCTGGGATCAATAGCAGGCAGGGACTTGAAAGTTTTCAGGTGAGAGCTATTAAGGGCACACCTTTTATTCCCCCCTGTGGAATGGATAACGTGTTTCTGCTGTTGTGGCATTTGCAGGCTTGAAGACTGGGGTTGGTGTCCATCCATTCTTCTCTCAGAAAAGATGTAAGTGCCTTTAGGAGCCCATGTTCCTATGGTCTGTGTAGCTGAGGGCCTAATACTAGTAGTAAGGCAACGAGCCAGAACTGTTACTTCTCCCTGAGTGAGGAGTGGGATGCCCGAGCGAGACAGGTCAGAGAAGTGTGTGCTACCAAACTCTGTGCTGCTACCTCTGCTATGTGGCTTCAGGGCTACCATATATGCTTTCATTTATTCTTCAGGAGAGGAAAAAAATCTGGCATTGCCTACATGATATAGGATTCTATTTACTTTAATACGTTCCTTCATTTGCACTCTGTTTGCTGCCTCTGATCTCTTTGGTGTGTTTTCCTTCTTGCTTGATTTCTTAATGAAATGTGATTTCCCTAGTTTTCTGGTTCCCTTGAATCATCAACAAAAACCTGGCATGACTTTTTTTTAAAGACTTANGCAGGGCTCTATGGTATTGATGTGAGTACTTGTTTAAATAAGAGCAGTTGGTGTTTAGAGAACTGCTGCTTAAATTTTCAGTAAAATATTCTCACCAGCCTTCATTGATATAAAAAAAAAGGACTGACTGGGTCCATATGACCTAATTCTACTCATCCTTGCACCAGCAGACAAAGGAATAGCTTTCTGGAGGTTAATGGCTTTAGACTTATATGTAAATGAGGAGAAAATCTGATCTTAAACCTCTAGGAAGCCAAAAGTAGTGACAAGATTTATTGCGGACTTCTTCCACAGAGAGTCTGTGGGGGCTGGCAGGGAGGCATTGTGCAATTAGAGAAGCCTTCAGCAATGCTATTCCTTCTGCATTTGTCCTCCCATTTTGGTGCTGGTGAGCATAAGGATTTGAGGAGGAAGGAGATGACAGAATAGCTACGGACGCGACTCTGCAAAAGGCTGTTCCAGATCCCACAAGGATGTGTTTCTATTGTCCCTTCCTGACAATGTTTTTCAGGCCAAATTCCTTGACTAGCTATGCTGACTCACCTTAGGGTGTGTTTGGGGCGTGTGAGCAGTGATCCAGGTGGGGAGTCAGGGGGAACATGGGCAGCAGTGAGCTCCTCAAACCTTGGTGACAGTTCTGCATCTGTGGCTATCTGAGATCACAAAGGCATACTCCACAACATGGTGCAGCAGAGCAGGTGATACTACCACTTCATTCCCCCATTGGCACTGCAGGACTCTTCAAAACCTTAGCAAGCTGGAAGGGGACGAGGAGGTTGGACCAAGAGCCTGCTTCTCACGTGGATGAGTCCTATGTTGGAGCAGCATGAACATGGCAAGGTTCAGTTTTGCCCCAGTGGTGATGAGGAAAGAGCAACCTGGGCGGACAGGACTGGCCGCTCCGCCTATCCACACCTGCAGTCCCCCAAAGCTATGTGTCCCAGCATGGCTTTGCTCTAGGTCTCTTCCTTTCATGGCCAAGCCCTGTAGAGACTGTTGCCTGCCCAGGTCTGCCCCCGGCTGGTGGTACTGTGCTGTTTCTGAGTGTGTGACAAAGCTGCTTCCTGCGCATGGACCTCACAGTTAGGGATGCAGGCAGAGAAGGGTCTGGTGTCAGGGAGATGCAAACCTAATTCTTGGGCTGACCTGTACCTTTCTGTCCACCTGTGTGACAGCAAGGAGGGCAGGGTGAGCCCAAATACGAACCAGAGAGGCTGAACAGCCACTTTGTGCTAAAGAATGAGATTTCAAGTCAGAATTGCAGTAATTTTTCTGTTCAAAGGGCAGAGAAAACAATAGCATGTTTGCCATGGATATCAGATATCTGAAAAACGAAATGGCTCTCTGGTGTAGCTTTACAGGCTTCAAAAAAAAATTACCCTGGGATCAATAGCAGGCAGGGACTTGAAAGTTTTCAGGTGAGAGCTATTAAGGGCACACCTTTTATTCCCCCCTGTGGAATGGATAACGTGTTTCTGCTGTTGTGGCATTTGCAGGCTTGAAGACTGGGGTTGGTGTCCATCCATTCTTCTCTCAGAAAAGATGTAAGTGCCTTTAGGAGCCCATGTTCCTATGGTCTGTGTAGCTGAGGGCCTAATACTAGTAGTAAGGCAACGAGCCAGAACTGTTACTTCTCCCTGAGTGAGGAGTGGGATGCCCGAGCGAGACAGGTCAGAGAAGTGTGTGCTACCAAACTCTGTGCTGCTACCTCTGCTATGTGGCTTCAGGGCTACCATATATGCTTTCATTTATTCTTCAGGAGAGGAAAAAAATCTGGCATTGCCTACATGATATAGGATTCTATTTACTTTAATACGTTCCTTCATTTGCACTCTGTTTGCTGCCTCTGATCTCTTTGGTGTGTTTTCCTTCTTGCTTGATTTCTTAATGAAATGTGATTTCCCTAGTTTTCTGGTTCCCTTGAATCATCAACAAAAACCTGGCATGACTTTTTTTTAAAGACTTACTACTAATATACTTATAACTTTAATCAATGCTACCTCTTGGGGAATTCCTAACTAATTGCTAGAATATAACTAATTATAGTGTTGTTACTTTACTGTTCAGTTGTTATTCTTTTGTGTAGTTGTAACTTTTGCTATCTAAATATTAGCTCTCTGATGAGCACTCCCATTAGGCTATGTTTTTTTCCTCAAGCAAGTGTGTAATTTGCTTAATTATTTTCACTCATCTGTTTAACTCCTGTGCTACAATGTTACCAATTTTGAGAACCCTTGGTATTTCTAACTTAGAAGTCTGAGAGGAAATTTCTAAGGAAGAGGTAGGTAGCTTCAGCTTCGAGGGAGCTTGCTTGCCACGGGGAAAATGTTCAGTAGTCTTTTCCAAAAGGATAAAACCCCAAAATATCAAAAGCTTTTGTTTCTCAAGAGTTTCAGAAAAGGGCGGGGGGAATATTATTTTCTGAATATTATTCAAAAAAGTTTTGGGGGTGCTGGGGTGGATATTTTGTTCTTTTCAAGCTGAAGTTAAATATTTTGTGCAGGGTATAGTCAATGTTGGCAATTCAGTATGAAATGAAGAGCTTTTTATTTTTTCCTTCATACTTTAGACTCTTAGAACAGCTCAGGTTGGAAGGGACCTTGAAAGATTGTCAGGTCCAGCCTTCCACGGGAAAGGAAGCCTAGATGAGGTTATCCAACACCCTGTCCATTCACATCTTGAAAACCTCCAGTGATGGGGACTTTACCACATCCCTGGGGAAGTTGCTCCAGTGATTGATCGTTCTGACTGTAAAAGAAATTCTTTCTTATGTCAAGGTGACTTCTGTTTAACTCCTGGTGCAACTTGTACCTATTGCCTCATGTCCCCTTCTTGTAAAAAGAGAGCCTTCACCTTCTCTGTAACTGCCCTTTAAGTACTGAAATACTGTGATGAAATTCCCCTGAGCCTTCTGTTCTCCATGGAGAAAAGATCTAACTACTTTATTCTTTCCTTATAGAGAAGGTTCTCCAGCACTTTAATTATCTCTGTTGCCCTCCTTTCGACCCTCTCCAGCCTATCCACATCTTGCTTGAATTGTGGGGACCAGAACTAGACACCAGGTGTGGCTTGACAAGTGCTGAGTGGGATGATCATGTCTCTATCTCTGCTAGTAATGCCCCTGCGGATGCAGCCTAGGATTTGATTTGCCGTCATTGGTGCAGTGGTGCACTGCTGACCCGTGTTCAGCTTGTTGTCCACCAGGACCACCAGGTCCCTTTCAGCAAGGCTGCTCCCCAGCCACACAGGTCCTAGCTTGTACTGGGCTCTTTGGTTATGCTGTCCTGAGTGCAGGGCTTTGCGCTTGTCTTTTTTAAACTTCATACTGGTCTTGCCAGCCCACTCTTCCACCCTATCCAGGTGTCTGTGTAAGATGGCTCTCCCTTCTGTCATGTCCACCAAACACCAGTTTGGTGTCATCAGCAAACTTAGTGAGGGAGCTTTCAATCCCACCATTCAAATAATTTATGAAGATGTTGAACAGCATGGGGCCCAGTATTGATCCCTGGGGGACCCCACTTGTGACAGGCTGCCAGCCTGAGTAAAAACCATTAATCATCATCCTCTGAATGCAACCTGTTAGCCAGTTTCCCGCCCATCTGATCTGTATCTTGGCAGTTTGTCTGGGAGAAGGCAAAGTATTGAATACTTTGCTGAAGTCCAGGTAAACAACATCCACTGCTCTCCCCATGTTGACAGAAGGTGTTATGGTGTTTTGGAAGCTGATCAGATCAGTATGGTGTGATTTGCCCTTGGTAAATCTGTGCTGGCTTTTTGCAATCACCTGCTTCATTTGGTTAGTAATAGTTTCTAGGAGGACTTGTTTTATTACTTTCCCAGGACTGAAATAAGACTAATGGGCCTGTGGTTTTCTGGGTCCCCTTTTGGGTCCTTCTTAGAATCATAGAATGGTTCGGGTTAGAAGGGACCTTAAATGTCATCTAGTTCCAACCCCCCTGCCATTGGTTGCTCAAAGCCCCATTCAACCTGGCCTTGAACACTTCCAAGGAGGGGGCATCCACAAGTTCTACATGGGTATGGCATTTGCTCTCTTGCAATCATCAGAGACATCCCCTGACCTCCACATCTTTTCCAATATTACAGGCAACAGCCGTGCAACAATGTCAGCAATGTCAGCCGCTTCTCTTAACACCCTGAGGTGGATTCCCTCTGGGCCCATATGTTTATGTGGCTTGAGCCTTTGCAAGAGACTGCAGACCAGCCCTTCCTCCCATACTGGTGGGTTGCCACACGCATTGTTGTAGCTTCTTGATCTTGTGATCTGGGGTCCCACTGTGCCAGTAAAGACAGAGGCAAAGAAGGTATTAAGACTTCAGCCTTGTCAGCGTTATTAGTGACTACTTTCCTTGCCTTGCTTAGCAATGGGCCTATGCTTCCCTGTGCTTCTGCTTACTGCTCACATATCTGAAGATCCCTTTCTTGTACTTGACATCCTTGACCAATTTCAATTCTAGCTGAGCCTTAGCCTTCCTGACTGGGAAACCATTGTAATTTTGAAAGCAGTTCCGTTAAATATGTATGTAGCTTTATCAATTGCAATGTGTTACCCTGTGTTTTCCATTTCCAGCTATTCTGTAGAATATGGTGGTTTTTTTCTTTGCAATAACCTTGGCTTTTGCCTGTTTCCCATGAGGTGATACGTGCTTAGGCACTATCACAAAGAGTAGTCTGTGACAGTTCATTATTGTTACTATTGTAACAAGTATATTAGTAAAACAAGGCTGTCGCTAAGATCTGCAGTACCAGCAGAAGCTTCTCTCTTTGTCTTCCAATTTCTTTAATGCTAGATACTGACAGGTAATGACTTGAAGGAGTTTTCATAAAAGGCACTTTTTCACAAAACTTGTTTAGAAAAGTTCTTACGAAATTATTGCAAGCATTGAATCTTATTCAGATTCTGTTTAATAATAGGTTCTCGTGTAATGCAAGAGACTTTATCAAGTCTCGGCTGACCTTTTTAGGGATTACTTCCACCTCCATTGCATGTTAACGCACCTGAACAATTGCACAAACCACACAAACTCCATGACTGCCATATCCCCGCTGTGTTTAGCAGCAGGGGCCATGCAGGCTTGGCTGACCCAGGAGGTGCTTGCTCTCTTATTGCATGCAGCTTCTTACCTTGCTCTTGTGTCCCAGTTCAGTGCTGCGTGGCCATGGGCGAAGCGTGCAGACCCATGGGGCAGGGCAAGATGGGAAGCGTGCTGCCTGTCCCGTTTTCTTGGCACTTCTTTGCTCATTGATTTGCAGCATTATATTAGTCGCAACCCTGACTGGCTTTATCTCCCTGCACTTGTAGGCAATGGAGAGAAAATCGCTACTGATTATGTTTGCAGAATAAGGAAGAGGGGGGAGACATTCGTCCTCCTGTGAGGACATGTGGGGCCTATTCGCAAATAAGAGAAAATTGAGGGATTGATGGAATTCCTCTTCCCCCTGGCATTTTCTATAGTGCTATGGAAAACTCTACATGGGTTAGTTCTCATCTGTCTATGATCTATTGTAAAAAGTCCTTCTTTTATGCATTTTTGAATCTCTGCTTAATGAAGAGACAGGCATCATAAGAGTAGTTTGTAACAAGTTTATTAGCCAGTCATATGCATTTAATTAATGTATAGCTCTGTATTCCACTTACAGGCAAAACTAATAAAGAACAGAAACAGATGCACGTTTTTATCTTGCCAAAAATGAAGACACACTTAATTCTCTCTGCTGATGATGTAATCCCAGATTGATGTGCTGCCAGAGGTTCTGGTGGTAAATTCATCTGCTGAATTATTAGGGTGTAAAGAGCATTCAGCTAATGGCAAACAGCCTGCCTAGAAGAGATGGAACTTCGTTTATTCCCTGGGTGAACTGGCAGCCTTACTGCCCTCTCCTTTACCCTCCTACCAACAGTGCTGTTTAAAGTATTTTCTTAGGACGTGGAGAAACCTTACCCAGGAAGCCAAGGAACCAGATGGGGTGTTTATGCTGGGAAAACGCAGGCTGTGTGTGACCGAAATGATCACCTACCGAGGTCAGATGGAGGTTGTCAAATGTGTCCTGTGTACAAGAGACCCCAGAGAGATGGCTCCTCTGTCGTGTTGGCAGCAGCAAACAGTAACTGCAGCAATATTCTCTGATGTCTTGTGCAGCGTTACCAGACAGTCATTTAGCACCCTAACAACAACTTTGATCTGATTAATGCAGCACAGCAAGGGTTTCCACAGGACTCAGTGGGAGGGTGCTTTGGAGTATGTGAACCTTAACATTAAGTAGCTACAGGTGACCTTTTGGTGTTAGAGGGGTAAAAAATGTAACTTCATATTGCTGAATCCTCCTGGAATTGCACGCTGTGGGCAACAGTGTATAATCCCTAAGAATGCATGTGTTTTCTTTAGTCTTGAACTCACTAACCATCCATGCTTTTCTCTGTGATCTATGTATTAAGATGTTAAAACAAGACTCTGCAGTTACACTAATGTAAAGACAGATTATAACCCAAGAATGTCAGTGTTTTCTACGGTGTTTATCTAAGGGAAAAGCTGTTCCAAATTGCAGATGACATACCATACCAGTGTAGAGTATGTCACTTTGAGAAGAGCTGAGCAGATGCTCTATTTCTTCCCTGCTCCCCACTACAAAAAAAAAAAAAAAGAAAAGACAAATACTAAGTAGTCAGGCCTGTCAAAGCATTTTCATTTGCGTAAAAAACATTTTGTTCTAACTTCTCCCCTTTTTTCCCCCCCTCAATCTTCTCATCCCAAACTCGAAGTTCTTTTTAAACTGGAAGGCTTAAGAAAGCTAATTGTTTACTTTTGGTAGTATTTGTCATAGGTTGACAGTTTACAAAACATGTATATTTGGATCAAATGGATTTTTCCTACAGAAAATTTCTGACACGTTCAATTTTTAGCCAAATTATTCCAGCATGTGAAATGATATACTATATTCTGTTATTTTGTCAGGTGCTACCCCTAGTGAGGCTGTTCAGTAGGCTATTCAGGCATGAGTCTTAAGTGCTTTTCTTGACAATAGAAAGGAAGGAAACATCAAACAACTGGAATAGGAAAACTGAGATTTTAATAACTGCAAAATCAGTGGACCTGGGAATACTGTTAGGTGTACCGCCACCATTAAAATACAAAAGAAAGCATATGGTGAACTGTGACATGATAGTCTGCATAATCAGATAATTTAGTGAGATTTAGTGGGTTGTTATGACTGAAGCATGGAATAGAGCAATAATTATTAATCTATCACTTCCATTGACTTTGACTACATAGGACAATTGCCGCTTGATCTACTCTACAAATCCAGACTGGTCACATTATCACTTAAACTGTGCTAATTTATGTTGTCAGAAGCTCAAATTAATTGGTCCTAGGGTTGCCCTACCATGCATGCTTTTCTTTGACAGTGTCTCTTCTATTTACAGCTGGGAGGCAGGTATGCAAACTGCAATGATGCTTCAGACCTGCTCTGGGAACCTACAAAGCGAAGGAAACCTTGGATGACTAAAAAACTATAAGTGTTCCCTCACTGAGATGATCCAGATCTATCCTAATTCTTGAAAGACCTTGCCTATTGTGTGACGATGAAGGTTACTTAAATTTTTTTTTAAATGAGAGCAACATCTCCAGCATTATGTTGGTTGTTGGATATCACTTTTAATGTCTCACACATACCTCTGGTTGTCTGAGCTGTATATCAAAAAGTTTTTGCTCTTTTTTTCCGTCATTTCCCAGGTCTTTCTACATTTCTTTTTGCAAATATTGATGATTTCTACCACGTTACCTACAAAAAACCAAGCTGACAGGTTTTTTCAGTGGTTTTTGTTTGTTTCTCCTCCCCTCTTCTTTCCCTTGCGCCCCTTTTTGCCTATTTTCTTCTCCTGCTCTTTCTAGAAGCACATTGTATTCTGCATGGATTTAAAGCTCTGGTATGAGATGACATGCTTAGTTTCATTACTGCTTGCTCATGAATGAGCCAACAGCTGAGTAATTCACTTTTATAGGGCTCTTGTCACCTGGGGGGAGAAAAAACTGGGTGTGAGTACTGGCATTGCTATCAAGGTGGCTTCTGAGGCACCAGAGAGCAAACTCAATTTTACTTGCTGCACTAAGAGCTATTGCATACAGCTTTATTTATGGAGGATTACTGATACAGCACTAAACACTGATTCTTGTCTCAGGTTTTTTCCTTTCTCAAAGTGCCTCCAAAACAGCAGAGTTCTTACTGCCAAAACATAGTGAGCGTTAGCAGCACTGTGAGGATTTTATCCTACATTTTAAACAAAAATGACATTGGATATCAAGCAAAAAAAAGTTTCCGTTAGCTCCCCGAGTCCTGTCCCTGTGCAAACACACAGACGAGTTGCTCCGAACGTACAGACTGAGACAAAGGTGGAGTAATTCATCCAGCTGCCTCATCTTCAGGGTCCACAATACATCTGCCTTTCTGTCGCCAGACAGGCATATTTCTTACTTGCTGCTATCCAAGCTACACAGATAAAGATGTTTTCCTGTCTAAAAAACTGAGAAGTAAACTGAAGGTGCTGAGAGGAGAAGCTGCAGGGTTTAGTGGCTGGGCTGTTAATTCTGGCTTCTTTTCTTATCCTCTTTATTATCGCATGTGTCTTGAGCAAGTCTCTCCTCCTCTCTGTATCTGTTTCCCTTACCACTGTCCTGTTACTCTGTCTCTGATGTATGAAATGTTTGGTTTTCTCTTTGTGCTGAGCCAAGCAAGAACAACACATGCGAGGCACGTATAGAGGTGTGTTTGTCAAGAGGGTTTAATCTGGCACCTCTTCCTGTGCTTGCAGCCAGCTGTGAGGGTGACCACTGGCAGGCGTGATGGAAAACCAACCTCCACCAGCAGCCATTTTCCCCAAGCATGGGGAATGGCAAATTGCCAGCTTTTCCCTGTGGTCTTCAGGATGCAACAGTTCTTGAGTCTTGCTGCTCTGTCTGCTGTTGTGTGCCTCGCTGCTCTCCTTCCCCTACCAGCTCTCTGGTGCAGGGAGCCCTTCAGTAACCCTCTATAATCTAGGAAAGTCTGATGGTGAGCAAGATTCCCCCATTCCTTCTCAGCCTGGTGGTCTGACTTTCTTCTGGTGTTCTCCATGGTACTACAAACCATCCCACCGTTCTGTTTCTCGGGTACAGACCTGCTTGCACACTGTTTGGTTTTTTTTTAATAAGAATTTTTTTTCCTATCACTGCTGTTATTTATGAACTTGCTCTACTGCTGTCTTTCATTCAATTTATTGTTGTGATTCATTGATTAGCTCTAAGTGTCTTTTCTTATTGTGGATCCCACTTTTCAACTTGCACATCCCTCATACTCTGGCTTCAACCCCTTTGATCCACACTTCACCTCTTTTACCACATCCATGCTGGGGATGTGTGCATCTCAGGCACAAATGACTCGGTTGTTAAGAACAGCAAAAAAATCTCCCTGTAAAATTGCAGAACTTTCTTCATGTAACACAGCAAAGCATATGACATGTAATCTTATTGCTCTGTTTCTGAATCTCCGGCAAAGAATCATCAGACAATCTCTCATGAAACTAATGGTGCTTCACAAGGTTGTACAAATTGTAGTTCTTAGCAATTTTGAGTTTTTGCTAAGTATCATCTGCTAATTGTCCCTCTTGTGCGTATGCTGATGATCACACTTTATGCTATTGTTTTTACCTGCAGAGTTGTAACTTAACGACGTTAAAACTGTGAGGAAAGCTTGGCAATGTATAGAATGGATTAACACTTCCGGATTCTTTACTGTTCCTCTTCTTTCAACAGGAGGTGTGCAGTACAGACATGGCATAAATTATAACACTGTCAGGTCGATTGTGTTTTTCCTTTCTGAGGAAGGATAGGCGGATTTGCCCTCAGGAGTGCTCTCCCATTATATACTCAATAGCAGACTGAAATAGGTTTAATATAATTGACTTAGCATTGTGGGAGGATACTTTGCCAACTAGTAGAAACTGGCTTGTGCCAGCTTAAAAGGTCATTGCTGTGTAAGAATGCCCCTTTGTGCATTATCTGCAAACACGACTTCTATCCGGTGTAATTGATTTTAAAGCCTGATATTTTGCCAAATTGATTCATAGTATGAAGCACTGCTGGAATTGAAATTTTTGAATTCAAATTTAAGTGGCAAAACTTCACCGACCCAACCTGCCTTTGTTTATAGCCTCTGTCTTCCTTATTGTGGTTAGTTAATGCTTTCCACAGGGACTGGTGGAAACCCTAGAAGGCAATTTTGAAAAACAAAGGCACAAGTGGGCATTTTATCTACTACCTCCTTTATAACAGAAGACAATGTGAATTTAAGCCAGTATAATTAGCAACAACTATGGGTCTGTTTCTGATCTCATACAAGTCATTCTTTTGTGTGACTTTATGGACTCACTAGATTTATTCCTGGGTTACATCCTTTTCATTGCAGTCAAAATTATATCTAATGTCCTTGACATACAGAGAATCTTCCGACTTGGAAACTGCCTAAAAGCATACAGTAATTTGGAAAAAAAAAAAAAAAAAAAAACAAAAAAAACCAAAAAAGCAACTACTTGGAGACTCGAATACAAAGAAATAATACAACTGTTGCCTGTATAATAGCGTAATAATAATGAAGTCTAGAACAATGCATAGGCTTGGTTGGTGCTTGCAGGACATGTCATCTGATTTATAAGAATCAAGTGAGGCTGGAAAAAATCTTTAATACTGCAGAGAATAATTTCGTTTCCACATAGACAAGCAAATACAAAAAGGGAAGACTTTATCTTATCTGAATCATAATAAACCTTGATATGTGTAGAATGCGGTGCCCTGAGATAATTTTCCTGTGACGGAACAAATGCTTTTTTGTATATGTCTCTTTGTGGCCAGGCTATTGGCCGACAGGGCGGTGAGCACACTTGCACCGTTTGTAGTTCTGCATGTGCTCTTTAAAGCTGAGAGTGTTTCTGAATGCTTACGAGACAGTGACAGGTAACTGTGAATGAACTGGTTCACAGAGTGAGAAAACAGAGCTGTTATAGTGGAGATTAACTTCACTGGTCTGCTTTAAAGTTCAGTGCCTTGTCTGCACTGTTGCTCGCTTTTTTTCCTTCCCGTGAACAGCAACGCACTTACAGAACCCTTCCGAAAAATGAGTCGTATAGCTAGGACCCTGTTTGCTCATCAGTGTGAGTTGGTTATTTAATTCTGAAAGGCGTTACGCAACATGAAACTTTGAGAATAATAATGAAATGNAGAAGACAATGTGAATTTAAGCCAGTATAATTAGCAACAACTATGGGTCTGTTTCTGATCTCATACAAGTCATTCTTTTGTGTGACTTTATGGACTCACTAGATTTATTCCTGGGTTACATCCTTTTCATTGCAGTCAAAATTATATCTAATGTCCTTGACATACAGAGAATCTTCCGACTTGGAAACTGCCTAAAAGCATACAGTAATTTGGAAAAAAAAAAAAAAAAAAAAACAAAAAAAACCAAAAAAGCAACTACTTGGAGACTCGAATACAAAGAAATAATACAACTGTTGCCTGTATAATAGCGTAATAATAATGAAGTCTAGAACAATGCATAGGCTTGGTTGGTGCTTGCAGGACATGTCATCTGATTTATAAGAATCAAGTGAGGCTGGAAAAAATCTTTAATACTGCAGAGAATAATTTCGTTTCCACATAGACAAGCAAATACAAAAAGGGAAGACTTTATCTTATCTGAATCATAATAAACCTTGATATGTGTAGAATGCGGTGCCCTGAGATAATTTTCCTGTGACGGAACAAATGCTTTTTTGTATATGTCTCTTTGTGGCCAGGCTATTGGCCGACAGGGCGGTGAGAACATTTGCACCGTTTGTAGTTCTGCATGTGCTCTTTAAAGCTGAGAGTGTTTCTGAATGCTTACGAGACAGTGACAGGTAACTGTGAATGAACTGGTTCACAGAGTGAGAAAACAGAGCTGTTATAGTGGAGATTAACTTCACTGGTCTGCTTTAAAGTTCAGTGCCTTGTCTGCACTGTTGCTCGCTTTTTTTCCTTCCCGTGAACAGCAACGCACTTACAGAACCCTTCCGAAAAATGAGTCGTATAGCTAGGACCCTGTTTGCTCATCAGTGTGAGTTGGTTATTTAATTCTGAAAGGCGTTACGCAACATGAAACTTTGAGAATAATAATGAAATGGAGCAATCGAGCAAAAATTTGGGCCCATTCACTTTTGTCATCTTGTATTAGTGTCTTTATGAATATGGTGAGTGCCGCGTGAGTGTCTTACTGCCAAAGCCTGAAAGCGACCATTTTGGGTTACTTCAGTAGTGAAAGGACTGTATTGGCCAGAAATAGAAATACCTTTAAAGTATCATCATTGGCATTGAAAATGGCTCCCACAGTGATCTGTTGCTCTGCTCTAATTACTAGGCTTAAATTCCCATTGGTGTTTAGTGAAAATAATGATAAAAGAAATCTTTATCAGTGTGATAGATGTACCTGTTGTTTTATCTCGTGTCTCAGCAAGGGTGAGGAAAATCTTGAGTTGCAAGCTGTTTTCAGTGGCTGATGGTATTTGGTCTTGATTGCCAGAAGGGCAGAGAATTTAGTCTCACAAAGACAAGTTAGAGAGAAAGGAATAATAAAAAGAAAGACAGTTTGCTCTGATAAACTGAGACACATAGTCTCTTGTGTCCAAAGCCTACCAAAGGTTTTTATGCAGGCTGTAATTCAAAGCCATCATCAGATTACTGACAGACTTCCACAGCTCAGGTACCTGGCAGATAAGGAAATGGGAAAGAAATCAAATTTTTTATGGGAAATATTCTCAAAGCAGATGCCTCACTTCTTTCCTGCACACCACAATTTCCATTTTGAATGCTCTCATCTAAGCACATGTCATCTGTTGCAAGAAATTTTTGTGACATTCAGAGCAGTCAGGCACATCTGTCTCCAAGCAGTTAGCCTGATTCTGGGGTTTTAACCACTGCTTCAGAGATGTTGTGTATTGAAAACTGTCACATAAGCCCTGAAATCCTGAACTGAGGTCTTCTAGGAAAGAAAAAACGTGTAATGTTAGGCTATCTGCTGAAGCCGGGACATATGCCTTCAGCCAAGAAGACGGCACAGATGTGTCATTTGAGAAAGCAAGGGAAACTCCTGGTGCACCTTGAAGGTCTGTGCTAGAGTTTGCCCTCTGACAGCCACCGAACATCTGTCGTGTTGCACCAGAAGGATTATGGACTAGCTTCCCAGTCTGTTATGGCAGCAGAAGCTCTTGAAGTTAAAGGACGAAGCATACCAAAGTTAATTTTGGCTACGATAGAAGACACTGAGCGTAAGATTAGAGGCATTGAATAAGTGTGCTCATGTGGCTTCTGTTGCTCTGCCTTTGAGTTTATTTATGTTTTACGTAATTTGATCTGTATCGTGAATATAAGACATTGTGGTGGCCTGTTATCAGGGCATAAAGCTATTGAGCAAAGGAAGAAAAAAAAATCTTATCTGTATGGCCTGTGCTTTATGATACTGAGAAGCATTAACTGGAAGATTATCTGTGTTTGTATGTTCCTAGATTTGTAATGACAGGACCCCAGACCTGTCAAAAGAGCTTCAAAAGAAGACCCTCTTTTTTCAATGTGGTCTCCCAAATGCCACTTGTTCTGCAGGTTGTCTTCCTGCTCTCTATTGAGCCTGCTCTGCAGTTCTGCATCCATGGAGAATCTCCAGACTGAGTTCCACACGGAGCTGCCCTTGGGTGAGGAATAACCTCCTTGTTCCTCATTCAGGGGCCTCATCTTGCCACAGAACCATAGTAAAGCCACCAGAAATAGGAAGCTTTCCTCCCTGTTGCCCAGCCCAAAGTATTTTTAATACAATGTACTGTACAAATGCCGTCAGCTAAGAATATCTCAACCAATTTCATCACTCACTGGAGTTGCAGAGAACAATAATAATCTTTTCTAAAACAATACACAATTAAGAGAACTTTTCTCCCTTAATACCAGTCTTGTGAAGGACTTGTGGTCAGAGAGGAGTGTTATATCAGTTCCCCCTATTTTTATGAAGTTTGCTGGGGGTCTTTAGCAATAGTTACCCCATCTTCTGTAAGGGCTGCTTTCCTTGCTTTCCTAGCTCTGTTAACTCAAATGTCAATAATTTGTAGTTTAATTTATTTTTTCCATCATTAAATTGACTATAAAACTGTGATTTTTCCATTGTCTTTTAGAGCTTTCAGCTTTACTTGAAAAAAAAAAAAAAAAGAATGCATTTTTTTTCTTTAAAATCGACCAGGTTTGGTCTGAAAAGATGACGGGGAGAAAGAACTGCTAAGAATTGTTCAACAAACTTCGCCAGGGTAGTGGTCCCATTTCGCTCAGCCTAGTCAGCATTTCCGTAAAGATGCAAATGCAATGCAACTTTCATTACAATTGTCCTTTTTCAATGCTTTCCCACTGTCCTTCCCTGCTGCATGCTTCCAGACCAGGAGCAGCATGCATGGCCCGCTGTTCTTAAGCAGAGTCACCCAGGAGGCAGCTCAGCCTAAATTACAGTGCTGCTAATTCCTTGCTTGTTTCACTCTTACAGATATATCGGTTTCAAGCTGGCTAGTTCTATTTTTCTCAATTAATTATGAGAATAAATGATCCCAAATGTTTCAGGGAGAAAAACAGCCCCTTTCAGGAGGCTCCAGAAAGGGCAAAAATACATAATCCCTGTTTTAGAAGTGCAAGAGTTGACTAGATCCAATAAATTAAGTCTAAATAGATTTTTATTTGCATCTACATTCTGAAACAGGCATTTCTGCTAAGCCAGGCACCATATTATAGAGGTGAGAAAACCAGGCATTTATAAGCCTGTTGCAGGTCACACAAGTGAACCAATAGAACTTAAAGATGACTTGGGATGAAGAAACATTAAGCAAGAAAAGATTGGACAGGTTTGTGGGTATTTTCTTGGTTTCCTGGAGTGGTTTTTTTTGGTTTGTTTTTGGAGAAGGGGACGGGCAAGAGAATAACATCCTTTCAGTAGACAGTTCTTTTCTGGGGCTGTTATGCCTTTTGGCTCTGTACAGCTTCTCTGAACAGCTGAAGCATCTTGGGGGCTGCTGAGATGCATCCTGGCAAATGGCAATAGCCAGCAGAGACCACGTTAGCTGGGAGCAAAGGGCAGCTTGGCAGGGGGCAGCAGCTGGTGATGGATGGGACTACCTGGAGTGGCCGGTGCTAGCCCTGTGTGGGGAAGCTGGAGGCCGATAGTCAGCTGTGCCTGCAGAGAGCCTTTCCCATGAAGAAGCTCAGTGTGGCACGGGAGCGGGGCATGTATTGGGAAATACTTGCTGGGTTTTTCTGAACCTCAGGGGCTCAGAGCACAGGAGGGAAGCAGCACAGACGCTTGTGGCTTTGGGAGGAGGGGGGTGGTCAGGGCTGATTGCTCACATGCTCTGGAAGGCAACATTCTGGAGATCACACAAGTTTTCCGAAGCAAGAATCATTTTCTTTTCCTTTTTGTTCCCCCTCCAACAAAGTTCTGCTTGTTTAGGTCCATCTGCTTAAACAACTGTTTGCACAGGAGGAAACGTTGTTAGCTGTGCACCAAGACTTTCTTTATTCCTCTGGATGGATCTGGGTCCGATCGTGTTTGTGTTTTTGATGAAGTCCATAAGAAATTGCTTGTGGCCTTTTGTTTCCTTCCAGTTAGTGCCTGGCAGAAGTATTATACTTGTAAAATCTATGAACCCAACATAACACAAAGAAACCGTACACCAGCTTGGACATACTTCCAGCCTTGCAGGCAATAACAATACATTTGTTGTGCTTCATCTATCCTTTGAATTTAAAATGATTGACAGCTTGTAGTTGCCATCTGTCAGTGGAAAATCCAGTTATTACAAGAAAGCAATTTACGCACAAAATTTGAAAGGAGATTCTACCCTACTGCCTTCATTGTTAATATGCAAAACATTGACATGATAAAAAACATGGTAGCCATCACCTCAGGACTTTCGTTTGTATCCCTTGATGGGATCATGCATCTGTCCCAGGTACTTGCAAAGAACAGTTTGAAAACTGCTGCTGGGAAGTGTTAGTAGGTGGGGCTTTATCCAATTGTTGAGGAATAGCATGGATGAAATTTCCTTTCAAAACAAAGTGTGAAAGTGAGGATGCTCACTGAAAAGTCCACTTTTGTGACTGATGTAAAAAGTTTTTTCCACATCTGTTCCTAATCAAAATGAAGACAGATTTGTAATACCTGGAGAACACACTTCTCTAAAAGGTCTTTGCGACATTAAGCTCACGTGGTCACCCAGACCAAGCCCCTGTGGATGGCTGTGAGTCTACACGTAGTTATGATGACCTCCTTTTCAAAATTTAGGAACATCAACTTTCGGAAGATTTCCTGCAGTATTGGTGCTTTATCAAGTCTGGGACTTGAGGAATCTCCAGAACATCTTCGGGAGGTAGAGAGGTCAGGAAGCGAGCTCTGAAGTTAGGCAATGTGTGCTTCTGTGTGCGCTGGTTGTGAGTCTAAAGAGAAGGAATGCAGGAACTGTGCAGTGAATATGTAAACCAGCTGCAATCCATTTTCAATTGTCCGTAGATCACTGAGAGAGTGGGAAGGACTAACCTGGATAAGACAGGATCAGATAAAAATAACATAGTCGAGTTAGACCAAAGGAACCTACCTAATATGCGCCCCTTTGTTAAAAGCACCCTGGGAAGAGCAGAGGCAGCTTCCAACAGCAGAAGGCAGAGTGATGCCTGGGGTGCGTGAGTGGTGTTTGCCAGTGTCAGGTGGCACTGGAGGAACTGCAGCCAGGTGCTGTGAGGATGCTGGGATATGGTTATCCATCGTCTGAGAGTCCAGCCGCTCATGATCAGTACTTGCTTGTCTTATCAAAATTAACATTCCAAGGCAAGACTACATGTAGGGCTAGAAGTGTTGCAGCTGAATGATTCTGTCCAAAATTACTGGTTTGTCAAAACTGACACACTTCACACAGATTTATCAATTCAGAGAAATTTGTTTTGAAGGGTGGTGAGAAAACTTTGACAAAATCAGGCAATTCTGACTGACTTCTTCAATATGGAATGTTTCAACTTTTCTGTCTCAAACTAAGTTGGTTGCATTCTTCATTTTTCTATAGGCTATAGAGTATGTGCTAGTTAGTTAGACTGAAAAATTTTAAATCAACAGAATATCTCTGAATGATTAATCCAAACTTTTTGCTGGGGGTGGTGGCCCGTTTTTCTCTTCTTCTGTACATCATTATATTCCAAAGTACAGGAAATGTTAAAATTCCCAAGGTGGGGGGAGCCCAACAAACACAGATTTCCTCTCTCCTTTCGCTCCATATTACATGTTTGTCACAGACTTGGCAGATGGCTCTTTCACCTACGTTGATTTCCACCAAAAATACAGCTTACAGACATTTGAGAAGATGTGGGTAAGCAGACTGGTAATATTCCATGCTCTTTTTCTAGCAGTAAATGTTCCAGTCTGAAATAGAAACAGTTTGGTGTCTAAATGCCATTTTGCTATTATAAAGCTTGCATGCAGAATCAATGAATGTGCATCCAGCTACCCCATTATTAACCTGGAGTCAGCTAAATCTCCTGCTAGAGCTGTAATCTTCAATTCCAGATGAAAACAACAGTAATGTAATAAAAATTAGACTGGAATGTGAAGGAAGAGCTGTTAGACCACCAAAACTGCTCACGGCTTTAAAGAGATGGGTCAGGGAGTGGGAACTTCTTTCTGTCCAGGAGCAGAAGCAGTCAGGTCAGTGAGTAATCACAGCCTCACTGAATGTAAGTCTCTTCGGTACTCCGTGTGTATTTTACAAGCAGGGAAATGATTCAAGGAATACGCTGACCTCGTTGATTCAGGAGTATTAAGATTCAATCCAATTTTAGGGCTGTGCATTCCCAGGGGGTGCAGGAAATTGTATCAACTTTCTACAAAAGCTGTCTCAGGAGCACTAGTAATAGCGAAAACCGTTTACTTGGCGTGATGCCACCCTAATTAACAAGGAAAGGCATTGTGAAGAAGCTCTGCAGAAAATAAAACTGAGGATGGAAACCGGCGGTGTAGCAAGGGGAAAGACGCAGAACTACGCACGACACCTTAAAATTCCCCCCGTTCCCGATAAACATCTGTGCCTGAATTTGGTGCAGCGCCGGAGTGGGTTTTCACATGTGCCCTGTCCATTAGTAAATACTGGCAGGTGGTAGCTATGTAGCGAGTGCAAGCATCTAGAAAGGTGTTTGCTCTGTACTGCTGTAGGCTTGCTCCTGTGCTAGCAGGATGCGAAAATGTAGGCATATTACCTGCTTGCTTCCATGGGGCCCTCTGCACAGGGAATCAAACCCCATTAGTTTTATAAGCAATATAGCAGCATGCCACAGCTGGAGTTGCCGTGGGACTTTGACCCACTACCAAGAAAAAAAAAATATCCAGCATTGCTAGCTGTGGGGTAATGGTATATACGTGCAGTTTTACTTTGCTTCTGTACCCTGCAACACTTACGGTAGCCACAGAAATGTCACAGATGTCTTCCCTCTCAGTGAAACAAATACTGTATTGACTGTTTCACAATGGGGTTTGGTTCCTTGCAAGAAAATATATGTCAGCTAAGCTGTAAAGTGGGAGGAGTTGTAGGTTACACCAACTAAAAGTCTAGGCTGGAGAGCCTTTTAATTTAAAAAGTTAACTGCTTCAGTCATTTTTTGTTTTGAAAGGGAACAATATTTTGAACAATATTTTAAACAATATTTGCAAAAGATTTTTTTCTTATTCGCATTACAAAATGTTAGAATGTGACATTATTGATTTTATATTTTCAGTAGTGAAAGCAAATTTTCTGTCTAAATTGCTGGAAGTTTTCAATATATTTTTTGTTTTATTTTTGAGAAGAGGCTGTGTTTCTTCTTGGGGAAAAAAACAACTGGAAAGAAAAAACATTGATCCTTTTGATTCCAACCTACCTCCTGCATTCTATTCCCTTTTCTCAGTTATTCATCTACAAGTTTTGCAATCCTACTAGACAGGAAGAATAAGATGCTTTACCAATAACCTCAGTATTTTTGTAGGCCCATATTTTGATGCTTATGTTCATTTTTGTGAACTTTTCCCTATCTCAGGGGGTCATTATTTTCTGTGACCAACATAGTTCAGGTGCAATTTCCCTCATGCCATGCTGACAGTAAATACCCGGAACACTTGGCTTTGTTATTGCTGTGCTTTAAGTTTCTTCTCCAGGCAATTAGGAAGACTCACAAAAATAGAAGCAACATATCTAAGCAAAAATGGAAGAAAACAGCAGTGAAAGTTGGACTGGAATGCAGAAAGGCTGGCACCTTTCTTTGTGCAACCAATGAAAGTACGTCGTGTGTTTTCAGAACCCTTTTAATAAGCAGGAAATGGAACTGAGTTAGCAAGGAAAAGGAATTGAACTTGGTGGGAAAACAAGACAAAGGAACAAGCATGTAGGTGCACTACTAAGTTTGAAGATTGCACAAGAGGGAAAAAAAATGCTTACCATATTTTTAGTATGATTTTTCTGTTGAAATATAACTAGGCATATTAGTAACAAGAGTACTAAACCCAAAGGTATTAAAGCAAATGGATCAAGCTGTCTGAACCGGCCGAGAATCTGACCCTGAGCATTCAAGCAAACAGATATCTGTGCGGCTGGGAAGTGAATTGGATTTGCTGGAGAAACACGAACGCAGCTGCGACATCAAGAACCTCATACAATTGTATGACTGGAAAAAAACATGGATTTCCAGCCTCCAACGGTTCTGAGGCAGCTGAGCTTTGTGCAAATGTAGAGACAACACTGCAGTAATAAAGTGCTCCAGGTGCTAGCAGTTGTGCTTGCTGCAGTACTACTCTATTGAGTGTTGCATACCTTAATTTGTTTTCATTTCTACTAACGAAAATAAATAGAGGTGAGAGAACTCCAGGGAGATTAGAAACAAATGGCATTTACGTTTCAAAGCTCTGCAGCCTGCTCTCTAGCATGTAGTTGCAGTGTGAGGCAATGTTCATGCCTTGTTAAATGAAAAACAAAGAGTGAAAGAAAACAGAGCTGTTTTACAAGAAAGCACAGATTCCATCTCCCGTTCACCACTTCACAGATTCTTTGCTGTCTCTGGCCCAAGGCTACATGGACACGCATATCTGAATTTGAAATGCAATAGCTGAAACATTTCCACCTTGAAAACAGTGACAAAAGCATCACTAAATTCAGACTCAAGTTGAAAGGTATGGAAAGTTCCCAAAGAGTTACAGTCTGGTGTCTGTTTAACACAAACAGAAGAGCCATCAGGCCTGCTTTTCGGTTTCTACACCTCCAGTAGAGAAGGAGAGCTTGAGCCCTGTGCTTTATTACGGAGGCCCTCAGTGCTTTATTAGGGAGGCCCTCGAGTCGCTGAATAGGAGCAATCCAATGCATTCATGTGGCACCATTCCATCTGCTCTTCCAATTACGACCCTCTTCAGGGGTCACGGTGAAACCTCCATCTCTGCCTTTGCTGCTAAAGACTTCAAGAGAAGTGGCAATTAAGTCTTTTGTTTAATCAGCACTCTGACTGATGCTTGGTTTGCAGACAATAGTCAATGAACAAGACTTAAAGGAGGCTGGCAAGCATGCACGAAGCACGGCAGCCCATGCAGCACCTTAGATAAAATGGTGAGCACATTACCCTGACGGATTTAACACCAAAGCAGATGCTCAATAATTCAGCCCTGAGACAAGCACGTGTGGTTTAGTGGTGGAAGCAGCTGTCATGTTTTCTCCAGTTGTGACCTCATCAGATTTATGAAGTAAGCTGAGCTGAACAGAGTTTATATTTGGCTCTGAAACCTCTTTTGAGAATTCAAAATAATGCAGGAAGTAGTGATGTGGATTCAACATGATTCCTCTCCAATTTTGGACTGACACAGTGTTTGAGGGTGCAGCTAGGAAACTACTGGTGGGACCTGTCTTTCAGACAAGGTATTAGCTCTTTTTTGAGAAAATCCACACAAAGCTTGCTCAAGAGAGAGGTGCACCGCAGCACTTTTAATGTACAGTTGTCACTGATACACTCCAAAACAGAAAGAAGAGCAGAAACTCAACACGTCCTGTAGGAGCCAACGGCTCCACTCCCTTGCCTCTTTCCAAGTTACAGCATGACTCGTACAGCTTACGGTCTCCCCCTTTGCTCTGTATTCACCCTGCAAAACACGTTCTCTTCTTCAGTGACAACCCCCTGGGTTTTCCCTGCCTGCCTCAGTCCACACAGTCATTCTTTTAACACCCTGTACTTTAATATGAGAAAGAAGTTAAAGGTAAGGAGAGCTGGCCTCCGTCATTATTTTATCTGCTTGCATTCCTTCCACATTCGCTCCTTCGTGCTCTTTCCTCTCCCTCCCTGTTTGCTTTTCTTCTCCCTACAGCGCTGACCTTAGAGATAAGGTAACAGAGTCACTTCTTCAGAAGTCTTAAGGCTCATCTTCTACTTTCAGTTCTTGCATAGCTCCTGCACTGACATAAGTGATGGTGCACTAGTGTGTCTCGGAGCAGCCTCTAGCCACAAGGCTTGACGTGTTCCACTTCCACTGCTGAATTTCCAAAGATTTAATAACTAACCTGACTTTCTAGATGAACAGTCATTCTTCATGACAGCCATTAAATCTGTCCTACATAAAGTAAATAGCTGCCCATAATATTAGGGTGTCTAGTATCCCACTCAAATCATGAGATTTCACTCAGTATCAGCTGTGTGCTTAAGTCTTCCCTAGCTTACATCTTTTGTGCAAAATGAGTGAAGCCTCCCACCTGTGGTGACAGGACCACCTAGGAAATGTCCTTCCAGTGGCTTGGAGCTGTAAGGGGAATGGCTGAGTCAGTCAGCATTCACACCTCACGGAGCTGGCGCTCTGTCCACTGGGACCTTTCAAAAGAATTAAAAGGGCTTTGGACGAGGCCTGAAGGCTGGGACTTCTTGGACAATCCTGGGTCACAGTGACGAACCACAGGGAGCCAGAAAAACTCTTAAACCCCGAGCTCTATTGTGAACACACAGCTTTCTGCCTCCCTCATACAACAGGGAACCTAAGCAGAGCCTGTGTCCTGTCACTTTTGGTGTGAAGAACACACTGTTCTTTTCTTTTGGGCAGATCGATACATTTTCCTTTCTTTTCATAACATGCTGCCTCATGAGCTATACAGCAAATGAAGGCTGTGTCGTATAGGAGACAGAAAAATTGAATTTTAACACTTCTTTCTGTGCCACACAACTGGTCTCTGTACAAATGCAGAAATCCCTAAGTGACCTACAACAAATACAAGAAACCATCGCCTTGCTACTAATACCCAGCTGCAGTCATGAAGAGCAAAAACACATGAAGGGAGGAGTTGCCAGCAGGATAGTAGCACTGAAGGCCGTGTTTCGGGAACTTCCCTGGGTCCGTGGGACTCTGAGGTTGGTCCTCCTGGGAGGAAGATGCAAGGTGCTGCTTTGTCCTCAGGGTGAGGGGGCTGCTGGGTGGTGGTATCAGGTTTGTCACACAGCTCCGTTATGGTAGTTTGGAGGATAAGCTGTTAACGTGCACTGTGAATCGTGTTTTTAAGAGTTTGTAAAACGTTTATAGGCAAGGCAGTGTCAGCCTCTTCTGACGTTGAGGGAAAAAAGAGACGGTCCTTGGGTGATTTCTTGTAAGTAATTTAAATTAATCCCTCCCTAAATTAATCTCTCTGCCTATATCTTGCCATTGACTGTACAGGCGTTCAGAGAACCATCTCACATGTATGTTTCTGATATCCTACAAACTAGAAGGGTTATTCTTGTCTGGAGCTAATGCAAATATTATTTAAATATGCNAATGTTTATAGGCAAGGCAGTGTCAGCCTCTTCTGACATTGAGGGAAAAAAGAGACGGTCCTTGGGTGATTTCTTGTAAGTAATTTAAATTAATCCCTCCCTAAATTAATCTCTCTGCCTATATCTTGCCATTGACTGTACAGGCGTTCAGAGAACCATCTCACATGTATGTTTCTGATATCCTACAAACTAGAAGGGTTATTCTTGTCTGGAGCTAATGCAAATATTATTTAAATATGCAAATAGACCAGGAAAAAGAGGTGGTGTTCTAGAATTTCAGGATCTGAAGTCTATCGGCCTACTACCTTGGTCATTTGTTTTTTCTTTGGAGCTAAAGTCTAGCATCCACTCTAATGAGCAGACTTTCATATTTACTGTTCACCATCAGAGAAAAGCTGGCCTGCTTGTGAAGCTAAAACCATATCCTCAGTGGAAGAAAATGGATACAGAAAAAGCAGATGGGCATGAATTTCACAGCAGTGGAATCTTTTACTCCAAATAGGTGATCTATAGAAAGAGTTGCTACAANTTCTAATGAACAGACTTTCATATTTATTGTTCACCATCAGAGAAAAGCTGGTCTGCTTGTGAAGCTAAAACCATATCCTCAGTGGAAGAAAATGGATACAGAAAAAGCAGATGGGCATGAATTTCACAGCAGTGGAATCTTTTACTCCAATTAGGTGATCTATAGAAAGAGTTGCTACAAAAATGAGTTTGCTCAGTATGTGCAAGGATGAGACGCTTGAAGCAGTGAGTACCCAAAGTTTGCCTATAACGATACTGAGCAACTCGGTAATGACTCCTCTAGACTTCAGGAGCTCTTTGGAAGACCAGGTAAACGCAACCTATATAACCAGTAGACAAGTTTGGCATTAATTTTTGAGATAGTAATCTTTTGCAGATTTTAAACTATTTTAAAATTTACATTCCTGATGGATTATACAAATTAAACATGTGTGTGTATATATCTATATGTATACTCACATATAATATATATACAAATCAGTATAGGGTTATAAGCTCCTGGAAACACTAATGTGTTCACAGGTGCACTTGTGTTTTGCATCCTGAGATTAAAATTTCAGCAGGTGAAACAATTCATTACCCAGAAATTACTAGATCATTAGTCATTTAACTCAAATTTGGGTTTTGAGTCAAATAAGGCGAGGGGGACTGGAGTCTTAAACTAGCTACTTCCCTGTTTTCATATCTCCTTTACATTGGTATTTCACTCCACAGGTTTTATGAGAAGTTTCATTCTGGCAAAATGTTTACAACTTATTTATTAACCCTTCAGACTGAAGGGGAGGTGGGAGATGATAGCCGACAGATTAATGTGTGAGCATCGTAGTTTATAACCCATTATCACACAGTGCCGTTTCTTTCAAACAGTAAAGCTACAACCCGTCATGAGAACAACTTAGAGTGACAAAGAGGATCAGAGTGTAAAACTACAAGATTTTTTCATTCTTTGAAATCCGTAGGACAGAGATCCTAGTGACACACCATGACATAAATGCTGATTACTTTTATGCCACAGAAAGCCAGTGATTGGAGATCTGACCTCTAGCAGAAAAACACCTGTCTGGGTAAATAATTCTACTGTATTATAAAGAAAGAAGAAAGTGACGAGGTACTTTAAATCAATTTTTAATCATACCCACAAAAATGGGTATCTGTCATGGTGATGTGAGGGGAAGGACAAAGATCATCCTGTCAGGCTTGTTCATTGGAGAAAAAATATGCTTTTAAGTGGTGTTCCATCATTCCTCGCTGAGCCAGCCTGCCTTTGGTGGATGACTGACTGCTGTCTTTTGGAAGGGTAGCAATCAATCATGGGCTGGCCCAGCTCCCACAGAGCATGCTGGTAGGCTTCTTAGTAAGATACAGGGAGAACCAGAAACCCTGGGTTTTAAATACGTGGCCAAATGCTTAAGAGTACTTGAAATTATAATTCTGCTATCTAGTATTCCCTTGAACCTCTGCATGTATTTTGTATCCTTTTATGGGCTTTTTAAGGTTTCGGTTACTTATGGTGGTGCAGCTAAATTTCTACCTTTGCACTGTAGGTCTCTGCTGAAGTCAGGCACCCTGAACTGCCTCGGGAAGCCAAGAAGAAAACCAGGCATTTTTACAAAACAATTCCTCTGACCAGTTTTAGACATCTGCACTAGGATGAGATGATTTTCGTGTGAGGAGCAGTCATTTCTCCCTGCTAAAACCACTAATACTAGAAAGAGTATTTCAGGTGTGCATTAGTAATGCTCTCATATGGCCAAATGAATTCTGCTATGTCCTAAAAATAAACAAAAAAATGTACCAGGCTTTTTACTATAGATTAGATGTGCCTAGGACACAAGATTGCTGGTGCCTGTGATCAGGCTCAAGTAAGGGCAGCTTCTGCCTTGCTGTTTCCCCATACCCCGTGTAAATAATTCAATCAGGCAACGAAGGAGACAAGAACAGAGGACCGATGAGGGCTGCAAGATATGGCTGTAGCAACTCCCCAGCAGGACCACTCACAGGGACTGCTGGGCCACCCTTACATACTCAGTACAAACTCAGATGTGAGGTTGTTTGTCATGCATTTCTCTTGATTTTCTCTGACGGTGGCTATCCTTGAGCCAGCTTGGTTCATGTCCGTACACATGTCAAACAAGCCCAAGCAGAAGACAAGGTGCTCTTGTTACAGAGGATGCTTGTATTTATAAGGATGTAGCTAGTTTCTTCAGAGTCTGAATTACTTTTGTTTTGAAAGTAAATCAAGGAGTTTTACTTTGGAGAAAGTCATGGAGTGCTGTTTACGTCCTTTTTTTTTTAGCAGCTGCAGGTAACAGTGGTCTTGTTCAAATATAAAGTGTTTAGGGCTAGAGTAGGAGGAGAGGTAGCTGCTGAGATGGGGGAGAAAGGATCTTCTTGAGAGTGCTGGAAGAAGTAATCTGGCTTCATACTTTAATGATTCTAGGAGTCCTTTTCAACATCTTTTAAGTGTGTTTCCTAAAGATTTTGTTATTTCTATTTAGTGCTGAGTGCTAAAACAAATCCCTGTGGTTGAGGACTTTCTACTTTCTCTCTCAACTAATCCTCTCCCGTTCCTATTTTCTTTTTGCTTTGACTGTATTTTTTTGTATTTTGTATTTTTTTCCTTTAATATTCTAGTCTCCTGGCAATTTCAAATGCAAACACATCCTTCTTCCAGTCAACTCTTGCCCCTACTCCAAACCTCTTCTCTTTACAGAAGAACGTACAAGGAGCTAATGACACACAATGTTTCTGTGGCATCTAATCTTATTTAAGGAGACAGAGGATGGTATCTTCAAGTAGGGGGGCACTTGTCTCTCAAGAGTGTCTGATCCTCTGGCAAATGAATGTAGCTTGTTCTTTCCACCTCTTTGAAAATATATTATCCCCACTAGGTGGAAGGAAAATACAGCTAACTGGCATTTTTTCAGATTTTACATATAAATTTTGAGGAAGTTAATAACACAGCTTCTCTAAAGAGTTAACATAAGACCTCTATAACAGGTAGTTGGGAAAGGTTCAGAACAATCGATAAAGTTATATAACAAAAATGCGGCAGAGCAGCGGACTCAGGCATGCTTCTTAGGCATAGCCAGTTGGGCATAGTCAGCGGGCCAGTCTCCAAATGAAAAGATGCAGAGCATATCCAGAAACTTCCACGGACCTCAGAGGCTGATCCTCTGCTTGCTCCATGGTTCAGGGTTCATTTTTCTCCCAACATTTGGCGGTCCTCCTGGGCAGGGCATGGGAGGATGGGAACGGAGAAGGACTACAACCACAGTCTTTCCTATCCCTTCTGTGTCACCTTGTTCTGTGGACGAGGGAATGATCACTATCACTAGGAAAGACTATCTTTTATACCCAGAGGCCTGTGATTTTCCCTCTCTGTTATATAAACCGAGCAGTATTATATTAATATTTCACATTGTTTCATATTCTTCTGGGCAGGAAACATGCCCATTCATCCTACAAAAGTTCCTTCTGAGCACTGTGAGCAAATAAAAGTAAGAACTAGCCGTCCAGGTCTCTTACCCAACAGGTTTAAGCTGTGTTAAAAAAGAAACGAAAAACTTTGGAACAGTTTCTTTCAAGTAGCAGATAAAAAAGAAAGGATGCTAATAACTGTGGAAATTTTCTACACAATTCAAAAGAAAGAAGTCGGGATTGAACTTGGGCGTTTTTGGTGCATCATGATCTAGTGCATTTAAATTCACTTTACTTTTTTTACACCTAAGGTCATAAGTCTTTATCTAAAAAATATCAAGGAAATCCCACCGTAACAGAACACTTTACTGCACCCACATGTCCTCCTTGGGAGACAGACAGAGAACAAACCGGGCAGATGTTAGATGTGTTGCTTAACGATGTGCTGGAGGGCATTCAGGCACAAAGGGTCTGCTGGAAAAACCTGGACAGAATAGAAGAGAACTTAGTGTATGGTCAAGTGAGGAATCATGATGCAGATGCTGTCATGCAGCAAGCTATAACAAGGTAATAATATCAATAATCTGCATGTTAATGAGTCAGAAATCTTCAGATTAAAGGTTTCCCAAGTGAGCTGTGAGACAGCAGACCTTGACAGCTTTATTGCTGTCGAATAGGGCAGTTTTCTTCATACTCATTGGTAGGTTTTTTCTCTATCACTTTCATGGACAATATAAGACCTCCAAATGAATTATTCTCTTCCAGAAACAGAAAAAACCCATGCCTTTTATACGTTTTGTTGTTGTTATTATCATAATCTTTGCTATCATGAGGATTTTTGTACCTATGCAAAAAATCGTATGTGGAGCTAAATGGAGCTAAATCTTAAAGCTAAATACTAAGTTTTGAAGTTACTGGTAAGCTTCAATTCTTTTTTTTTTTTTTTTTTTTTTTTT
>VZSC01000557.1:615325-660954 GCA_013398225.1 Steatornis caripensis
TTTTTTTTTTTTTTTTTGTTTCATGCTGGGACAAACCAAAAGCTTCTGGATGTTTTGAAAGAAAATGAAAGTATGATGTCAAAAAGTGCATTTTCTGTCTGAAAAGGTCAACTCTAGTCTCTTTCTGATTAGAAATGACCAGAGTCCTTAACTTCATGACTTAAATTTCTGAGCAAGAACATCCTTGAGAATTTAGCAGGAAAATATTTCATTGTCAAAACCACAGCATTCTTTAACAAAAACACATTTCATGAGTATACTCTAGGCAGTGGTAGGCCCACCATCTTGGACACAGTACATACATAAATGTAATAATCCATACCCAAAGTGGTCCAAATCTCAGAAGTCAACCCGGAGAAAGTATTTAGCCTGGGCTAAATTATATCTACCCTGAAATTTCTGAGACTTCATTATTTTACCCCAAATTTAGGATACTATAGTGTTAACATACTCTCGCCAGGTGAACTAGTTTGGTTGCCTACCTCCAG
Source organism: Steatornis caripensis (assembly GCA_013398225.1). NCBI lineage: Eukaryota > Metazoa > Chordata > Aves > Caprimulgiformes > Steatornithidae > Steatornis > Steatornis caripensis. Next base: position 615,814 of record VZSC01000557.1, read on the forward strand.
GGTAGCATTCACAGCGTGAGGACTCCATACTGAGGGATGCATTTGCCATCATCTATCAGAGATATTCGTGAGACCAACCACTTGGTTCTCCTTCCTTCCTCAGCTGACTGGCTTCCAAAACTGCTTACTGAAGCTCTTGACAATTCAAAGGTGCTTCACAAGGAGCCTTAGCAGCACAAAGCCCCCCAGGGCAGGGAAAAAAAGAAGTCTGCTAGATGATAGACTGACTGCCTGGGGGTCAGATACTGTTTTGGTCAGCTGCGTAACTGTGAAATCCTGGCTCTGGTCAGTAGGAAATATGTAACAGTACCGTTTCTTAAGCACAGGGACTGGATTGGCCCATCTCTTTCTTTTTTATCTCTGTATTCAAAGTATTGAGAAAGAGCACAGTTAATTATTTTTTAAGGCTCATTACAATAACAGTTCCAAATCTTTTCAGACGATGAAGACAACTGACAACTGAGGAGTGAAAGCTGAAAATTCTTGTTTTGTCTTGCTCACAAAGCTCAAACTCTGCTTCCTTAGCAACCCTCTCTGACCCGTGAACTGTAATCTTGGTACAACAATAGAAATTTAGCTCTGTTCTTGTATTGTGACAGAATTTCAAACCTGTATATGAGGTTTTAACTGTATAGCCTCTGGTAACATAACTTTGAGTCATGCAAGTGTTTGGAAATGGAGAAATTAGTAACATCTGGATAACGCAAGTACAACGTACTGTGTCTGCAGTCTTCTGCAAAGTTTAGCAATCTACAGCTTTTAATGGATTATGTAACAACTTCTGCCTTCCCTGCAGAAATATATTGAAATTGCACAAGATCTCCCACATCTTAGCTAAGCAGTTAAGAAACCTCAGACATAATTAAGCCATAAAACTTTGTACTCTGCGAAACAAGAAGGCTGTGTGACAGAAAGAAGAAAACTTCAGCGTGGGCCCAAATATTCTCGCAGAGGCAATTTTAGGAAGACCAAATATGAGATTAGTTTAGATCATGCCCTTTGTTCTTTCCGTATTAGTCCAGAAGTAAATACACATATAACCTACACAATATCATAATAAACAAAACAGGCATCCTCCTATTTCTTTTATCAGTCTCTCAAAACGATTAGGTAAGAGCAAGACACTCAAGCAAATATTTATGAGAAAACTCTTCCTGTTACTAGCAAGAACAAGGACTCCACTCAGCCCACAGCAAGTAGATAGAGATAGTTCATACAAAAATCAGACCCTTCCTTCTAGCTCCTAGCTGTGGAAGCAGTTGCAGTTTAACTGTATAGTCTTTGCTGCAGGTAAAGCAGCGGGGAGATCTGCAAAAGAAAGGTAGTGGTAGTTGCCTCTGCAGCAGTTCTCCCCTTTAGGGTAGTTTTGGGCCCCTCCATTCATATCTACTGCCACAGGTCCAACAGACATATGCCATGCATTGGTTCTGGCTCTGCAAAGAAAGAGCACTGCCAGGTCTTTGTGGGCAATGGAGCAGCTGAAGGTGAGCACTGCGCACGCATCCAGGTCAACTGGTACCAATGCAACGTTCATGTCAGCTGAGCCCATGTGAGACAGCAGGGTGAGCTCAGATCTGGAAGCCCAGGAGGTCACCCAAAGCTGAAGCTACAGTATTTGTGTGCAGTCTGGAGATGAGGCAAATTTTCATGGAAGTGCAAGCATGGGTAGGTACCAAAGGTACAGACTGGCAAGCCTGGATATGCCCTGACCTCTCTGGCTTGAGCTTCAGCTGGGTTACCCTCACCTCCCACCAATTTTCTGGTGGAGGCCAGAGCAGCTTCTTTTGTCCTTTGAAATGCAGAAAAAAATTCTGACTTGCCTATCTATGACCTCTCTTCATTTCCCACCTGCTACTACTACATCTTCCTGCAAAAGTATGCAAGGTAAAGCATGCCCCAGTGGTTTAAACGCCTTTAAATGCATGCTGTTGCCTTGGTCCAAAATAGTGTGAATGGCTTGACCTTCAGAGCACTCCTGCCCTCCACCCCTTCCACTTGCTCATGTTTTGGGATAGGGGGGTTGGGAAGGGGAGATGAATCCAACTATCATTTGAAATAAAACATTCAGACTATTTAATCCCTCTGGTAGCTGGTTCTGTTATGCATTTCTTTTTACAACGTTGTCAAAGGCATCTAGCAGCAGGGGTAACTGCCTTCTTGTCATGTGGGCTGACAAAGACATGAAGGTATAAAATAGGTTTTCCTCTTTCATTTCAAGTGATAAAGGTAAATTCCCTTTGCTGAGAGCCCCCCTACCTGATCCGTATTGTTGCTAATTTACTATTTCTATCACCGTGATGTGTTGGCTCTGCCAGAGATTGATGTTCTGTATGCAAATCGTTCCTTGTAAATATAACAACAAAGAGACCTTCTGCGAGCATTTAAACATAATAGTAAATGTTTTCTACTCCACATGTTACTTGCTACATTTTACTCACATTTATGTACTGAATTTCGGTTGCTAATATCTCCAGCACTGCAAAAGTTTAGGAGTGACTTTCCAAGTATGTCCTCCTCCTCTAAATCTTAGCAGCAGGCTCAGAAGTTTGACTTCTTCTCCAGTACCTAGAACTGCCTATAGGGAAAGGTGAAGGTTCTGTCTGAGGTCTTAAGAACAGCGTGAGGACAGCCTGATTTTCCCTCCCATACACAGCAGAGCAAAAAACGGCTGCCACTGTCTTAGCATTTTTAAAAATGTTATCCTTCCCAAAAGGCTGTAGCCATTAACCATTAATTTTGGCATTTAAACAAACCTTTTTCACCCAGATTCAGATAATCCAGGTTTTTAAATGTTTTTAAAGAGGCTTAGGGCTAGAATGATCTGACATATGTGGAAAACCCAGGAACCTCTTTCAGAAACGACCTGTCTGGATATCAGTGTAACTTGGGTTCCATTTTCTTAAACTAAATTAAGTCCTCCTCCTATTTTGACTTGGTCCTTCTTCTTAAAGCTCAGTTTTGTAGTGTGGCTCACAAATCTGAGAGCAGGCAGCGCTCCTCTCCTCTGTCCACACAGGTAATTTCTGCTGAAGCAGCCTCAGGTCACAGGCTAAGAGCTCAGTAACTCTCCCTGGCTCTTTCATTCGCAAGGATTTAACAAGGCCATACAGACTTTCTCCATCTCCTGGCTTTCACTTCTAAGTCACAGGCTGGACTCAGCCTTAACACATGAGGTATGATTTATAAAGCCATTACGAAGTACTCATCACCTCAAGTACATGGCTGCTCAGTGGAAAGGGAAGGTATGGAAAATAAATGTGTGCTTTCCAAGAATACAAAGAGAAAAAGAATTGCAAAGTTAATCACAGCACAGTTCAAACAAGGGCTACCTTTCTGTGGCTGGCTTTGAATTCACTGCAGATACCAGATTTGTTTTCACAAAAAAACCCCCAACCCTATAGCAACCTTCTTTTGTGTAATTAAGGACATATGCTGTGGTCAAAATGGAAGCCTGTTCATAACTGCTACATAAACGCATAATATGAACAGTTTTTATCAACACAGATTTATACAGAACAAGCTCAGTGACAGGGCAGTATTCTTAAAGGTGACCGAAGTAAGGCTTCGGACCAAAGTAAGGCTCCGAAGGGACGGAGCTCCCAGAAGCCAGAACTGAGATGTGAAAACCCTTACTCAAATGGTGGGTTTATAAGAGCTAGAAGCAGTGTGCACATAGACCTTCAGGTTCCCAAGAAATACAGCTCCGTGTGACCCAGAGCAGACTCAAAGGTGACAGCATCAAACATTTTAGCACCTTGTTTATGCTTAAGCTTGATGACAGTCCAGAATTTAGGCATTGCAGTGTGTAAGCCCTAATGGCAACGGTGCCCAGTGGGGGCATTTGTAGCATGTGCTCTCCATTTCAGACTTCCCATGAAACATGATTACTATTTCTTTTCTGTAAAATGGGAAGAAGAAAAATTGTTGTCACTTCCCAACTCTGCTTTTTACAGTATTTTACCGGTTGGAGTGATCAACACAGGAAAGCGAAGAATGCATTTCAGGTCCTCCACGTGCTTTAGGTGGCCCTAGATAGATGCTGTCCATCTCTCGGATGTGGGCTAAACTGAGATGTGGGGTTTTGTTCTCCCTTCTTGAAATCCTGACATTGCACAGAAAGAAAGCCTCTGAGGATGCAGGATTAAAAACGCCATGCAGGAATCTGGATCTCTATGCTAGTGGCTTGAGCATGTACCTGTAAAGGAGAAAGCCTTATCCCTGTTCCCAAGACTGCACCCGATTACTTGTATTAAAGTATGCTGGTTCTTTGGGTTCCCATTCTGAAGGCATGTTTTAGGTGCAGAGACATAGATGTGCAATCTCTGCTGATACAGCTGACTTGTGTGTGACACCATTTGGACACACTGACACACAAATGTGCTGGAGCCATTACATCCTGCCTTGCAAGTGACTCTGATTTCACATGCAGGTCTTGAGACCCCTGCCTCAGATGGCTAGAACAATGCGCCAGCAATGGCAAGGCTGTGGTTTTAGAGCCCTTGAAGAATGGCTGTTTCTCTTTTCAGAGGTTGGGAGACTGCTAGGGCAAAGTAACCTATGTGCCTGGCCTGGTATGTTTTTCCTTAGCTACGCCCTTACAGCCACTGCTGGAAACAGAATAATGAGCTACACAAACCTTTGCAACACCATGCAATGTCATTCTTGTGCAACCCTTCCCATGTGCTGCAGGGAGCACACCTACCGTGGCCCAGGATTCAGATCTGGATTTCAGGCAGTGAAAAGCTACACTTTACAGCAGCTAACTTTTAATCATTTATTTGGCTTGATCTTTGTTCGGTCATGTCTGTAGGGAGAAGCAGATGAAATAACCTGTAATACACTAGAGACAGAGATAGTTGTCAGTCAATTCCCATTTAAAAAAAAAAAAAGATTTATCGTCTCTTGCTGCTAACAGCTCCATCACCTTGCCCACTGTCCTATTGTGAAGTTTATCAAACTACCGTGGCCGAAGTTCTCTACTGCAGTTATAATCAGTCAGACTTGGATCAGGATCTGTCTAGCTGCAATGTGTGTGTCATTATGTTGCAGTATCCAGGTTCTGTTTTTTTCAACAGAGGCTTTATAATATGAATTTCAGAGAAAAATGCTCAAAGAGTTGTACTAAACCTGAACCAAACACCAGTCTGAAATGCTTCCTCTCTGACATCCCACCCCCTGACCCCACTTCAACTGAACTGGAACTGAACGTGGACTGTGGGGTTTTTGAGGTCTTCATTGATCCTGAGCCAGAACTGAATGAAGGAAAGAATGAATTTCTGGTTACTGGTTCAGTGCAATGAACTGAGTAAAAACTAGCATTTCGAGCAGTATTTTTGGCTTGGAGACTGCTCATACTGGGATCTGCAGAGCAGTGTAGCATTGCAATCAGTCCCTCCCCTCACTCCAGTGTTTGGCACAAACCTTTGCCTCTGTACAGGAGCACCCTGTACCGCTCCATAGATCCCAGGAGGGGACCTGTTCAGCATGGGGTCTTCGATTACCATCATAAACAAAGCTCTGAGGCAGATCTGGGTCTACCTCTGCTTTCTGTTGCCCTATTCTTCCTATTCACTTCTCTAAGTAGAGTTGCCATCACTGGAGCACCTCGCTACATCGGTGGGTGTTTAAACCTGAACGTCTCTGATGTGTGTGTGCAAAACGGGACTCGAAGAGTTGTTTCTGCCACCCGTCCTTTGGTTTCTTGCCCCAGCTCTGGCACCTCTTGCATTCCTACTATCTATACTCTGGCTTCTTCCTCCCACATGCCAGATTTATGGTGATGAAGTGGTAGAGGTGTGCTGGGAATATGAGATGGGAAACAGAGGCTAAAGCTTCTTGCCTTCCTCTACAGGCTTACTACATAATATGATCCTGTCCATTTGTAAATGTTTTATTTCTCAGTTTTGACTGGTTTCTAAACCCTGTTATCTCTCAAGCAGCTTTAGTTTTATCTCAGTCCATTGTGGCAGTGAGCAAGGAAATGTGGTGGTTTGTTTCCCTGGAAATGCTCTTTTGCTGTTCATGCTCTTCAGGCATTAATATTATGTGTTACAGCTGTTTAAAAATTCAGTGGTAATTATGCACTCCAGCAGAGATGATGTCATCAGGATAAGAGTAAAATCCTCCTTTTTAGCCCAGATCAGTCAGGGAGATCTCTCCCACGTCACACCATTTATTCTGGGAATACAGATGCATTGCGCCCCAGTCAGGACATTGCTGTACCTACCCACCTTGCCCTTGGCTCAAGACGACACTGGCCTTCAGCAGTAGGGATGAATTGCCGTTCCTTCTCAAGTCCAACTGTAGTTTTGAATTTCAATATTTCCAATTATGAATTCAGCAAGAGGGTTACTACACAGTGGTCTTTTCTGACATAATTTCTTCAAAACTTCACTCATATAAGCCCAGAATTGATGACATTGCAGCATAGATCTCCTAATTTGTAACTCTATTATTAACTCCTAACTGCTCTACAAGAAAGCGTTCCAAATTATTATGAGACAAGAGTTGTTTATTGGTTTTATCATGAAAAAGGCCATTAAACACCATAACAGAAAGACAGTCTTTCCCCTGTAGACGTACTGACGCAGTAGAGACAAAATGTAATGCCTGTAAAGGAAGCCAGTTCACTGCCTAATCCTGGTCTTTAAGCAGCTTGCTGTGATTCGTGAATTCACTCTTGCCTTCCAAAAGCCACTTGTTTCTTTTGTTTCCAAAAATTTTGGAGGGTCTTTTCCTGTACCAGCTAAGTAACGTTGCAGAGGAGCATTAATTTCCTCTGGTTCACTTTTGTAAGAAGTGTTGATTTAGTGCATGCACTAGTATCGTGTTGATGCAATAGACAATCAGGTTTAGAGCTCTGGAGAAACCCAGGTCTTTAGCACAAAGAACCTCCTGATGACAATAAAGAGATATTTTCGATAACAGTTGATACAGTACCAGTGACACAACCAGTACCCCTGCCAGCCAGGATAGGCGTCCCATCTGTGCAAATGCTATCCAATTTGAAGCAATCAAGAAGAACGTGTTCACTGGCTGTCACATTTTCAACATGCTTTCTCAGTTATTCCATCAAACCTCAGCCAGCGGTGGTAGATATTGGCAGACACCAATCAGTTCCTGAATAATATCAGCATTTTCCCTCTCTTGCTGAACTTAAACACCCAGCTTCAGACTATCTGTTACATTGCAGGTCTCGTCAGTTGAGTGAGGAAAACATATACATGCAGCTGCTGAAAATCTAATTTATACTGGCACCTCAGTGAACTTTTCAAGCCTTTGCATCATCGCGGGGGCCCAGCCACAGCACTCATTTTGAGGTCATCACTCAGTGGAGCTCAGACGGGCCTCTTCTTCAGTACTCCAAAATGCATTTGCAAGGGGCTTTGCGCCTCCAGACTTTGCAGTGTCCAGCCTCGGCATCCCCAGGCAGAAAGGGTATTGGTCTGTATTGCAACAGAGACAGGAGGCGAGGGGGTTAGCAAGTGAACTCAGCCAGGCTCAGCTCACATCTTCGGTTGGCCTGTTCTGCAGGAGGGCTGTTAATAAACCGGCGACTTCATGAAGTGGAGGTTATCACAAGAGTTATAGTAACTTTCAGATCATTTGGGAAAGCTAACTGTGCCTGAAAGTGCCCCAGGGAAGCAGACGTCCTAAAACAACAGCCTGCAGGGCCAGGCTGCGGAACGCTTGGCCAAAAAGACGGTTTAGGAGATCTCTTCTGGACAGTAATAGCAGCATGTGTGCCATGTTTGGTGTAGTAATTATTGCTAGTATTTAAAATCATTAGAGCAAACCTAGGTTGCAGACAAGCAAATAGAGTCTCCTAGTCCAGCAGCCTGAACTGGGACAAGAGATGGAACCTGTGGTCTTGGCATGAACAAATTGAGCAAGTTGTACATTCAGGAAATCAGCAGCAGCCTGCCCCCTGCCCCGTCCTGCACCGAAGAGAGGAGGGGGGCTTCTCTGGAAGGGGGTGACGATTTGTCGTTTTGCCATTCAGCTCTGTCTGAAGTATCAGTGAAGATGTGTGGAGATTGAACCTGCCTCCTTGGGTAGGCGGCCGAGGCTTTGGCAGAAACACTGCGGTGGTACAGCTCTTCCTCCCCTTGTGCTGTCACTGTCACCGCCCTTTATTCCCTCTCTGTGTGCTGGGCTTATGAATATCATTTTGATGATAAAAGTAATTAAGTAGCTAGGTAAGAAAGTATGCACACCTGAAATAAGCAGTGGGGTGACTAGGAAAATTGCAGCACTTGAAGGACAGGTGAGACCCTGCTGGGTTCCTCATCCCTCCGTGTCTCTGCTTTGGTGCGGCAGAGCTGCCAGCTGGGACACAGCCTGGGTCTGTAGCTCCAGAGCTCCTGGCCACCCGCAGAGTGCTGCAGAGCTTTAGCCAGCTGTGATTACAGCACCTCCTTTCAACAGCAGGGTTCTTTATGGACGGAAGGTTATTTGTCTTGGTCGTTCGTTTGTTCTACTGGTCTTCATAGACATTAAATACAATACATGCCATGGACAGGAATGCATTTTTAATAAATGGAAGGGTAAAGCTGTTGGACTATATTTTTTGGAAGAAAACAGATCTAATCTTCCGCACTCATACTATGGATTTTTACTACTGTGTTCAAATAAAAAAAAAGTCTTAATTGGTACATTGGCGTATAGCTTCAATTTCTATTTACCCATGCTTGAAGCCCAATGAAATGCTAATGGCTTGAGGACTGCTGCCTATGTTTAATGTCAAGCTTGCAGATGGATCCCTCAACATCCACAAAGTCCTGATAATCAACAGTGCAGCCTGCTTTAACATGCAGTGGCTGTTAATAGTGTTGTGAGGACAAAGAAGGAGTTGGAATAGGGTGAAGCAAGCTTTGTTGAACCTCGTGGGTTTGTGCACTCTGTTCTCAGAATAAAACCAAGCAGAGGAAGTGTCAGACCTGAAAAGTCATTCTGACAATGAGTCAGATCACTGAAAATATGGAGTAAAATCCTGAAACTAGTGAAAATCACCATGGCCAGACCTTACTTCGGGATCCCGTGTATAAACCTCTTATCTCTGACTGCAGCTTCAACAAGGTGTTATTCATAATGACCTCTGCAAATACAGACTTAATGAAAGTCGTGAGACTCTCACTGAAGACAAGAGCTGAACAAAATGCAGTTTCGTTCACCTATTTTTAGGAAGAAAAGGTTCATAAGCACAGATGGGAACACTGCGAGTACCATAAATGTTCAGACTAAATTGTATTAAAACAAATTTTCATATTGTAAGTGACATTTTAAATACGCTTCTCCTTCTGAAAAATTTCAAGCAATGAATAATGGAGCTGAATCACATGGAGCACAAGGCATCTTGTAGCCAGTGAGTGCTCAAAAGCACTGACTCACTTCAGATCTTGATTTTTTCTTTTTTGAAAGCTTCACCTGCAATGAATGTGACCTAGTGAATTAAACAAGTAAAAATAGAGGAAAAAGCAGCAAATAGTTTATGAGCCATCCACTGAAAAAAAGATTTGTTAACATAAAATTTTCATTAAACAACTATAAATAATGAATTTGCTGGTGTTTACACTGAACGATTTCTTAGCTGCTCTTTTCCTTTTCTCTGCTGGCAAAAAGCAACTTCCATTTTTACAAGAACGCAAGACCATCAGTCCGGAGGGAGGTCCTGACATACGCTTCCTCTCCCACTCCAGACTGACGTTGCCTCCTGGTTAGTGAAGGGGATAAGGCTATGAGCTGGTTTTTGTTCCGAGTGCTATGACTGAACCTAGAAAAAGTCCTAAAATAGGACCCCAAAGCCCACTTGCCTGGCTCCATGATGTAATACTGAGGCCACAATTTTGGGTTTTTAGTTGCTTGCTTACTTTCTGGCCCCTTAAGTACTTTGTTCTTGCCACACCATGCCATAACTTCAGCAGGAAGCGTTAGTTAAGTCTTGGTGCCCGTGAGTAGTCAGGGTTTGCTGCCATTTGATGCCTGTTACTGCTGATGGTTCCCCTCTTTTTTGAGGGGGCAGGTGGGAAAGAGTCTGGGCTGAGTGAAGGGACGTGGTTCTGCACCACTGTGGCTTAGATCCTCCTGAGGAAGATGTAGGATTAATTTTTCTACTGCTGAAGAGAAGACTGAAATCTGCTTCTTTCTCCACAGAGATTAGATTCATACACAAACGAGGAAACCATCTTGCCCAACAAATTTTCCTAGAGAAAACATCTGCTCTCCACTTGCTCAGGAACCCAGCCCTGAAAAAGGACTTGCCAAAAAACCCGCTATCTCTAGTATGCAGTCCATCCAGAAAGCCTGAGCCCCTGGGAAAGGTGGGAGTGAGGGGCCCATCCCTGTAGGTGCTGCTTCCTCTTGCTTTGGTCCAAGAAGGTCCTTTCTCTGGGGAGGAAAACAAAAAAGAGCAGGTCTGGACTGTGTTTTGGAGGAGTTCGCTTACCTCTGTGGCCAGAGCCTATATGGCACGTCATTGTCCCTCCAAATCACGCTGGGAGAGAATGAGTCACATTGAAATTGAATTTCTTGAAAATTTCACAGTACCTTCTTGCTGAGCATTTCCTCATTTTGTTTATTTTCATGCAACCTCATTCAATTTTCCTTCCACATAAAGGCATAATAAATGACCAGAGTGATGATATACTGACTCTGCACTAAGTTACTGTTACTAATCCTCCAGTTGCCCAAGCTCTGATGGCATCCCAACACTGCATTAGAAAATCTGGTCTCTTCATTTCAAGGCAAGATAATCTAAATGTGCCCTATAAGGCCAGATACTATGAAGATCGGTTTTGACTTTGAGTCAATTAGAATTAAAGTTTACTTGTTTCATTACCATACACTGGCAAACTCGGCAACCTATTGGGCTGCTGGTTTTGAGAAGATCAGAATGATAGTATTTTTAAGCAACTTTGATGGTAAACCTAAGATGACAACACACTTGTTTTTAGATTCAGTCAAATCTCCAGTTAAAAGACCCCTAGGGTCATGATAGATATATTGGAGGAAAGTTTGGGTTCCTTTTAAGTCCTATGGGAAAGGGGCTCATTTAGTTGATTGAGTTAGCTCATTTAATCAGTTAGCTTAATTTCAGTGAGGCTGTGCTTCAGAAGCATTGAAGCACCACGAAAAAGCAATTTCCTCTGTGTTTCACATATTAAATCATAAAGTTCCAAAATAGTAAGAGACATTGCAATAGGGTAACAGTAAATTTTGAATATTTGTTAGCAGGATGGGAATTTTCACTAATGAATATATATATATATATATATATGTACAAGTATTTTTTAGAAACTATTTTGTTTTAGAGCAGGAGACAAACGACAGACCGACCGATTTGTCTGAGTACATTCCAGTCTGAAAGCTTAATGCCTGGGTCAGCACCAAAGGGACTTTTCTTTACAAATCACTACAAAGATTACAAGACAAATCTTGACCCAAACTACTTTGTCATGATCATAAGACTCTATTCAGCTTAACTAATGCTGACGTATTTTAATTTTAAACTGCCAGCATTTGGTGAGAAGGATAATGTATACATACAGCCTGAAGTCTGGAGCTATAGAAGCACCAGAGTTATAACACTGAGTGTCTCACAGTAATGTGTTCCCAGGAGCAGAAAGCAGGTCTCGGAGTCAGATGCCTGGGATCCATGCCATGGAGTGAGGGGGAAAATCTGGCCCTGAGGCACAGAGTACAATGATGATGTGCCAAGAGCCACCTGTGCACCAGTGAGGAACACCAAGTGGGGAGGGCAAGATACAAGTGCTTGGATAATTAAAGGGGAAGATGAGACTGGCTGAAGTAAGAGAAACACAAAATCAAAGCCCTTTAATGCTTCAAGGGAACATGACCCTTTAGCTTCTAGGGGATTCTAGGGCACTTCACATGAGGTCTTTCAGTCTCTCCTTTCAGGTTATGTCTCATTGCATGAAATAATTAAACGAGCCCTGAGCCAGGGAGAGAAAGGGATAGTTCTTCCATAACTAGCAGTAAAAACTTTAGCAAGTGAAATGTAAAACCCTGTTAAAGCAGTCCAAGAAAAAATAATAGAGAAGGTTGTGAGAGGCAATTTGCTAAAGGTATGAAACCTCACAACAACAAAAACTTCAAAAGCACCAGAAGCAGGACATCTACCATGATTGGTGAGGTCCAGAAGCGAGCAATATATAAAAGCATCACACAGGGAAGACAAGGTCATTGCAAGAAATTTGAATGAGTACTGGAGGGGATGAACCTCAAGGTAAATGGGTATCCACACAGCTGGTACCACATCTTCTGGTACGGGAAGGCATGAAGTAGCAGCAACTGCTTCTGGTGGGAAGCATATCTTCTGCTCCTCCAGGGAAAGGAAGTAATTGGATTTCTTTATGTTCACAGAGAGGTGAAGGAGACACCTGAGACTTTGCTGTTCTTCAGGGGGTACCTATTCAGGTAAAACCTGTCTTGGCTGGAAAAAACAGTGGACTGGGGTACAAAACAAATCAATAAATAACAATAAATAATTTCAAAGAACTGTAAAGGACTTAAAGACCTTGGTTTATTCTGCGAATAAGCAAAGTATAGGCTCTAGATATCAGAAAAATGAAAGGCAACGAGTGTAACACTTTTTTTTTTTTTCAAACCAGGACTGCAAGAGAAGTGGGCAAATAAAGGCTGTTGTACCAAGCAAACTCATAGAAAGTTATGTAAAGAATAGATTTACTAGATGTGGGGGAAAAAAAATGATTTATTGAGGAATAGTCAACACAGCTTTTACCAAGGCAAGTCATGACTCACAAATCTGTGAGCACTCTGTGAAGGTGTAAAGAAGTGTATGAATAAAGGTGATTCAGTTGATATAGTGTTTGAGGGTTTCGAGAAAGCTTTCAACAAGGTTCACCCCAAAGGTTCTTAGACAGATGAAGCTGTCATTTGGAAAGGCCTCACATGGATTAATAACTGACTAAATGATTGGAAAAAAGGAAGAACAAATTATACATTTTTCATAGTAGGGAAATGTTAACTGTGCTGGGGTCTCACCACGCTCTCAGAGGGAAGCTCAAAAAGGGGGCTGGGTGGCAAAGTTTGGTGGTAATACAAAATTACTTAGTACAGTCAAATCTAAAGCTAACTGTGAATGATTGCAGAGGATCTTGCTATACACAAAATGCAGCATTGATATGTGCAATATAATGCATCTGGGAAAAAAATATTTCTAGCCATGCATATACTGTTCTTGGCTCTAAAATAGCTGTTACCAGTCAAGAAGTAAATCTTGCAGTTGTTTCTGTAAGCTCATTGCTCAGCAGCGGTCAAAAGGATAAACAGACTGTTAGGAATTATTTTAGGGAGAGGAATTGAGAGCCAGACCAAAAACATTTTTAACCATCTGTACAAGTGTCTGGTGCAGACATATTCTGAAGACTGCACATAGGGCTGGTCCTTCCTTCTTCTCATAAAAAGCAGAATTGAAAGACGCACCAAAAAGTTTGATCAGAGAACAACCTGCTCAGGAGGAGGGACAAAAAAGACCACCGTTGGCTTTGAAAGTGGCAAAAGGGAAAGGCATATGCTAAAACACAATTAAGTTAGTACAGGGTTAGAGAAAGGGCATGAGGAAGGACTATTCCCTGATTCTGGTCACACAGGAATTAATGGGACTTCAATGCCGAAGCATCAAGCAGCAATTTTAAAACAAACTGAAGACGATGTTTTTTTCACACGGCTTATAACTAAAGAAGACATTCATTGCTGAGAGAAGCTGCAGAGGCAAAAATGCAAATAGATTCAGGAAGAGATTAGCTAAATTAAGACAGGTCCATTGGCACTCATTAAACAGGTTGGTCTCTGTATGACCTTCAGCTCAGGTGCTCTCTAAGGCACTGACGGCCGGAAGAGGTGCTTGGCCAAAGATCTGCCTGTACTCATTCTGAACCTCTCCTGTGTATCTCTTACTGAGTAGTTTGGGAAACAGGTTTGGGGCTAGTTGGGCCTGAACCAGGTTGGTTGTTATTATATTCTTATGTTAACGAACTAAGCAATTATTGGATTCACTGTACTCCTTTGGGAGCAACCTCTGTTCCAGTGAGTATGAATATACCCTTGATTCAGCAAATCACGTCTGCTGTTCCTTGGCATTTCTAATATGCTGCCTGTGAGTGAGCCACGTGGAGCCAAGGGTGGGCTACGCCTGTGCTCGATGTTAGATGTGCAACTACAGACTCACCGTCTGATAACAAAGGAAAGATGTTTACAGTATAAAAGTATAAGTGCAAAGCTTGTTTTTGGCGGTCTGAATTCCCGTGTATGCTAAATGAGAGGCAAGGATACAGAAATGTGGCTGGATTATAGTGGATACAGACACACCAGCTGCTTTTACATTTTCCTATTTTAAAATGTATTAGTGGACTAAACAAGTTTCTGAAAATTTACCTCTTCTCAGCAAGCATCTATTATCAGTTTAACACAAAATCAGTACTTATACAATATGTCAAACTGCTCTGTGTTGTTTACTTATATTATGCTAATACGTTCCAGAAGAAGGAAGCAAGGTCTAACAGCAGGTCCTCCCTGGCAGTGGTTCCTCAGGCAAAATTCTGGCAATATTACATGGTGGAGGAAATCCCTGAGTAGATGAGCTACATGATAAATCATTGAGAGTGTCAAGAATTATCTGTAGCATTTAGCAATAAAACACAATATTTTCAGCATCATGTAAGCCAGGATCTGATTTCAATAGCTGTAATTTTATGTGCGATAATATTGCTCTGTGCGTGTATGTATGTGTGTGTGCGCATGCAGACATTCTTTGAGCAGGGGAAGGAAGGGGATGTGCTAAATGGTATTTACACCTGACAACAAGAGCATCTGCTGCTTCTTCTTCCGGAAAAAATTCATCCAGAGCAAAGCACATCCGTGTACAATAGGACAGGGATAAGCAGGTGTAGGTATCCGCATAAGAAGGCAATAAGGAAGGAAGTGTGATTGCTGCTGAGGTGGGCCCACGATGCTTCACTGCCAGACCCACACAAAGGGCTGATAAAGAGATGTGCTGAGGACATCAGAGCTGAGGTTTGTCTGAGGGGCAGTTTTAACTGGGAAGTTTTTGTGCCCTTTTACATGTCTTCTCATGGAAGAGTACCTCCCTCCACCTCCTCCACAGGTCCTGTATATAGTCCTTCCACAGTCTTGTGCAGCACTGTCCTCTTAACGCACAGATGATAATGACACATATTTAATGTAATAGGAGTATTTGACAGCAGACACACATATCATTTATCACTGCAAGTGGAAAATGAAAAGGGGAATTGTTATTATTTCACTCATTTAGCAATTTCATTCACAGAACCCAAGTGCTTCGAAGAGCATGTCCACAGCATTATACATGTATATTATACGTGCAGCATATACTAGGAGAAATCAAGGAAGAGAATAGTGAAGTCATTTGCTCAAAGTCACCCAAAGCATGTTTTTTTTAAATCACAGGCCATTGCAGGCAAGACTGCTTCCCATTTACTGTATGCATTATTCAGTAAGAGTTGCTGTTGTTCTGTATGGAAAAAGTGATGTCAAATACACCACATTTTTTCAGTGCTGAAGGATGAAGATGTGAAGGATAGTGAATGAAATATGAGCTCGGTGCATTTTTCTTAAGGCAAAGTCAATAATATGACAATTAAAAAGGTGACCACATAAACAAACGTTTCCTTTCCATCGTAGCACTAAAAAATGTGTTACTCAGATAGAATGAACAGTACATTGATGTTAAAATTTAACCAAATACATTTCTATAATAGGTCAGTCTGCTTTTCAGACTGCAGTCTTTAGACTCTTCTGTGTCCACGGACTACTTTTAAATGACCCATGAAATGGCACCGCGACGTCAATGTTGAAATTAGACTAGCTATAGAGTTTGCACTACCATTTGAAAAAAAGTTTGCAGGTCTGTAAATTGCACAAGGTGGAAAATCTCTTAAGTAGATAATATATTTAGATTGCATCCAGCCTGATAAACTTTGATTGCTTTTCTAGAACATATATCTTTGATCTACTACAAACATGTTAATCCATTACAGTCTTCGCAGTTGCATGTGGTTTTTATTTTGCTTGGTTTTTCTTGTCACTGTTCAGGTCTTACTCAGCACTCATCTCAGTTTTATCTCTGAGACTCATAGATAGATTTGGTCAAAGATGTTCTGTTTGTTTGCCTATTTCTCAGGAACCGCTATTGCTTCGGACTATGAGACTGTTCCATGGAAGCAAAAACCTTGTGAGGTTTAGTAACAGAGGATGAAATTTGCCATTGACAAAGAAAGACGCTTGCAGCACATTCTGTGATTTTTATTTTAATGGTAATTTTCAATGAAATTTGAGTTTGGATAGGAATTAAACCTATTACCACATGTGTTGAATTTAGCAGATCCATTTGACCCAAAAGGAATTATGAACTTTTAGTGGAAGCCCAAACAACTGATACTAAAGAAATATTTCTGAAACAGCAAAGTATTTTGTTATTTCGTTTTCAAATCAGAAGGTTTTTCTTTTCCTTTTCAAATGATTTTCAAGGCTTTTTTGTACTTTCTCCTTGCCTTAAACTAAAGATATATAAGTTTTAGCCACACCCAGAGGAAGCAAAACATTTCCTTGCAGGTTGAACAAAAATTTGCAAGGCACTTCAAAATGAAATAATTTCAAAGACACAAAGCTCTTGAAGAATGCGCATTCATTTTGAGTGATTTCTGCTCAGCCAGTGTGTCATTTAAGTCACTGTGGCACAGCTTAGGTGGGCCTCAAAGATAACAGAAACCTTGTATTGGCCTTCACACATCTCGAGTGATCCGCCCAGATTTGACACAATGTGCTGGGTTTGGCTGGGGTAGATTTAATTTTCTTCATAGTAGTTATGTTTTGGATTTGTGCTGATTTTTTTTGATTTGTGTTGATAACGCAGAGATGGTTTAGTTACCGCTGAGCAGGGCTCACACAGTGTCAAGGCCTCTTCTGCCTCTGACACCGCCCCACCAGCGAGTGGGCTGGGGGTGCACAAGGAGTTGGGAGGGGACACAGCCGGGACAGCTGATCCCAACTGACCACAGGGATATCCCACACCGTATGGAATCATGCTCAGCCTATACAGCTGGGGGAAGAAGAAGGAAGCAGAAAGGCATTCAGCCTGATGGCATTTGTCTTCCCAAGTCACTGTTAAGCGTGATGGAGCCCTGCTTTCCCGGAGATGGCTCAACACCTGCCTGCCCATGGGAAGCAGTGAATGAATTCCTTGTTTTGCCTTGCTTGCATGCATGGCTTTTGCTTTACCCATTAAACTGTCTTTATCTCAACCCACGGGTTTTCTCACTTTTACTCTTTGGATTCTCTCCCCCATCCCGCCACAGGAGGAGTGAGCAAGTGACTGTGTGGGGCTTAGTTGCCGGCTGGGGTTAAACCATGACACTCAATTAATTCAAGACTGGCTGCTTCCTCAGGCTGACAATGCAAAGAGGGAAAAAAAAAAGATTCCACAGCAACCACAGGGTTTTTCTGGTTGTCATTACCCCATGTAAGCATGCATTGGCATCTTGATTACTTTTCAACACTGTATCTTTCTGATACAAGTATGTTTGTTGTTTAAATCACTGAAGACTCATTCTGCCACAGCCTTATAGGCATAGTTTGTATCACCATTATCCACAACAAAACTAGCAACAGGACATGATTCAATAGATCATTAATGTTGAAAAAGACTAACACCTTTCATCCAGGACTTCAGAAATCCCATCAATTAGCAAGCAAACACTGCAAGTTACAGTAATTCCAAGCAATTCAGTCTACCAATAATGACTTGTTACTCTGATGAAACCACAGAAAACCACAGAACTCCTGCCTTATTAAAAGGAAAACTATAAAGTTCAGCAGACAAAGCCAAACAGACCACAACATCAAGGGCCTTTTGAAGATTAATACATTGACTAAATTACCAGAGATTCATTTGGAAGCAAATGACACAGACATTCATTACATCTGCAGCCACTTCTAATTTATCAGAATATGTTCTTCATTTGCAACTTTATTTCTTAACTTATGGCTGTAGATGATAGAGTATTGATTTTTTTTTCAGGATAAACTTTTGGGGTTCATGGTCTAGACACCTTTAGAGGAAATCTGAATCTCAAACGACTCATTTGGAAATTATCCTGCCAGTGAGAGTTATGTTTGCTGAGGCATGGATAGGAAAAGCTAGTGAGTACTGTTGCAGCTGTGTTATATAAAAGGAAGAGACAATTTAATGGAAAATTTCATACTTTGCAGAAATTTGATTGCCTATTTTCTCTATGTAGATATCTTATTAGAGCAGCTACAGCTGCTGCACTGAAGGTATATTTTCACTGATGATGATCAGGGTGGGAGTGCCAGAGCAGTATGTGGAATTTAACATTTTATTCTGTTGCAGAATTACAACAAACATTTACAAATCTCTCAGTTGTTATTTTTCTTTTATTAGACAGGAGTGAGAACTTGCTCCTTATGGCTGCTCTTTTTTTTTTTTTTTCAAAGGGACACAGAGTATTGTTGGTGCCAGGATCCTACTGGGTTGGGTGTAATGGGAAAGAAATTATCAGTTAAGTGTGTCTGCCTCACCTGCTGATTTTACTGAATGCAGGATAAACTGATTCCTTTAGCACCATAAGTGTAGTCTGTCCCACATAATTCTCCCCTCGATATATCCCCTCTTCACCAATTTTAAGAAAAATATTAGATCCTTTTAAAATTACATCATGGAGCTACAACCTGGCTCTTCCTATATCTCTTTGTTTACAATTACTGGTGGAGGTGAATATATCACAAATTCTACATGGCAAAATCTCTTATCTTCACAGCTATGATGATGATAGTTGTTTTTCTTCACTGAGGCCAAAATAATCCCAGAACTGTTGTCAAATGTTTTATATTCTGCAATTTGGAGTTTATTAGTGTTAACAGGGTAATATTATATAGTATTTGTGATGTGCAAAGTGCTGCAGGCTAAACATTCTTGGGCTACAATGGTTCAATAGCCAAAATAATTTAAAAACCCTATCTACATATTCTTCACAGAAATTTGTTTGATTTTCATAAAAACAAAATCATTGCTAAAGCTAGAGATTTTTAGCGATATTTAAAGTAAAGGAGCCTCTTTTACTTCAAGTTTACATGAACAGTTCTTTGACTTGAATGAATTTTGACTCTCCCAGTATTTTAAATTGTTCTGAAATATCTGCAGGGTGACCCCTGTTGTCCTGGAAGCCATTTGGTGATGGCTAAATGCACAACACCTGAAAGCAGCTGCTGTTAGGCTGTTTGCGGATGAGATGCTAACAGAAGTTTTCTGTCACTTCCACTCAGGACAATCGAGTGATGCATCATCTGAAGATAACTTTCCTTTAGAGACATAGCTTAGAACACAGCCGCTGGCATATCCCACCTACGGGTTTTGTAAAATCTTGAAACTTCCTTTTTTTACATCCAGTTCCATCTTACCACACTCACAGTCTCAGCAACCTCAATACAAGTAGCTGCATAGGCCACCTCAGCCTGGTCTAGAAATATGTCATGGGGTCTTACACCAAACTCTTCAGAACTGCAGTCCATCCAGTCAAGCAGGAGGTTGAAATACCACCTTCAGCAAAATAAATCAGTGACAAACATTGGCTTGAGTGTTGCCAGGATCTCAACGAATATTGTATTACTAACCTTTTTTGTTCTGAGTTCCCATCATGTATCGTGATGCCATTCTAGATGCCCCTTAGCACCTAAAGGAAGAGATGAATTGGCACAGAAGCAAGTGGAGAAACATCTCTCCAAAAACTGCTATAGTTACACTTCTAAGTAACTTACTCTCCTTGTCCATAACTCATAGTTCGAATCACTGCACTTGAAAATTCCAGCTCCTGCTGGGTCCAGAGATGGCTTTACCATCAGATAAACTTCTGGCCAATAGGTTAGTCGCAGTTTAAGCAATGGACTACACAGTCCAATTTACAGCATGCTATGTTTTATAAAAAGGAGTTGATTGTCTTGCAAGTAATTCAAGGCATACTTTTTAAGAGAAGAGGGCCTTCAGCCTGTTCTGTCACTGGGATGGTATTGCAGCACATTTGGAATTGCAGCTAGTATCTCGGAGTACCACTGGGAAAGCACCATAAGCAACAGGGTCAAACAGCTGGTTTAAAGTTATTCTACTGGTAAGACCTGAGCGCTGGTCACTCTTTTAGCAAGCAGATGTAGAGTGGTGCAAACAACATTATAAGCAAATGAGAGGGAAAAAACCCAAACCAAAACATTTCTGTCTTCCCAATGAGTTTCCACTTGGAAATTCACAGTGCTTAGCAAAACAACAAGCAGAAAACAAAAGAAAGGAAGATTGTTTATATCACTTGGGGTTTACTGGGTAAATCACAGAATGGTAGGGGTCAGAAGGGACCTCCGGAGATCACCCAGTCCAACCCCNAAACCAAAACATTTCTGTCTTCCGAATGAGTTTCCACTTGGAAATTCACAGTGCTTAGCAAAACGACAAGCGGAAAACAAAAGAAAGGAAGATTGTTTATATCACTTGGGGTTTACTGGGTAAATCACAGAATGGTAGGGGTCAGAAGGGACCTCCGGAGATCACCCAGTCCAACCCCGCTGCTAAAGCAGGTGCCCCCAGAGCAGGGTGCACAGGAACACGTCTGGGTGGGTTTTGAATCTCTCCAGAGAAGGAGACTCCACAGCCTCCCTGGGCAGCCTCTGCCAGTGCTCTGTCACCCTCACAGTAAAGAAGTTCTTCCTCGTGTTCAGGTGGAACTGCCTGTGCTCCAATTTGTGCCCAAGGTATCATTGAAGGTATCATTGTAAACAGCACAACCATGCCTCCATAAAACAATCTGAAATCTGTTTTTTTTTTTGTCTCTGTACATTGCATTCAATTTCCTTGAGTTCATCTCCTTACGTTTGGGATCACCTTGAAGGAAAAAAAGGTCTTGAACTCATGGTAGACGATATTAACCTTCCAGGAAAAAAATATGTGGAAGACAATGTCCCAGCTTCCTATTCTAGCTGGAACTGAGATTGAAAAAGACAACAAAATTGCTCCAGAACCAAAGCCTGCTGACTTACACCTGCCTTTCCATTTACTTTAGTGTCTTGGAGTAGGAAATTTGCTGGTGACGAAAAGTCTTTGGCTTTTGCTACTGATAATGGCTTCCAGAGTGAGAAGGGAATTAAATTCATCCCTATACAGTGGATCAACACAATGCCATTACACCAGTTAAGAGCAGAGCTAGTCCTATTCCCAGCTCCAGGACTTGGTTGGTTTTGAAGTGATACATACAGTTTGTACTGCTCCATGAACTTGAGAGAATTTCAGCTTCAGGGAATCATTTGAAATGAGTAGGTTATTGAGTGGATTTTATCTTTCCAGTTTGTTCAGGGGCAAAACAGAGTAACAAGCAGCTTGTAGTGGATCTGGATACTGGGGTTTACTGAAGAACCAGAAAGATCAGAGCTTTTATCTTACCTGATTATTTAGCACACTCAGTCACTCCCTGCAGTACCTTCATGAGGTCTCAACTTCTCTCTCCAGCTGGTTTCTGCTGGTCTGGGAAGGTTGCGCAAAAATCATGTCGATTCATGCTGTGCTGCCGCTGCTTACAGCTAATGACCTTGGACACCACCATCCAAGGTTTCTGAACATCCCACTGCACTTGTCTTCACTCTGGTCTGATCTCCAAGAACTCCCCCTGCTTCCAAGATCTTTCCTCCAGTTGAAACCTTCTTTACCTCCTTCATTCTAGGTCCACTTCTCTCCAAGACAAGTTCTTCTTTCGGGGAACCTTTGGTTTTGGTCATATTTTCTTTCCACAGCCCCAAGTCTCTGTTTTTCCTAATCTAAATAGTCTAGGTGCAGAAGCACAGCACACGATCAGCCTCCTAATTGCTACTTCTGTCTTATGCGTCTTCACTACTGGGAGGATTCAAGACATGCAAGGTTTGTTCAGTCCAGGTGCTATCAAAATTCAGAACCAGCCTGTACTGCTTGCACCTAGCAAGCAGCAGGCTTCTACTTGAGAGTTCATAAGTTAAATTNTGTCGATTCATGCTGTGCTGCTGCTGCTTACAGCTAATGACATTGGACACCACCATCCAAGGTTTCTGAACATCCCACTGCACTTGTCTTCACTCTGGTCTGATCTCCAAGAACTCCCCCTGCTTCCAAGATCTTTCCTCCAGTTGAAACCTTCTTTACCTCCTTCATTCTAGGTCCACTTCTCTCCAAGACAAGTTCTTCTTTCGGGGAACCTTTGGTTTTGGTCATCTTTTCTTTCCACAGCCCCAAGTCTCTGTTTTTCCTAATCTAAATAGTCTAGGTGCAGAAGCACAGCACACGATCAGCCTCCTAATTGCTACTTCTGTCTTATGCGTCTTCACTACTGGGAGGATTCAAGACATGCAAGGTTTGTTCAGTCCAGGTGCTATCAAAATTCAGAACCAGCCTGTACTGCTTGCACCTAGCAAGCAGCAGGCTTCTACTTGAGAGTTCATAAGTTAAATTTCGGATATGCATCACCTCACATGTGCGTACACCCAATTATCTGCTGCTTGTTAGCATTTACAATTTAAGTGGGTTTTTTTCACCTACAACAGTTTGTTCATCAGAAATTTCAGTATCATCTGAGCAATATTCACCCTCAATGGTTGAATACAGCCAAATCCAAACACAGGGATGCCAAATTCTGCAAGAAATCTGCGGTCATCCACCTGTCCCCGTGGGATTCACTCAGGGTTAGAGACACAAGCAAATACAAAACATTCTGGAAACACAGTCCAATATCACTCTCTTGAATATACAAGTGAGTATTTACTGAAATGTTTGCAGCATTACTCTAGACCGAACAAGGCAGAGCTTCACTTAACTCCAGAGGGTCTGAACCTGAAATCAGCAGCTGAAACCAAGTCCCAGAAGCAAGTGATTCTGCTCACAGCCATAGAAGTTACGATTACCAGCTAGCATTAAGAAAACCGAGTTACTGTAAGGCTAACGGCATCATGCAAGTTCCACTGTCTCTTCTTTTTAACAAATTAACTAAATTAGTAAAGATGGTCCCCTTCCTGTTTCTGCTTTCCTAAAGAAGGCATGTATCCTGTTCACAATTAAATTAATCGTCAACTCCTTTTGACTCAAGCCGTACACGATCAGAGCCAAAATGAGCTTTAATTTATACAAACACTTAAAAACACAAGTGGAAGTGTTTGCATATTTCAAAGATAGAGCAGTGAGATGCAGAGTTAGACTAGGGACAAATGCAAACCTATGTGATTCAAAAAGGTCTCTGGTGATCAGAGGGGTTAATTAAAGAGCTATAAACAAGTTAAGTCGGTTTTTGATGCATGATGCTCCCTTGGAGCTTTCTGAGTGCAGTCCTGTAGATCCCATCTTCACTGAAAATAACTCTGTCTAGACCTGCTTATCTCAAAGATAAATCACCTGAATATGCATCCTGTGACTCAAGCTCAGCATACTATTTTGAAATAGAAGTTTTTAAATAGATGGTGTTTCCCAGCATAACTGAAGAGCTGTAACAGACAACAGATTTGGAATGTTCCTTGCTGGACTCAGATGAATTCAGGTGAGTCCTTACAAACACTGTCACACAGACAGACAGTAACAGACCCACATTCACAAAGCTCTGTGTGTGTGCTCCATCATAGCTCGTGGCACACAGTGAATTCAAAGCTACCTTTTAGTAAAGACAAGGGATAGAAAAGAAGAGAATAAAATAGGAAAAGGAAAAGCTCTCCTAGGGTTATTTCTGAGTGACCAAACAAGCATCTTCCTGAGATTGATCCCTCCAGTACAACAAATTATCACAACAATGAGGATGATTTCTCTCCCCCCTCCACTTTGTCTTCCCCCCCTTTATCTTCCCCCTAGTCATTCAGATAAGCATAGTACCATATCTTTTTCACTGGGACCTGCTCAGAGACTCTATTGTTTTTCCCCACTTCTGGTGTTCTCGGTGTTGATTGGAGCATGCTTTGATCAGGCACAAGTGGTGCAGGCTGATGGGTGGATAAGCTTTGTGCGCGTAGTATTGCTGGGTAATACTTATCAGCTAATACCTACTATGCTATCAGCTGACACTTGTTTTTTCTCTGTTATAAACCAGAGGCTATGGAATGTGAGGCAGGGGAAGGGAAGGGATTGGATTGGATTGGATTCGATTCGATTCGATTCGATTCTCATGCAGTGGGAGTTTGTAAGTGCACAGCCATGAGAATAACCACACAAGAACAACAGCATGAGAACAGCAAGTGAAAACGCCGTCCAAGAGGCTGCGAGGGAAAGGCAGGCTGCAGAATCGCAGAAGGGAGGCCTCCAGCGTGACACAGGTGAAGGCACTTTAGGCACTGCAATAGCATCTTGCTGCAGGAAGGAGCATTCCTGACAGTACTAGTGCACCTGTAAAACGTCAAGTGAAACTCTTCACCTGATTCTGTTTTGATTCCTATCCCGTGACTCTCTCACCCTCTGCAATTTTAAGCTGAGTGGCTAGGAAATATCTCCTGGCAGATGTTTGTGTTGATGAGTCCCTCAGGGCTGTCAACTCCTTTGGGAATCCAAGGTACTATGCCAATTCACAGGTCCGCAGTGACACCTCTCTGTCACCCGTCCCTGGTAGGTGTTGCAGTGTCCTGAGCAAGCACCCAGAAAGGTGAGTTGGGAGCCAGAGGCTCCAGCTAACACTTACCAAGGGCAACATCTCATCGAACAAGTTACAGCCTACAGCCAAGGTCTTGCAGATTAGCAGAAGATTGCTCTTGGTGAGTCCTAGGGAGGCATAGGGTGTGCAGCACTCCAAGCAAGCCACCGTGCACGTGAAAAAAAATGGCACAGTGATTGTAACTGCACGCAATGCTCAGTTGTCCCTCTAGCTTCAGAGATGGAGGACTGGCAGTAGGCACTGGTGATTAACACAGCATTACAGCAGGATGCTCAAATAAATAGGTCAAAACACTTTCAAATACCCTGCATTAAAGAGCTTACAACACATTTCCTGACATTCTGCTGTAAGCAAAGGTTAATCTTTTCTGGGGTCACTTGTAAGCAATTTCAGAGTTGTATTATGCTGATTTTGCAGTCTGCTTTGGGAGTACAGGTCCTACATCGGAAAACTGGAAGTCGAGTCCGGTGCTGACTGCTTTGCCTCCAGCTATTTTAAGAATAAAGACTTTTGCCTTATAGCTTTTACCTCCTGATCCCTTTTATTCTTGGAGAGCCTGCAGAGAAGTCTGCTTTAAGCCCAGGGGTCCCTCCGCGCAGTCTGCGCAGCGGGCTGCCACGGGAGGGGCAGATGGGACAGGAGGAAATCTGGTGGTTTTCTGCCAGCAACCTGCACAGCAGGCAGGGTTTGAAGCCCATGCATGCTGAACCAAACACAACAGGTTCCCGCACTCGGCAGTGTTTCATTCTGATGAAACCGCATTTCTCATTGGGAATGGGCTCCACCAGAAGATCTCTGGCCAGATTTAATCAGGGATGCTTGAAAACCATCCAAAACACAGGCCATGAAAGGAAATAACTACAAAAAATGCCAGCTTTTTCACATTTTCTGAATTGTTCGGTAATTACATTTGTTGAAGATATAATTCATGCCTGGTTGTTTAGAGTTGTCCCTGCAACATTTATCAGCTCATGCGCAATTATCTTCCCTTCCAGAATCGGTCTGTAATCAGTTCTATCAACCCTTTGAGATATTTGTTTGAAGACAATGTTTTTTGTAGGGAATAAAGATGGGAAAGAAAAATATTTTCAAAGCTGCAGCCAAAGAGAAAGACGGTAGTCAGACAACTAAAAGGAAAATGCAGATTTTTCTGACCTAGTGAGAATGGATTCATGAGGAGTTAATTTTTTTCCTCTTTCTGCTTTTTCTTCTTACACGTTATATTTCACTTCTCTTGCGAAACAGTGTGAAACTCTCATGCATGACCATAGCTCAAACTTTTTCTAAAGATGAAAAACTATATTGTTTTAACTCAATGATTGTGTACAAATGCTGTACTACATCAGTACAGTTCAAGCGGTATGATCTTTTGACTCTGAATGCAGCTGCACTAGTAGATGCTTTATACTAGTCTTAGAAATGAATAGGCAAAGTCGCTCTAACAAACTGTTAGGTCAAGATGGCCATGCCCACACTCAGGGTTTATTTGCGTGAATCAGCTGGTAGGAATTATTTCCTACCTTGCACAGTTACAGTGGTTAAAACTAAGAAAACATTGTCTATGTACCAGGCCATAAGGATGAAATGTTGAAAGTATCTGGCTGCTTTGTGCTCCTACAGCAAGATATAGTGCCTCTAAATCCAGTTTAGGAGCCTGATTAATCTCTAATTAAATAAGAGCTACAGCAATTTGTATCACTGGGGCTGCTCAGCCGGAGCACACAGTAAATTCACCTCCTGGAGAGGGCTGCTGCCCCTGTTTGGGCTGTCTCATGTGACTCTACTGACACAACCCAGCTTTATTCTCAATTCACCATGTCGGGAGAAGGGCTGCCACATTTCTTTGCTCCTCAGACAGACCCTGGCATTTGTTCTCCCTTCTTCCAACAATTTGTGAGCATTGTCCAAGAAGGTTTCCCTGGACTGATTCAAGCTGTCACTGGAAGCTGGTGGTTGGCTCGGTTCATCTGGTCTCACTCCATTGGGTTTGTGCCCCACCAGTGGCATGTTCCCACCTCCCCTTGGTATGTGATGGCTGATCTTCCCCCTCACCCAGGAGGCTGCTACCTTCATAAGCTGCTGGGAAAGCCTGGGTTTAAAGAGCTGGGTTTGGCTGGAGGGTTTTGTTTTGGTTTTGACGGTGCATTTTTGCTTATGCCCCTCCTTGGCTAGTCCTGGGCTGCTGAGTTTGCTGCCAACCTTCCTCCTGATCGTATTAAATCTGGTTGTACTTTGCGATGCCCAAAGCCACTGGCGTGCTGTTCTGCGATAAGGAAGACACCGCTTGCTCTGGATGATCTTGTGACTCAGCATCAAACAGGTGTGTGGCTGTCTGTGAGATTGGATGAGCAAGGACAGAAACACAGCTGTCTCCAGAAGCGAGTGCTTCGGCAAAGCTGGCTTTCTGTGCCTATCCTGAGGATGCCAGCCCTCGTGGAGTACATGAGTATTTAAGGCTAGCAGAGCAGTAATCTAGAACTATTTCTTCAGAAATGAAACAGTACAGAGGGCTTATTTTCTCACTGATCTTTAAGAAAAAGGGACAGCAGAGTGGCTGTCTAGGTAGCAATGCTAACGATTGGGTGTAAACTGGAGGAGAAGTGTTTGGATGCCTTGGACCGAGAAACCTAAGCATGAAGGATATGGTAATTCAGGATTTGAAGTCTGCTTCTTGTTAATGTAGGTGCCATTTGTAAAATGTAACTCTATATTCTGAGCATGCTCAACACATTTGTTTGCTCAGACCTGTGCTTGGTTAGAGCCAGCTGATGTGGTTAAAGGTACTTCCTCGCTGCAAAAGTTTCTGACGTGATATTCACCTATTGGTTCTTAAAGTCAGTATTTATACAGTACCACTAAGATGTGAAGTGCTTTCCTGAAAAACAGTCTTGATGCTGTCTCCAGGGAGACAACAACTTGGTGGTATAAAATGTAGATTTTTTTAATTAGTAGAGTGATCCTCTCTTGTTTGGCTTCAGTGAATTACTTGCACAAGGGCTACAAGTTGAGTAGAGATTTGTAGACTCAAGCTAGACTTAAACTAGAGAAAATAAGACAAGAGGACATATGTTACAGGGTTAATGAGAATGAAAAATAGCGATTACAGTAATATAGTCAGAAAGTCACACTCAATGTGTTATCACAGCAGCAGCACTGGTCTTCCTATTTTTAGGTTCAGTACTTTGTGAGGGAAGATTAGCTTTTTGCAAAGGGTGTTTTAAGAGAGAATGAGCAGAAGACTAGTGAGAGGATTATGAAAGCAGGTCTAGGCATTAGGCACTGATGACAAAAAGTCCATTAACAAGAGCCAGAGAAGTGGATGAAGGAAGCAGCCAGTAGAAAGGTTTGGGAAAAAAAGAAATCCAGTCTTGCAAAACCAAACCAAAACACTTGTTCACAATGAATATATATTTTGGTTATGCTTCTGGCCATAAAATCAACCCCAAAAAATATTTCATGAGAAGGGGTTTCAGGAAGATTCCAGTCTGAGACATGTAACACGAGTTTTATTGCTATTATTTTCCAGCCTCTTCATTGTATGTCTGGAGTATTCATGTTAATTTTCCTTTTTTCTCTTCCAACAAAAACGTGAAATCAATGTGTTCCTGAGAAGGAGAGGGCAGGGTAGGCCACTTCTGATTTTGTTGATGGAGAATCAAAACCTTTTGGGGAAATAAGAAATTTGCATGTGTAAATTCTGGATTTTGTGAAAAGGGCATATTCTGTTGGGATTATTTATCCTAGACAATCTTGACCATTTCTAATGACTGGCAAATCTTCATGGCTAGTGCAGAGAGCAACCAGAAATGTCTCCAGAGGTCTGGACTAGATCAAAGTTAGCTTAGGTTTTGGAATATTTCAGAGGGATTCTGTGATTTCTCTTTCGGGACCTCTGGTTTGTGGGGTCTATCGCCTTATTTTGTATCAGAGACCTCTCATGGTTTTGAGAGGTCACTGAAAGACTCTTTCTCTCTTCTTACCAGCTCTCAATCAAGCTCTTCCAGCTCCTGTGGAGAGGTGTCTTTGAGTATTCCAGACATGTGCTAAGTGAGAAAGGTGTTTACCTCATGACCCCATTTCACAGATTTCCTCCGTTATGTGATAATGTGATAATGACTGTCTCGTTAGCTAGTTACTTTGAAATCATTCCTTGCTCAAAAGAAGTTAAATCAAAATGAACAGTGAATTATTTGGTTTCGGTATCTGAAATAGATGAACAGTGCCATTGTCAATATTTATGAAAGATACATCAAGACATTAAATACACCAAATTAAATTTTAAATGTCTTTCTCTTCCCCTGTCCGGCTGACTTGTTATAGACTTTTTATGGTACATGTTTCCTGAGGTGTTCTGTCTTCCTTTGTGGCTTAGGTTTCATTCATCACAGGGAAACCATTCTTAGTGGAGCATGAGAGTTTCATAACTGATTTCTTTGACGTCTCCAGAAGGATCTGGACAGAGTTAATCTTCCATCTCCTCTCCAAATCTATGCCTTCCCCCGTGAAATATATTTATCTCTAACTCATGCAGGGGGTAGTCTTGGTACTCCTGTAACTAAATTAAGAATCAGCTCATTTATTTTTAAGTTGCATATGTCACCTTGTAATAAGAAGACTTGCCCGACTGTTTCACAGTTCCTAGGCACAACAGAATGTAAAATTCATCCCTTCACAGCCTTTGATGACTATGTGCACCTTTCAGCATGAACCATGTCTGCCCACCAAACACATTTTTATTGATCTGTACATTAACAAACATGCGAAGTGTGACCAAAACAGGTAGCTCATTACTGAATCCTGACTGAAATAAGCATTTGTCTTCCTTTGGGATAATGCAGACGAAAGCATGGGGACCCTTTCTTGGAGCAAGCTCCCCAGGGAAACAGGGTGGATCTGGAGGCTGACTGTCTTTAAGAAGTGCTGTATAGCTTGCTTTGAGGAACCCTTTCCACAACAGGGTAGCATTTAACAGCACCGGCATCCTCTTCCATTGGGTAAGCTACAAATCAGTGAAAAATTAAAGATAGGAATACAGTCTAAAAATCATTATTTAAATCCTGTCACAAGCAGAATTTTTACATGCATAAAGTATGACACCAGCAACTCCACTAACTCTTGGTGGAGAGTCCTTTTTCTGATTGCACATCATTAGGTTGGTACTGTATATGGAGGTACTCAAATACTAAAGAAATAGTAACTTACATGAATGTATCAGCCCTATAGGCAGAGGAGGCAAACGCAAAGGAAGAACAATTCCTCTCCCATAACAAAAGCAGCAGAAGCTGGGTGCTCTGAGGGGTGCTAGGTTTAAGCACAAACGGCTCAGTAACACTGCAGCTGTTTTGATGAAACACGGTCCTCCTCCACAGTGCTACTATCCAGGAAAGACAGGAGTGTCTGAGAAAACTAATGTACCTCCAACATCAAAAGGTGCCAATGTCTAGTTGAACCCCACGACTGCTTCGAGTTGTGCCAATCCAATTAGCTTCATCCTCTCCTCCTGCCCTCATTCCTTGATAGTTAAGATCCTCCATCAAACACGTCATTCCCATCATGCTCCTGACGCACTGGCTACAGTATAAATGTACCAGGGTGGCACTGAGTAATCCTCACTGCCCATGTGCAAACAGCATCTTCCTATGCAAGAGAAGCCCTGGAGCAGCTGAGGAGGCTGGTTTTGCAGGAGCTGTAGCTTGATACATCAGCACAGAGGAGATGCACCACAAAGAATTAAGGTTTAATCTTGCATCTTCCCACACAGCATCCTTAAGGAACCTCTGCCTAATTTAGTGGAAAGGAAAAAAAAAAAAGCACATATGGATATTGTTAACACCTGCTCTTCATTTCATAAGGTAAGAATAGGGCTGANGTAGCTTGATACATCAGCACAGAGGAGATGCACCACAAAGAATTAAGGTTTAATCTTGCATCTTCCCACACAGCATCCTTAAGGAACCTCTGCCTAATTTAGTGGAAAGGAAAAAAAAAAAAGCACATATGGATATTGTTAACACCTGCTCTTCATTTCATAAGGTAAGAATAGGGCTGAGCTTCCCATGCTCTCAAGCTAAACTGTCAGCACAATTCTGGCAACAGATTTTTAAACACCTTTGGCGATGCAAGAAGCAAAAGAACACCGACTGATTTTAAGATCAAAGGCTGAGTTTACAGGTTGGCAAAAAAAAAAAAAATCCTCTCCTCTCTTGTAAGCAGCACAAATAAGCGACGTAAATCTCAGAGAGCTGCAATGGGACCACACACTGATATTCTCCCCAGTGCTACTCTGCTAGAGCCTCCCCAGTTTTTTCCTCCAGTTCAGACATGCACCACAAATGTTAGGTGTCATTTAGGGGGGAACGATGGGGAACTCACTGGTCTCTGCTGTTTGAGACAAAAGCACGTTACATAATGTATGTGGTAAAATTCATTTTGGTGGGAGATGAGGGAAACGCCATAAATAGCCAATGGGCTGCTTGAGCGAGTGCGAGCGCTCCCCAGCCTCCCAAAGCTCGTGCAGGCTGAGTGGAGTCACCGAGGAATATCTGTCGTTCTGGGACAGATAACCTTTGCTCCATCAAAACGCTATTATTTTAGCAGTTATTTCCTTAAATTGTGGATTAGTTAAACCTGATTTTCTCATGTACTCAGGGACGAATCTAGGCGCTGCACTGTGGATAAAGCAGAACACAACGTGCCACTTCAGCACACCCAGAGATGGTTCAAATTTCTCAAAACGTACTGTTTCAAACGATACCTTTTCTGCTCACCTCCCCAGGTGCTTACGACTTTTTCTTAGACCCAGTTCCAGCGACCCTGCTGTGCCTGTGCAAGTGAGGAGTGTCCCTGATGGCACCACGACATAACGTGCTGCCCAGGGCTGTCATCCTGCACCTCTGTCTTCCGCCACACACAGCCGGCAAAGCTCTGGCAGCCCCTGGGACAGCGGTTGCTCCTGGCAAGTCTTGTTTCCCACAGAGGAAGTCGAGTAACACTGCAGGGCACGTTTGCTCCAGGAGCTTGGAGTCTGTCAGCCCACCCTCCAGACCCGCAGCAGCCTGTGTGTGTTACAGAGTACTTCTAGGAAATGATACAGCCCAAAGCTAGCAAGGGACTCCTTTTGGTGATCATCTGTTGGTTTACTGCAGTTTGGCACAGCATCTTCCTGTGGCGCATGGCCATCTAGATTTGGATATATCTGTAGCTCAGCCATTGCAGTGACCATACACATGCCTGAGATACGTTTGGTTCAGCTCACATTAGTGCTGCTGGCAAGGAAGCTGCAGTAGCCCAGGGCTTGGCATGAAAACAGTCCACCACGGGTTTAATCGGTTGCTTCAGCCAGTTCTGTAGCTCACAGTGAGCTACTTGGACACACAGTGCTGGTTATTGTGAAGCCGGCTGATGTGCACCTCCAAAAGCTGTGGCATGGACGTATCCTTTGTGGTTTGTGAACGTGGGCTTACATGCCTCGGTTTCTCACCCGTGTTCTCTTCATCACTAAGGTCAGCGATGGCAATTCTGCCCAAGGGGAGCTGGACAGGACCCACCAGATGCTGCTGCTTTTGAACCAGGAGGACGGTGCCCGCATCTGCCTTTGCAGCCTGTGCCATGCTCCAAGCCAAGCCTGGGACTGCAATGGGCAACGATGCCTCGACCCACTAACATTTGGCCTTCAAGCCAGCCCAAGTAGGATCTGTGGGTTCCTCATCCTGTCTCAGAGTAGCAGCTAATGCTATGCTGGCAAGCGCCAAGCCAACATCTTTCACCCTTAGTTCCCTTTGGCCTGAGTATTAGAACACTTTTTGCTTTTCTTTTCTTCTCTCTCTTTTTTTTTTTTCCCTTAGCACTGACAATTTTCCCTGGGCAGCTCTCCTATTGGAAATAAATTACATGTCAATTTTTGATGGAGATGTGTCAGCTGAAGCCCAAGTGTTGAGAATAAGACCCATTTCACTTGTGATGTATACTTCAAGTTTGAAGCATGCCAGGCCTCCAGAGGCAAAAGTTACGTGCATTAACTCACTCCTCCAGCATCTTCTCTTTCTCCTGGGTGAAAGCACCATGTGCCTGCAGTCTATCTCAGCTGGGTACATCCCTAGGACATGGGGCAGCGAGGGACTGTGACAGCTCTCCTGAACTCAGGCAGTGTGTTTTGCCCTCTCAGAGGTACCTATCAAACTGACGAAGCCCAGAAATTAGGGTGGTGGATGGGGGAAGGGTGAGAAGATGGACGCAGAATTTGCCCCATGTCTCTTGTTATGGGGGGAAGAGTGAAAAGATTGAAGCAGAGTTTGCCCGGTGTTGTTGCAGTCTCTGAAATAATATTGACATATTTCATGGCACTGCATCCTAACACAGAAAAAAGACCATAGTCTCAGCCTTTGCTGTGAGTTCCCTGACATCTTTATACACCTTTAACCAATGTGGAAGGCAGAGGTGTGATAAAAACGCAAAACCAGGGTCACCTCGTTATTCACAGTAGCAGGTTAAATGCCGCAGAATTTGTCCCTGTTACTCTGAGCAGCTCTTTTTTGATACAAATCTCCCCAGAAAGGATTTGAGGTCATGATTTACCTGAGAGGAAAGAGAGGGAAGGGAGAACATCCAGGAAAAATCGATGAATTCAGACCAGCTTTTTAAACAATAAATATTTCAAAAATAGCCAAAGGTCAAAAACTGCAATAAACTTTGATCAAGGTCAGCATTTATCTCCACATAAATATCTTCTTAACAGAGGTGGAGTTTTTTTGGCTGAACAAAGCTTAAGAGAAAGTTTTCCATGCAAATGACATTTTGTAAAAAAAAATCAGCAGGAAAATCTCTCAGCCAGCCTAGGTTTAAAATCATGTTTTGGAGACTTTTATGATCCCTTGAGATAAGAATTTCATTCGGCTGAGTGACATGTACATTGCATACAGCACTTTAAAATCCACAGTGAGAGAAGATTTCCTGACTTCAGCACATATATCATGTCTGTGAACGTTGGCTGCTTTGTTTTCATTACACTTGCCTTCCTTGTCAGCACCCCAGCTAAAATAAAGCAATCCCCAGGCAACTTTCACAAACATATAGTGGGAAGAACGTACATTCATTGTGTGGGGTCAAATTCCGCACTGCACAACTCCATTTACTTTAATTGAATGTGACTCAGACAACATACACAGTCAGAAGTGTGTATTTGCCTCCATATGTGGGGCTTTGGGAACCTTTTTAAATTAGCTGCAATTATTTGCCCACCACTGGTTCTTGGCATAGAACACCTGAATGAAGGAGTAAATTTTTAATAGCAATTCCTCTGATTCATGAAAGAAAATAAACTGAAAACCTTATTCCATTCCCTCACTCTCCCCACCAACCACAGAAATATCAAAGCTGCAGCAATGCCCATATACGCCCATGCCTAACCTAAAAATCGAGATTTATTCTTGCATTCGGCAAGTTATTCTTTCAGAACTTTGCACCACCTGAGCAAACACAAAATGAAGGCGCGTCAGAAAAGACTGAGAGGTTATTTCAGATCCTGCCTGTAAACATTTCTTGCTACTTCATTTTCAGAAGTTGCTTGCAGCTGATTATCACTTTGGAGCAGTTCCCCATATACAAAAGATTGTCCAGTTGCTTGTTTCTAACTCGCCTTTATTTTTGCAAAAGTCCAAGGAAGATTAAAATAAATGAAAAGTCAGGCTGATGCTCTCTGAAGGGGCAAACTTCTTTGCTAGTCAATAAATAGATCCTTGAAATTCTCTTCTGACAGCCTTGGAATTGGGCTTCTATCACTAACGCCAAAGCTGTGATTTAAAGTTGAAGGGCACGATTCTCTTCTTGGTTACAGCGATGCAAATCTTGAATTTCAAGGAAGTCATCGGATTGGCTTCAGGAGAGCTTTGTTGGGTTGGCTGCTGAGTAGATGAGATCTGGATCTCGTCCCTCAGTTCTTTGAAGTATTAGCATTACCCCTTGAATGACAACATTGCATTTTCACATTTATAATTACACCCTTATCATACAGGATTTTGCTCATCTGTGAAGAACCCCTCACAAATGCTTTTGACTCAGTGTGGAAATCTAGAAGCTCAAATCAGCAAGAAACACTACTGAGTTTCCCTCCATAATCTGTGACATGCATTTGAAAATGAAGAGGTTATTTTTAATTATAATTGACATTTTTTCCTCCTGGTTCTCCCAGAGAAGGCACTCATCTTACAGGAAAAGTGGTGCCACTTACATCGTCATGATGGAAGCTCAGTGGAAGTGGCTGTGAACAGGCCTCTAGGGAGCTTAAAAAAGCATGTTTGCTAGACTGCGAAGTTTAAAACCAGGGAGCTTGATTTTCCCAGCCCTTCCAAGGGTCTCTGAGTAAGAGAGGAAGGAGAAGGAGCTTCTTCCCTGCCCATACCGTGGCCCTCAGGGCTGGGCATTATGGGGCCTCCATTGGCGGACACCTCTGTGCTGAGGATGCAGCATCGCTCCCAGTCTCCTGGGTCCAAATCTGCAGGCTGGGACCTGTGGCAGCCCCGTGGCAAGGCAAGCCCTGGGGATGCACCCTGCTCCTCTGCCCGTATTTCCCTGAGGAGGAAACACAGGTTCAAATGTAAGTTCAAACTTCTGAAACTGGGGCCAAGATTTCCCATTGGTTTATTTTAGCAAGGTTTATTTGCTATTGCCGTATGTTCTACACTGTTCTCTCTGTCCGCTTGTCCTTCCTTACCCCTGACCCTGCACCAGCCCCTGCTAAGTCAGCAAACGTGGTTCAGAGCCATAAGCACATGGTCAGAAAATGCACTAGGTAAGTGTAGAAAACACACAGTTAAATTAGGAAGTAGCATCAGTTCAGCACAGTGTGACTTTCCTGGGGATGCAAATATCAGCACAGCAAAGCACTTTCTGAACCAGACAAGCTATTAATAAATACTTTATTTTTTTCAAGAGCTTTGAAAAGAAATTGAGGATTGGGAAATTTTGCAGCATTGAACAACAGCTCCTGTGACACCTTCTGTCCCGGGTTTCCCCCGAGCGCTGGCACAAGCCCTTTCCCTCACTTTTGCAATGTCTGCTGAACCGGCCTATTCAGAGGCGATTATTAGTGCCAGCTACAGCAGAAGCAGCACCACATTTCTGGTTTTCTCGGCAAACAAACATTTAAGCCCTCCCGGCAGAACAATCGTGTCGCAGGGGAAAAAATGCCCTTGGTCATCAGATCTGTCAAGATTTAGTAACTCTTTGTACCAGGATTGTAACGTCCCCAGCAGGCAACACGGTTGACACACAATGTCGCTTGGCATTATTTTATTGAGTTGACTCCCACAAGTCACACAAAGATCTCTGGGAAGCTTCAGTTCTCTTGACCTAGTGCAGAGGAGACGGACTCGCCTGGGTTCCTGTAGAAGAGTCAGAGGATGCTAGTGGCTAGGAAAACTCAAACAGGAAAGCAGGGTCAAAGCCCAGTGATGAGCCTCAGCACTTTCGGGCCTTGTAAGATCTCCCCAGCAGCTGGAGAGAGCACTGATTGCTTTTAGAAAGAACTGATTTAGGAGGAGCTCTGCCTGCTGATGGACAAAACCAGTGGCTTTCTAAAACAAGAAGCTCAGGTTTCATACTGTGAGTGTTGGTATCGCAATAGTTAAGTAAACCTCTGCTCAAGCAGTACAAAGTGTACAGCAACTGAAACTGCAGAAGTCCACACAGCAGCAATGAGATAAATTTAATAAATGGTGTAGCACAACTGGGGTCAGATACGTAGCTTACGGGCATGGTATCTTATCATTTCAGAAACCCATACATCAGAGCTGAAACATACATATCCTGTATCCACCACCAAAGCAGAAAAAAATATTTTCAACTAGTGTGGGACAAAGTCGGGAGTTTTGTGCAAGGGATAAAAAATATGCGGTAATATGGCCAAGAAAAAAAAAGGAGAGAGTGTTCCTTCTTGGAGAAATAAATTTTGAGGGTATACCTGTTTTAGCAGTACCCAAGGGAAAAGCAAACAAGCAAACTATGTGGTATTAGAGAGAGACCAAGACAGAAGGTAAGACTGGGCAGAATGTTCCCAGAAAATATATATATAGCATGTCAAAAGCAGCTAGTCAAATAGAATTTGACTCATGGCCTGGTTACTCACAGTTCCCCTTCACGGGTAATTCAGGGGCTGCCTTTTTACCAACTTACAGGCAAACTTGCAATCCAATGCAAAAAAAAGGTCCAGAGGTAAAAGTCCAGTTCTGGGGAGGAAAGTGGATTGGGGAAGACTTTTACTTCATTATGGAAACGCAGAAAAAATTACGCCCAAAGATGCAGAAGCAGCAAATAGCAGCATCCAGCAGAATAAACACTACTCAAGCTATCCAGACCAACCGAATCTATCAGATTATGCTAGAAAACTATTTTTTCTTTCAAGCTGATGAAAATTTAGTCATTTGAGCACACAGAGCTAGCTGGAACCTGGGATCATAAGGATGGGGGAAAAAAGAAGGCAAAAAAAATGTGCCTGCATGTGTAAAACTAGCTCAGCTGAACCTCCTCAAATATCCAGTTTGTATTGGATTCAGATAAAAGTCCAGGTTAGTCTTCTGTCCTATTTGGACCTGTTCACTCACCACACATCACAACAGCACATGTATTTTTATTGGCTTCCTCTATCCACACCACTATATTCAGTCCTTTTGCTATATTGTTGCATTGATTTCTTCTGCCCAAATCACACTATTGATTTTCCCTGCTCCTGTTACACATCTCCTACACTTCTCTCAACCACCTGCTTGGTATAATACAGCAAGTGTAAGATTAAGTGTTCATCTTACAAACACTTATGCATGTGAAAAATTCACACACAAAGATCAATCCAAGGCCACCATCCTGTTTCAGGGTCTATGTATAATGTCGTATGTGATCTTTTTTTATAGAATAAAAGGATTACATGAAAGTATAAAATGAGTGTTGTACACAATCCTTTGCTCTTGTTATTCATCAAGGCAATAGCAAAGAGTTCAAGGCTAACACTGAGCTTTCAGCTGTTCTGCCAAAACTATTCTGAAGTGCAGTTTTAGTTTAAGTTATTAACACAGAGATGAAAGCAAGACTTGTCTGCCCAGAATGGGCTGGATTTCCAACTGAGGTCAGGACCCGCAGTTGCAGTCAGATTTTAAGGAAAGGACAGCGCCTGATACGCCCTGTGCCGAGTGTCTGGATTTTTTCACATACTCTGCACTGGAGACATCGAGGTTGTTGGGGAGTCATCTCCTGACTGTGGTTGCAAAGCCTTTGGAAATTCTACTTCAAAACACAATCCGTGTATCAGACATAGATGTATATCTTTCACATCTGGTCGGAAACT
Source organism: Steatornis caripensis (assembly GCA_013398225.1). Classification (NCBI taxonomy): domain Eukaryota; kingdom Metazoa; phylum Chordata; class Aves; order Caprimulgiformes; family Steatornithidae; genus Steatornis; species Steatornis caripensis. Next base: position 653,869 of record VZSC01000557.1, read on the forward strand.
TTCTATCTACACTTTTTCTGTGGGTAATTAAATATTTCAATCTTTAAATATATCTTTTACCATGAAATGTATGGCTTTAATTGTATACCAAACAGTTCTTAGTGAAAACCAGAAATTTCACATATATCAGCAGCGTTGGTTTTTTTCAGATTTTCAGTAAGAGTTAATATATTCCACAGGAGAAAGAGTGTGTGTGTTTTTCAGAGTTGCTGTAATGTTTAATAAAATTACATTTAATGTAATTGTGTATGTGCTGCTCCAAGAAGAGACATTTTAATATGAAGAACTGAGTAATTCTGTAACATTAAAAAAATTATAGTCTGAATAGTGTATTGAAATACATCAATGATATGGAGAGAATATGCTCTAAGTTTTTATATGAGATGCTATTACAAATTTTACATTGTAAGATGTTTAGTACCCAGCAATTATTTTGTAAGTAGAAATAATTTCCCTTGAATTACAAACTGTCACTCTACCTCCCCAAACTCTTGTGAAGGTGAGGAGGAGTTACTTTGGAGATTTCTTTGTCAAACAATATAAGAACCTCTTGCACAACACTATTTCTTTCAGTCACTCCTGTTTTGAAGCAAGGGAAAAGACACATATAAAATAACCCTGCCAAAGCAAGAATGGACAATTTGAATGCATGGGGAAAACAGTGCTGCCTGATTATTATTACTGTGCAGTTTCACAGGTCCCTTGGATGTTATTTACTAACAACTTTATAGCTCTTTCATCCAAAACTCCAAGAATTTGCAGCAAAATGTTGTAGCCACAAGGGAGAGATTTTCTTGTTCATATAAAAACCTCACGGTGACACTATGAAAACGGTACTGCTTAACAATCTTTATGCGATGCTAAACATTTGACAGACCTGTCTATGACCACCTTACGGAGGATTTGCTAGCCTGGGGAGCCAGAGGTAAGAGCATCATCTTACACTGAGCGACCTTTGCAGATTAGTCACAAAACAAGTTTTTCAAAAATGTTTGCCCAGAGCTTTTAACCAAGAAGACCAGCAGCAACATTGTTCTTTAGGAGAAAGAGGAGAAGGTGAACAAGCTGTTACCTTCTTGACCGCAGCGTAACTCCTTAGCTGTACATTCCAATTACCTACAACAGAATCACCGATAGGCGCAAGCAAGAAAAGGGCTTCTCGGTGGGACTGGCAAACTCTGCATAACTCAAAATGCCATATCAGTTCCTCTCAGGTATTTGGAGGAGCTATATTGTTGCAATCAGAAGATACCTCTGCTCATATGGAGGTTATGCTGGCTAAAGTGAAGAAAAAAAATCGCATAAGAACTTGGACAAATCTGCAAGAAGGCGGCCCTCTCTCTCATGGGCGCTCCCTGCAACCCATCTGCCCCGTGCAGCAGTCTGGAGCAGGCGCTGCTCCCCTCGATATGCCCCGTGATGTAGTCCTCCACTACCACAACCAGGTGTCACAACCTAGGGACAAGAGGAGAAGGCCTGTGCTCCTGCACCGGGGAGTGACATTTTGGGATCTTCTTTCACCACCCAAGGACAGCAGGGTGGTCAGGAGGCTTTCTTACAGTGGAAGTAAATGTTGGGATCATGCAGATGGTGATAGAGTCCCACAGGTCCCCTATGGGGTCTAATGTTGAAGAGCACAACAGACTGTGATGTGTGAGCAAAATCAATCTAAAAATTCTTTTTCCAGCTTGCTTTTATCTCAAGGTGAGTTTTATCCTTGGTGTTTTCCTTGAGCTCCCTCATATGCTTAAGGTAGCGGGCATGATCCCGAGGTCGTGTTCATTATCACAGTGACATAGCTGGCTGTGAACAGCCAAGCAGTTTCTCAAAGAAAGTCTGGGGTCTAAGAAACATGCAAAGCAAATTGTATTTTAAGCTGCTCTTTGAAAATGGTCTGAAGATGGCTTGCTTATTTCTCTGCCCTAACCTCTCTTAAAGAGGTTGTAATATCCCTCCAGAGGCACAGACCTGGTTTAGCAGCTGAGACAGTTTTATTCCCATTTATTGCTGCTTCAGCAAATAAGCTGCACTGCTGGAGCATATCAGCTGTCTACCTCACATCTGTATGACCAAACCATGGCCATTTATTATTCTGTTATTTTCAATCCACAACTTCTTTAGCCAGCAAGTGATCTCAAACCACTGCTTTCTAGCTTTTAAAATGAATTGATAAATAGCATTTGTTTATCTCCAAGGAATCAATGCACAATTACTTTGAACTGTTTCAAGAAAATAGATTTTTTGAGATACTATATTCCGCCTTTACTCCCTTCAACAGGTTTGATTTAGAAGGAAAAAAAAAAAGTATGAGTAGCAATGCAGACTTACAGAAATGTGGATGTTCTGCGGTCAAATTATTTTGTGAAACTGGGATTTTTATTGTTAATCTCACGTCTCTTTGCCTTGGCCCCAGACTCCTGTCTCCATAGGAGAAAGTGGAGGTTCCAGGCTCAAGGGTGTGTTTTAAATCTTAGGCTGTATATAGCGTGGTATTTACTGTGAATTACCTGGGAAGAAATTCAGAAGAAGAAACGAATCAGACCAAGTAAGAAGTGTTATTTTCACGTGTACAAAATCTCAAGCTCAGAGTGACTGGTGTAATGCGTGAATTTACTTGCATCCAGCATGACTGACAAAGTCTGTCAAGACATCTACGTTTTCAAAACGGGAATAAAGAGCTGCAATATGGGGTCCATCAGCCCACCAGTGTGAAACTATAGCTGTATGTTTAGCANAAAAGAAGAAATGAATCAGACCAAGTAAGAAGTGTTATTTTCACGTGTACAAAATCTCAAGCTCAGAGTGACTGGTGTAATGCGTGAATTTACTTGCATCCAGCATGACTGACAAAGTCTGTCAAGACATCTACGTTTTCAAAACGGGAATAAAGAGCTGCAATATGGGGTCCATCAGCCCACCAGTGTGAAACTATAGCTGTATGTTTAGCAGCTGCAGAAGACGCAAGTAAACATTACCCTAGCAATGTAGTTTTGAAAATTGTCTCTCAAGCTTCTAGCACAGGTGGAACCGCAATGTACCCTTTTATTATAAACAGAAATTCTGAAATTTCATGCCTAATAAATATTATCGTTGTAATTAATTTTCTCCTCCTGTATGTTTACCCAGCAGTCTATGCATATAATGCAACTGCATTTGGGTGATGGACCCAGTGTAATTGGAATGTAATTAATTACACAGGAAAATCCATACACATAGGCCACGTTTTGACTGTTATAAGAAATAACATTTTAAAAACACTTCAGATGTGGTAGAGTAGAATGACATAACATACTTAAAGAAAAGATGCTTTTCTTTTTTTCTTCAGATGGTTTCACAATTAAGCTATGTTAAGATTATTTGACATTGATAGAACGGGCTTTACCAGAGAGGTTGTGATGTCATGTGTCACTGCAGCCCATCGTCCTTTTGGCAAGTCTGACTCAAAGGATGCACAGGCATTAAGTGAGCTGCTTCCTTGAAAGAGGTCCTCTCTCAAATAGAGGAGATTTCCCGGGACTTCTCTTAAAAACAGTATTTGAGCGTTTCAAAGGAAAGACATAATAAAACTGTAACAAATGAAAATGTAACATGCTTGAGAAGAAACTCATTGTTTTAGTTCAGGGCTACCCTTTTTCAATACATCACCCAAACTCTTTATTATTTATTTTCCTGATTATCAAGAGAAACAGCCATTAACCCAACAATTCAGTGTAAAATAGTGATGGTAAAACCTAGAAAAATGGTAGGCATAAAGAGCAGGAACATAAATGTGGAAGACTTTTAACTGCAGAGAATTAGGAAGCTATTAAAAGAAAGAATATACAGAATAAAGAGGAATACAGCTGGGGAGCCACGATTATGCTTTTATTAGGCCTGGGAGTTAAATAAAAGTGAAAACCTAAGAGAAAAGTAAAAACAATTTAATTTGAAGGGCCACTTCGATCAGATTAACTGAGATGGAAGTGATGCAAGGGATAGCACAATACGTGATCCCAGGAGGTATCCAGACTTGCAGACAACCTCGGGGCTCTCTGTCCTCATGCAACCAGGACACAGACTGCTAAACAGCCCAAGGAGCCTGCACTTGTGGTTTTAACCCTACTAGCTGGAGTTATAAGAGTCGGGTATTGCACTTCCGTGATTCTCTCCAGGGAACAAGGTTTAGTAAGGAAGGAAGGCAAGAACAGGCTAAAGCCAAACAGACCAAAAGTGCACAAAGCTCTCCCCTAGACTGGTGAAATTGTCTTGAGGCAAAGACTCAAGAGTGGTGACAATTTAACTTGGTGAGGGCAGATAACATTGGGGAAGCAACAAGTTCCCCTGAAAACTACTGGGGCGAGGTGCTGAAAGAAAAATTTTCAGATCAATAGAAAAAATGCTACAGAGGAGGAATGTAAAACAATACCCCTGACCACAGATCTGGGCCCTTGCCTTAGGTCAGTTTTGGGATATTTTTTCTCTATTTAATACTAAGAGATCAAAAAACTGAGCTGCTCAGAAAGCTGGCTGCATCTGGCAGCAGTCAGCCAAAGGACACAGTAAGGCCATCCCTCCCTGCCGGCACTTTCCGCAGCGTGGCTTTCCCTGTGCTCCAACAACTTCACTCAGCATCATCTACATGACAGGCAGGGAACAACACGTCCAGCTTTGCCTGGTAAGCCTTTCCTTTACCGGCATGTAAGGAACTCCTGCATCCCTCCTCACGGGAAGGAAAACAAAGAAATCCTTCCAAGAATGAAACATACCGAGTTTACGTGTACCATTGAGACCTCAAGAGACTGAAGCAAATGAATAAAAGATCTTCAAGTGATTTACAACAAGAATTGCTGGGATTATTCTGAAAGTGTCAGAGGAGGAAGGTAAAGATGAAGCTGATAAAGGCAGTTAAATTCACAAACAGTACAGACGTAGCCAAGAAAATTAGGATAAACAAAAAAAGAAATTCTTTAAAAACACAAGAAATCACAAGCAACTAATGGGCCTTCGAGGTGTGACAGTGGAAAAGTACAGATGAAGCTGATATGGCTCAGAAAGCTTTTTGTTTCATTGTTCTCAATAGAAGCTGAAGGCCATTTTCTAGTAATTGAGATATATTTTCCTTGGGGAGAAAGAAAAATGTTAAAAGGCTTCATTATTATACTGGAACAGGTAATTAGACAATAAGAAGCCATACAGGTTGACAAGACACTGTGCTCAGATTTCAAGGCACAGGAAAAGCGCTTGAGTTGGAGACAAAATTTGCAGGCTGGAGCAGAGGAGAGGATTTGGTTATGGTCTATATGCAATTACAATACACTGGGGACTCAGTTCTGTTGCCAAAATCTGTATCTAAAACATCTGCATAGGACCAGCAGATATGACGGAGGGTGTCCAGGAGACCTGTGAATTCCACATCAGCAGCGGAAGAAAAATGAATGCCTTAAAGTACTTCATATAGCACTAGACCCTGGTGTTTCTCAATCAAGCCTTCAGTCTTTTATTCAGAAGGTAGCTGACCACTGGGACAGCAGACTACATCAGCAGAGGACAATAATGTAAACCAGCTCCACAGGGAACCAGTGGAAACCAAAAGTATAGAGTCCTTTAGTTTAGGTTAGTATTAGGCTATGCAGGTAAGAATTAATTTATTTTTATTTCCTTTCAAAATGCTAGCTTATCATCTAGTATTTTAGTCTTTAAATACTCCAGCAACAGGAATATTCATTAAATATTGACCATCAGCTGGCAAGAAAGACAGACTGTAATGTCTAGATAACCGACTCGGAGGAAATATTTGTGAGTTCAATTCTGAATCTAGCATTTCTCCTTGAGTGGCTTAAGGCAAGCTGTTTGCCCTTTGAAAGACCTCCTAATTCCTGATACAAGAAAATGCCTTCCTTTTTTGATACAGCTGTAACTCTAGCAATATATCTTTAACTGCACTCATTTTAGTTCATCTGGTCTGGTCAGGATGCTTGTTCTGCTCAAAGCCAAATTGAATTTCCCCTCAGTGATGTTAACAGCCATTTCTCTTGTCCTTTTCTTAGACAGATTTAACACATCACTCCTAGGACTAACTCGATGTCAATGGGCAGAGCCCAACTGATGGCCTCTGTGGACATTAGAAAAAGCATAAAAGTCTGTACACGAAGACGCAGTTATTCCTTATGGGCTACTCCTGAGCCTATTCTGAAAGATATCAGGAAGCCCTGCTGTCCTACAGGCTTGTTCTGTCAAGGCAGTATCAGCTTCATACTCTTCTGTTTAATCTCAAATGAATTATAGTAGGCTATTTTGAAACAACTTATGCCATGAGCCTTCCTATTTTATTTCCACCTTCAAACTTATAAAAGGCTATATTTTTGTGTCCTGGCTTTCTGAGAGCACCTACAAGCAAATCACAGATTCTCAAAGATAACATTCATTCCTGCGAGCATTACTGATTATGTTGAGTTGGATGGGTATTCAGCATCACTGACTAGCTGTCACAGGGGTTTTTTTCAACAGGTGAAAAATCACAGTTTTCATTGGAGCTATACCAATTTGTGCTCCAGTGAATGGGAATTAGTCACCCCTGTAAGTTCTTTCTAAGAATGTGCCAGGGGAGGACAGATGAACAGGATATTCTGCTCTGATGGTAACAATATCCTTAAGTCCTTATGTGAAGAAAAGATCACCTTTGAAAACCACACGCTTTCTAAAAATTCAGATCAAGTTGTAGTCTGACCGTTCCTCTCATGGATCTGAATGTTGCATGCAAGCTCATCTGGAGGTTTTTTTGTCCCAGCAGTCTCATTGTTTTACCAAGCATTGTTCTGCAGGTTTGAATACCTGAGCACGGTAGCCAGTTTTCACAAGTGCTGATCTCTCCCTGTTTGTGTTATCTTCATGGGTGTTCTGCAAAAATTGGACCAATTTCATATCTAGAGTTAGATGTAGGGGTCTGATTAATATCTACAGGAAAGTGTGGACCATGTGGCTATAAGATGTTGTCGTGGTTTGAGCCCAGCCAGCAACAAAGCACCACGTGGCTGCTCGCTCACTCCTCCTTCCCCAGTGGAATGAGGAGAAAATGTAAGGAAACCTGGTGGGCCGAGACAAGGACAG